>JACXIL010000250.1:14472-614472 GCA_014737365.1 Bombus soroeensis
TTTTTTTTTTTGCAGCGTGTAATCCGTTCTTCTTTGCTATATGTATATTACAATAACTGTAACCTCATTGTTGTCAAGCTCACCTATCAGAGGCACCAGCTCAATTCTAAACGCTTATCGCTTGCACTCAGTGGACTAAAAGTTCACTCGCACTCGACAAGTTCGTTTACCTTTATCATTGGCGACAAATAACTATACACCATTTATGTTATTACATTACGTTTATTCTCATTTCTTTTAAGTACAATCTCTTAATCGTCAATATCTTACCAATTACGTAAAGTATACGAAATGAAACAAAGTAACTCGTATAAATAATCTCATATCTCAAATAAATAATCATTAAATACTAAATAAATGCAATTAATACAAGACAATACCAATAGTAATTGATATTACGTTAAAATCTCGGATCTCTGTCTAAGTTTCTCTAATTGTGTCCAAAAGAATTATGAATTTGCATAAAAATCCGTAGTCTAATCGTTAACTGTACGCATAGATAGACTTAATATCCTAGTTCCTCTGACATCATGTTATCGGCGTCGCGTCTGAATCTGAATCCACCACCCACACCGAAGCTGGGCGAGATTCTGCCACCAGGACCGCGTTCAGCCTGGCTGTATCCCCTGATGAAGCCATTCTTGTATTGACGCTCGATTTGGACACCCAAGTGTGGTTGAGCAGGCTGTCCTGGACGAATATTCAGCCCACCGTACGCGTCCGCGTTCAGTCCGTTTCTGTCATAGACGCGTTGATGATAGTCGACGTCCAAGGATGGGCGACGATCTGGTCCGCTCAATGGTTTATTTCCCTGGATAACGATGGACCCTTGAGGGTCGGCGTGTCGTCGAAAACGAGGAGAGCCCTGAGAAGAAACAAATATGGATTCACAGTTAACGAAGAACGGGACTAGAACCATTTCTGATGGAACATATTCGGGCTCGATAGGAAAAGGAATTTGAAACGAAGAGGTGAAGGGTTGGGATTCGGACGAAGGGGAAAGTTTACGATATGATGGCAATAAGGACAGTGTCTAATATCGATACTGGATGGCAGTTCTGGAACAATATTCCATTAACTAGTAACTTCAGCAAATGACAAGCTACGAATTTTTAGAATTTTCGTTTAAAATTTATAATTTTACGATTTCATGTCAAATAGGAAAATCGGTCGACTGATAATTTACAGAATTTTTACGTAAAACTTTAATTGGTCTACTAGTAAGCTATTGATGTTATTATGCAAGAGAATTTGAAAAATGTCACTACTAATATTAATCGAATTATGCGATAGGGACGCGATTTAAAGAATGGATTTCTATTCGAATTATTTAAGGTTCCTGAACGAAGTTAATCCGTTTTATTTCTTCCTTTTTTGTTAATGGTATTAAATGGATTGTGCCATGTACACGTGTACCATGTATGCGTTCATAGTGTTTAAAGGGTTCAAGTGTTAACGTGATACAAGGATAAAAATGTTAAGTTTAAGATGTGGCGTTGGAAAATTCTTCAAAGTTCTCAAATTCGTTCTATTACAGATTTTCATAAACAATTCTCGCTTAATGACATTTTTAATTTGCATATTTGTAAGCAATCCATACGCAATTTTCAAATTAGTGCAGAGTTAGAGATTTGAAAATTACCATTTATTAGGTGAAAGTACTAATTATTCAACTACTATTCTACTGTAATGTTATTTCAATCACATTTAGTGCTAATTTTTAAGTAGCAATCTTAAAATTAATTATATAGTAAAGTTCTTACGTAGTATTCTTCCACAGCTTCAGGTTCAATTTCTTGAGCAGCGGCGTATGCAGCCATGCAGAAGAGGGCCAGTACGATGAATTTCATCTTGGAAATTGTTATTTTTTTTTTGTTTCACTTGGAACTCTTTGACACAAGATCTCTGATGCTCTTGTTTGTGAGCTGATCGATTTCTATACCACAATCGGCTGGAGCTTACTCTTATATACCAATCTTACGCTGAAGCTTTTTCCCTGTCTTCTTTGTGGCAATTCCAGCCGGGGGATCACCGTCGGTTCCTTATCTGCTTTTCCGTCTGTGTCTCTGTGATTGTCTGGGGGAATACCACTCTTGGGTCATCGCAGGTCAATAATACGAGTGTACATTATGCATATTTTCAGTTGTTAATGGAGTTCGATATGCATTCGATTAGAATACAAATTAGAATTTCATTTTTTTATAATTCTAATTACTTTCTTTATATCCGTATAATATAAGGAGAAGGAAGTGTTCGTAGAATATTTCAAATTTTGCAACAATGATATTGATAAATTGGAAATTTACTTTTTTGATATTTCCGTAGTTTATGGTATTTTTGTGTCATTTTAAAAATATTTTAATGGTCCCACAATAATTCGATGGAACCTCCAATAATTTCTTAAAAATACAATTACCAATAACATATATTTTGCAATAAATAATTCGAATCTTTAAAATGTTCCGTTATGCAATTTTTAGTGTTAAATTTGTTGCGTTCTTCGTCACTTTGCACTCAACCGTGCTCTTATGGCGATCAAATTTTGTAAGTGTGAGGGATATTTTTAAATATTAGTAATGATACGTATATATTTTGTATTTCCATTTTATATTGAAGGCTTTCTCAGGACATTACGATCCTATTTGTCTCTTGAAACGAAATTGAGATTGGCAAGTAAAAACTCAGAGATTACTACATAGTTAGAAACTATCACATAATATTCAATGTCCTAATTTGCATAAAAAATAATATATTTGACAACGACCGATTTAATTTTGGGGAATATTAGCAAAAAAATTGTATGCACGTACGAACATCGAATGGCTTCAAGAACATTGAATCATGATTCACCTGGTTCGAAATGAAATTTGCGCAGGTGTTCAAGATAGTGTGGATTTAGATAAGTACATTTTTTTTCTAATCGCAGCATTGCTTATCGTGTAATTAACACTTTTAGTCCTCCAAATCTAATATTCTTAGAACAATAAATTACCTCATATACCGCCTTATCCTCACAAAACGCTTTAAGTACGAGGAGAATTATCTGATTAAGAAGATTATATAATGAACGAAAGAAAGAAATTTCATAATGATCAATTTTTGCGTCGTATACGTTGTATTGGAATGTTTCAAGATTTCGTCCTGTTTTATTTTTATTTGCACACGCGGGAACGATACAAATATGTGCATGTTACGATATTTGCCTCACGGACATGCATTTAAGATATATATAAAGTAAGTGATGCATCAGGCGAGAAATTCTTGTTAAAATTTTAATATATATATGTATTTTCACGCAGAGAGCAAAATTTGTTCGAATCTTCATAGTAATTTTTCGCGTGCGAAGCAACTTTTTTTTTAACTTCCATCGTTATTTTGAATGTGCTGTATTATATTCTACCATCTCAAAATTCTAGATCGTAATATATGGTTCTACAAATATAACGCTCTACCTACGTAATTTACAGTGGATTTTTTCTCTTTTTTTCAAAATTGTGCTTTATCCTATGAATACGATGCATTATAAACACCGAAGAACAATAGAGACGATATAGGCTAGCGTGTTCTCTTTCATACGCGACCTTCGTAGTTCATACGGGTACAATGCACATTCTGTTGCTCTTTACGAGCTAGAGAAGCCCGTGAGGACCAAATTGNATTACTCAGAATTTCCACGTTTTTCGATCACTATTTTTAGAATTATAATCTACATGCGTAAAACATGAATGTTGCGACAAACGCTCCATTGGATTGAGATAACGGCTAATCTTGACCGGAGTATTATTTCTCAAGACATATCTTTCATTACGTGCCACCAGGTTATTCCAGTTCTTCCCCGTGAGGGCTGACTCAGAAAATAACCAATTCCGGAAAAGAAAAGAAAAATACATGCATAGTCCGTTGATCATTTCTATCATTCGTCAGTTTATCAGCAAAACCTTAATGTTAGAGGCAGTTTATATCTTTGCTTTGAAAGTGACGCAACTCAACTGTATCTTTGCAAATGTAAAAAACGTAATTACTGCAAACGTAATTACACGTTGGTTGGCTAATTAAATTTGCGTCACTTGGAAGTCGCATTGATCGATTTGAAAATCGAAAAATAGAGAGAAGTGATAATGTTAGAAGCGCTATTTTTGAAAATTTACCTTGCAATTACGCAAACTACGAACTTATGGGGTATGTCATTTATCTTTTAGAAGTTGGATATTAACCGCGTTCCTGGCTAATGAACTTAATTATTTGTGACATTAAAATGCTGAGTTTGGCTTTTGAAAGACTCATTTAACAGAAAATACCATAGGAATTCAAAAAGGAAAAATAAAACAGCGTTAAGCGAAGAATCCTAAAGAATTCTACATATTTTCTCATTTTCAGAGTGATTCGTTTCTCTGAGAATAGGATTTTTGCAATTATAGTCATAGTGCGCAATATGTATGTAAGCTTATTGTTATAGATTTTAGCGCTTAGGAAATTTTATTGACCGAAGAATTTGAAGTGTTTTTGCAGTTCTGTAAATTAGATAAATTTATGCTGGTAAAGAGCTAAGTTATTTTTTCCGATTTGTCTTTTCTATTTCTTTGTGCTGAAGAAATTTGTTGGGTAAGATCGATCTTTTGGAATCTTTAAAATTAAGACGAAATGTTAGAATCGCGTACGAATGAAATTCCAAGCTACGTTTTACGTTACATTGTTCGAGAAATTACTGTAATATTAAAGTTTTGTTTGACAGAAATCGAATGTCTGTTTCTTCTGGGATAGCATTTGACGTTTGAAGGAATGATTGAACGTAATAACCATGATCTTTCTGCAGCAGGAGGTGGAATAAATTTCAACTAACGTGTTATTAGATAATTAAGAATTTTGTATTGAAACTGGCAATTATCTTGAAAGTTGGATAGTTGAATTGAAATTCGAACATCACATTAAAATTTGGCAATAAGACGATGTTAGGCAAACTGAATCGTCGTTGAGCAAAATTTCGTGAAATTTCACCCTTGAGTTTCTTTCCTGTGAATTTTCATCTCTCTTGTAACAAGTTTCAAATATTTAACTCAACAAGGAACTGTATAACTTAGTCGAGATATCGATAAGTATTCCAGAATTTTTCCTAATTTCGTTGAAAGCGCAAAACAGTAAAAATGGATCCAGTTTGCCTACGAAATGTTAATGTCTAATTTTCTTTTTCTTTTTTTTTTCAACACGAGGTTACATCGGCCAATATCGTAACACATGCATTTTCTTGATTATGTGCAGGTGAATTTTCTACTAACACAGTTCACAGCACTGATATTGGCTGGATTTTTGAGAACGTTTCTTAATCCAGTTGCTGTGACAGCAGCCACCAGACATGTATTTGGTCTCGTCATCGGCCTTGCGCTTGGATATTTCTGCTTCGGCAGGTAAACAGATCTACGTAAATAAAGAGAAATCAATTAGTTGAGAAAAGTGTCGTATCTCTGATAAGCATGATAGTGTTGCGCAAAAACGTCATTTTATACGCTCATGCTATTGTACAAGATGTCCCATGATTAATTGACACAATAGAAACTTTACTTTTATTGACACTTATCTTAAGTTAGATGTAATGCTTTCCCATGGTACGATCAGTAGCGATTCTATGCATTAAATTTAAAAAAATCAAAATAATTAGCCATCTATATCGAAAAATTCGATATAGGAATGAATTTTTGTTAAATAAAGTTGAAGAAGTGTCGAGATATTTATATCTGAATGTTACATCTTACAATTAATTGTTTCCACGAACATTGTGTATTTCTTCAAGCGTTCTAACTATAATATCTGGATCTTTATACGAAATATATTATATGAAAATAACTAGACTGAGGATTTTTATACAAATTTATTGTTCTATGAACTATCAACTGCAGAAATAAAATTCCAATAGAAATCTATTCCACCTATTAAAAATTATAACAAGAACTCAATTTTCAATACTTTATATATTTTCCCGTTTGAATTTTACATAAGTGCATGAAAATTCGCGATCTAATAATTATGTGCTATGTTCAAGATACGTACGTTAACGTATACGATTTACATTACGATCTAAATGATCTTCGCTTGAAATAAGTCTTTATTTAGAAAATATTATAAAATACATTTATTATATTAATTAAAAGTGGACATATCCTGTACAGTAGAATTAACTGTATAGATTAGTGCATGAGACTAAAAAGAAAAAAGAAAAAAGATAAACGGAAAAGAATGTTTGTAGCATCCTGAGAACCCCCCTCTATATTTAACCACCTTGCTTCATTAAAAAAGAAAACTCGTATCTTTTCAGGCAGGCGATTCACCTTGCAGGCCTCCCCGCCTTATGTTACATAGCAATGCGCACACAAAATCCTCGTAATATACAGAGGCAAGTTATTTATATCGATATTTTCATTATAATTATAACTATGAGGCACATCGATCTGTTTCATTAGTCACTATAGTTTTCATATCCTGTGAAAGCTTTGCGCAGCTTGATAAAGTACTATTCCCCGATGAAAAACATTTTTCTTAAAAAATTATCCCACTAACTACGAAGATATGTGAATTATGTTGAAATATGTGATTTAGCAGAGTGTAAGATTTACTTTGAAGATTTATTTTGTACGATTTACTTAGAATTCCCTCGTTTCTTCTTTGAACACTATAAAATATCGAATAGAAACGTAAGTATTCTTCAAATACAAGTTCCTGTCCCGTTTTACACGTTATTAATGTAAATACGATGTAATTTGTTTTCAAAAATAATAAATTTCTCAGAATAAATTTCAAATCTTTTTGCATCGCGTAATAAAACTAATGCAATGGAAACATGAATGTACCTTTACAAAATTTATAGTTTCTCGAAATAGTACTTCATAGACAATAAAAATCCAAAAACATCTTTTTATTATCCTCTTTGTAGTTTGAACAATAATTACGAACCTATACTTATATCGAAATTTGTCTAAAAATTTACATATCTTTCTTACCACGTATCACAGTGACGAGTTTATAAATAAGGAAATACCTAATAATTTAACTAATTTTATTATGAGAAGTTCTATTGTTCAAGAGAAACACTTACGCCATTTCAAACAGAATAAGCGTCGAATCGTTTAGTATCAGGCATATCCTATAATTTACAGTGACGAGTGTATACATAAAAAAATACTCTCTTGTAAATTCAACTAATTCTACCATCTATGATTTATTTCTAACTTTTTGTAGAATGTAGCATTTAAATGTATCTTTCTTGTACTTTGAAACTCCATAGATATAGAACTACTCATAAATTTGTACTTCAATTAGCGATTACTAAACTGCGCATGTTTTGTGAAAGACCGAAACTTTTATTAACACAACTACAAAAATAGGAACATCGTTACTTGTGTACAATAATAAGGTATAATAAGATAATTTTTATTACAAGTTATAAATAGTCGTTAAATGTTAAAGGCCGAAGTCTTTCCACGTTTACTCTCATTATCACGGTCAATGATTGTTCTTTGAACTTAACAACTCATCTTGGTAATACGTTTCAGAGTTGTGTTAACAACGGCGATGCTCTACTTATCTTGCGTGCATTACCATCGACAGATGTACAATTATGGCTCGTACACACTCGATATCACTGGTAAGTAGATACGTGTATCACCTTCATTAAATAATTAATATCTTTTTCTTATTGATATGTTTTCAGATACAAGAGTTACAGTACATTTATCGCGTGTTTTTCTAAGCCAATATTTTATTTACACTGACTTGCGTCATTGGACGTGTTACAGATCAAAACTTATATTATATTAAAAAATTATTAGCTTCACGATTGTAAGAAAGATATTATTTAAGTTCCTTGACATTTAACGTAATTTTTAAGTTATCGTAAATGTCGCATCGTATTCTTGTTTCGTACGATCAAATTGTTTTGTCATTCGTACACTGTATTGTTCCTATCGTACGAACGTTATCGTACAATTATTAGAAAATTTAAATAATGACAACCTCGTTGGTTAATTTAATGTTACTTGTTAAATTTTCCCTTTCTTATTTTACTTTTACTTTGTAAGTTATCGTAATATAGGAACTACACTTTATATAAAAAATATGTCTCGGTAAATATATAACATATAACAGGAATATACCACAGGAACGTACGTGGTTTATAAAAAATACGTGTTTCTAGATCAAAACTTATGTATATTAAAAAATTATTAGTTTCACGATTGTAAGAAAGATATTATTTAAGTTCCTTGACGTTTACCGTAACTTTTAAGTTATCGTAAATGTCGCATCGTATTCTTGTTTCGTACGATCAAATTGTTTTGTCATTCGTGCACTGTATTGTTCCTATCGTACGAACATTATCGTACAATTATTAGAAAATTTAAATAATGACAACCTCGTTGGTTAATTTAATGTTACTTGTTAAATTTTCCTTTTCTAACTTTACTTTTACTTTGTAAGTTATCGTAATATAGGAACTACTCTTTATATAAAAAATATGTCTCGGTAAATATATAACATATAACAGGAATATACCACAGGAACGTACGTGGTTTATAAAAAATATGTGTTTCTAGATCAAAACTTATGTATATTAAAAAATTATTAGTTTCACGATTGTAAGAAAGATATTATTTAAGTTCCTTGACGTTTAACGTAACTTTTAAGTTATCGTAAATGTCGCATCGTATTCTTGTTTCGTACGATCAAATTGTTTTGTCATTCGTGCACTGTATTGTTCCTATCGTACGAACGTTATCGTACAATTATTAGAAAATTTAAATAATGACAACCTCGTTGGTTAATTTAATGTTACTTGTTAAATTTTCCTTTTCTAACTTTACTTTTACTTTGTAAGTTATCGTAATATAGGAACTACACTTTATATAAAAAATATGTCTCAGTAAATATATAACATATAACAGGAATATACCAGAAGAACGTACGTGGTTTATAAAAAATATGTGTTTCTATATAAAGATCTCGTTACATCGTGTACATTTCAGGGCCACTTATGGTGATAACGCAGAAAGTGACCAGCCTTGCGTACAGCATACATGATGGGTTAACGCGACGTGAAGAGGAACTCACGCCAACGCAACGTTATCAAGCCGTGAAGTGAGTTGACGTCTTCGTTAACCGGTCGTTTATTCCACAACATTAATTATATAATATGCAACGCAACACATCCAGAAGAATACATCTTCAACACTACATACGCATCAACATAGCTGAATCACATATCTATTCAAATGATGATATCGCTTGCGCTCCGGATAATTCCTACATTTATCATTTTATTTCCTTTGCTGTCTGTGGTCAAACCCAACCTGTTATATGCATGGCTTATTTTAGAAAGATGCCGACGACGTTAGAGTACTTCAGCTACGTCTTCCATTTTCAAGCGTTGATGGCTGGACCGGTGATATTTTATCGTGATTACATCGATTTTATTCATGGACGTAATCTAACTGGAGCAAGAGCTTTGACGGTTAGAGTTTTGTTCAATCATCCTTTCTTTTTTTTTTGTGTGTTTATACGCTTTCGATAACAACAACAAAAAGAAAAAGAAAAAAAGAATAAAGATCATAACATGGAGTTTTGATATTTTTTATTCTTTTTAAGGGCTGTGATAAAAATTCCGCTCACTACGATGAGATAGTCCTGGAACCGTCTCCGGCACCGGTCGTAATAAAAAAGGTCATAGTGAGCTTATTGTGCGCGGCTATGTTCGTGACTTTCATTCCAACATACCCGATTCAGAAGCTAAAAGGTTCGACTTATATATTGTCTCTTTAATATTTATTTATCGCCACGTCGGAGTGCTGACGAGGCTTTACTTTATTTACAGACGATGATTTCCTCGAAAATACCACGGTGTTTTATAAAATGTGGTTCCTGATGGTGACCTCTATGCTAGTTCGCTTTAAATACTACCACGCGTGGATATTCGCCGATGCCATATGCAATAATTCCGGGTTTGGGTTCAACGGGTATGACAAGAATGGCGAACCCAAATGGGATCTGGCTTCTAATGTTGATGTTTATGGGTTCGAGGTAAATTTTTCGAAATGAATACGATTACTTTAGAGATAAATCTATATGTATCTATACATACTCAGATAAAGTTTCTCGAACAGAGTTTAGGTATGTGAAACGTTATCCTATGACTAAACTAATCGCTTTTACGATATAGCGAGGCAATATGAACCCGACTGCGAGCGATGTCTTTCTCTTTTCAAAGTATGTTATGTTAGAAGGAAGCATCACGATTTCGTTGTATAACAAGCGGTGTTGATTCACGTTTACCAAGCCAATAGAAATTTCATTATGCATATTATTAAAAATGCTTATATAAGGTCTCGGGCAAAAACTGGCATATAAATCAGTTACAAGTAAAATTTGATGTGATTTGCACACGTATATCTAATTCAGTTGATTTATTTTTGGAATTTGCAATAAAAATATTCTAAGCAAATTTACATCACTATTGTTTTATAGAATCTTTAATACGTACTATATAACAGTGACGACATCACTTAGATTGAATCGATCGAGCTCGTAATAGAAGTTATGATCTAAGTTTAAGGTTACTGATCTGTACTACTGTGTTTCATAATTTATTGATTTATTATTATTGTATGATCTAAACGAATCAAAATCTATGCAACAGTTGTACTTTTCAGATGTCTCTGAATATGAGGGACAGTATCGAAAATTGGAATAAAGGAACCAATAGGTGGCTTAGATCGATTGTATATGAAAGGACACAGAACAATAAACTTGTGTTCACGTACGCTCTTTCTGCCTTATGGCATGGTTTTTACCCCGGTTACTATTTAACATTCGCCAATGGAGCCTTTTTTACTATGGTGTCACGCATTGTAAGTAAAACTAGTAATAATATCGAATTTGATTTGCTATATGCTTTTAATCATTAAAAAAAATAAATATTTTGTTAATCATTAATTGACCATTGACCAACCTTTACTATCAAACAGACTCGTCGTAACATACGACCATACTTCCTAGGGTCCAAGGGGATGAAGTTCCTATACGATGCGCTTACGTTCACTACAACGCGAATCTTAATGGCCTATATGACATTCAGCTTTATACTCTTGGAATTTGTACCAAGTGTGAAAATGTACCTGTAAGTAATAATAAATTTTTTTTTTTTTACATACCATTTCTTTGGTCGTATTCATAAAAATCCAGTCTACTTATAATATACATACGCAATCAGAAGGAAATTCTAATATAATACGCAATACGTTTCTCTTTTTCAGGTATGTATACCTGATTCCACATATAATCGGTTTAACTTTACTCGTGATCGCACCACGTCTTCCGAAAATTCCGTCGCACAAGAAAGTAACTGAAAAGGAATCGAAAACTTCTCAGGAATTAATCAACGGAACTGCGCGTAAATCCATGTGAATTTTCGATGTGGCCAAAAAAAAAAAGAAAGAAAATGACGATCACACAAGAGATACATATTTTTTATGAATGTTTTAATATACGTATAAATATTATGTATATATTATATATACACGCACATATATACGTACAATATTTATTGTTACGACATGTTACTGGTACAAATTCTATGTCGAGCGTGTGAAAAGTATATTTGTTTTATATAACGTGAATGAGTAATCATATATTTATATCAATGCCCAGTGGATATGCTGAGAAGTTGGCACCCAGCTGTTTCGCAGTTTCACCGGAAAACAGACGACATCGCGGGTGATATAGTAAATAATATTTAATCGATAGTCTTCTGTAATATTATCATGTTTCTTGTTCTTTTTTCCCTCTGCAATATTTATGGAAAGAGTGGTTGACAAATTATGACGTTCCAATAGAACATGAATATGATTTTAATTCTAAGCGTTTACTAGTAATTTTTACAGTTTTATACATTTAGCGTGCGTAATGATACGATGATTGTAAACGAACTACTAGGGAATATAATCTCTAATTTATACAAACGCGCTCCGATTTATCCAAAATGCCCAGTTTTACTCAGGATGCTAGCATATGCGTAAGATATTCTTTGGCGTTCG
Organism: Bombus soroeensis; assembly: GCA_014737365.1. Taxonomy (NCBI): domain Eukaryota; kingdom Metazoa; phylum Arthropoda; class Insecta; order Hymenoptera; family Apidae; genus Bombus; species Bombus soroeensis. Next base: position 26,544 of record JACXIL010000250.1, read on the forward strand.
TCCGCTTTGACGATTCTGCGAAAAATGCTCGAGTACCCTAGGCGTCGCAGTCGCGAAATTATTACACGATGCAGCGAGGGAGAAGACTTAATCTACAGTATCCTCAAGTGTCTTCGCTATTTATTCACACGATTAATTTTAAAGTAAATTCATAAATTTATTTATGAAACGTTACCTCCGAACTTTATTGATATTAATAACAAGTGTCGAGATAAAATCCAATTACGAACAAATTATACGATGCTCAACTGCTAAGATGTGAATGTTACGTAAGTATGAAACCGCATTTATGATGTAAATTTATTAAATTTACAAACATCTTACTAGATTGTTGCACCGTTTTGATTACGTTAAATAGATCAAACCCAAACTTCTGTTCTTTTGTAACAAATTCTAATACATACCGATAATTAACCTTAGACAAACCCAATTAACCATAGATTTTTTAAGAAAATCATAAAAGTGCGATATTATGTATAAGTTTTATCAAAACCACTATCGGTTGATTATAAATTTTATACGAAAGATAAGATGCAAATATATTAACACAGTAGCCGGGTGAAATCTGATTAATGACGTTATCATTGCGCCCCACGTGCCTGCGTATCCTCAAATAACTATAGCCATAATTCGAATGTTCACTAACGTTTTGCGCGAGTATTTTCATTCGCCGCCTAATGGAATATCGTCCTTATAATCGGGTAAAGGGAAGCACCGAAACTGACTGCATTCCCGAAGCCCTATTATACACAGGGTGGCAGCGGCCACTTAGCTAGAAAAATCGTCAGTGCGATCATCGCGATCGAACCGCGACGATCCCACGATCGTGAGCTCCGATAGACATTCTCGAGTAGCGTCCTCTTAATCCAAGAAAGCATGGTAAAATTTCTGTTAACTGTTCAAATCGTGGATGTGCAAAGGACAGTGAAACATTATGGATTCGAGTTTTAAAAGACCAAAAAGAAAAATAATAGAAATGGAGAGGATTCGTGTGGTTTAAAGGATCTAATGTGCTCATAAAGAAAAGAATGTTAAATAAAAATGCTGAATAAACAAAAATTGAACAAAGTGGTGATCATTACACGTTGTGGATCTTCTCGAGGAAAAATGTTTGACCTTTGCACAACCAGGAATACAGTGTTTTCTCAAATGATTTGATTTACCGGGGAGATATCGCTCGTTCGATCATCAGAGAAATTGTTATGGGATTGTTTTTTTTTTAATTGTATAAGATTCTAAGTACGAGGTTTCATTCTTGGTTGTTAATGGAGAAATGTATGTGCTTTTGTAGACTACTAGAAAGTAATCGAAGAACGTTTGAATTCTGGCATAAACCGATAATTATGAACATGTAGGCACTCACGCTTTGAGAAGAAAGTACAATGATATGAAATAAATCCAATTTCTTAAAATATGTTCGTCTTCTCAAATTTCATTAAAATCCGATCCAAACTTATTTTTGGCTGCCGTAACTAGTTGCTTATTAACTCACTCACAAAAGTTAATATCGTTGCTGCTATATCAGAGTAATTATATTAGAATTTCAACGGTTTTTATATTTAAAAAATACCTGAGAAATAGGCTTACATTTACTTGTTTTACTTCTATTACAATTTTTTATCCCATGTGTTTATATTTTATAGTACTCGTTGAATCCTCACTTGCTAAAGCTCAATGAAAAGGGTAACGAACTTTCGTTCGAAGAAATAAAGATCTTCCTGAAGATCTATTTCGAAATAAATCTCTCACGAGGTTTCAAATGCTCGATAAAAATGAAAAATGTAGCTTAAACAGGCGTTAAAACAATGATAGAAAATGCGCGAATTTCTTTTAAGCTTCATTTACGTTAGTATAGATATGCATAGAAAGTATACAACATAAACCACGTGCAGCTACGTTAAGAGGATTATGTTGTAGTATCTAATAATTGGCTTGTTTGCGAAAAACTGCTTAAATTATCTATGACGAAAATGCAGTAATCGGAGAAAGTCGTCATCGTGGAATTATATTATTTAACGAGATAACTTACTTTGTAGAGTCGACACCTATTAAATACGATACAATAGATTGAAATTTAAACAGAAGAAACGTCTCACTGGCACGTGTCGCAGTTTAGTATAACTTTGCCAGTGTGTTCTACAAGTAAAAATAAAACTAAAAGAATAAAACTTAGGTATTTTCTGTAGCCGCTGCATATGCATATTTCAACATAAATATTTAACCCGACTCATCAAATCTGATACATTTCTGCTCTTTCTACTTCAAAGCTCCAGAGTCCACGAGCATTCGAAACATTAAAACTATTTTTAATGAAACATTTCGAAAATTTACCAAACTATTGATAAATGGCAGTTAAGAAGAAAAGTTTCACAACTATCGAAGTCAACGAAACGGTAAAATAAAAAATGGGTTTGCAGCATTTGGCAACGATGGTGAAAGTGGGTTATGCTCTGATGATATTTACCCTGTTGATGATGATGTGGGCGTCCTTGGTTCGGATGCACGAGCTTCCGGTCCAATATCCACCGTGTTTCTTCAACCCTCTTTGCACTTGTTCGAAAGCCATTCCAGATTTGGGTATCGTCACCTGTTACAACGTGCCGATGCCGCGGATACCTCAGCCAATAAATTCCTCCAAAGTGTTCATGCTGCAGTTGGAGAACAACGGACTGATGTTTCTTCAGCCACAGTTTCTTATGAACACAGGTAAGATGCGGAGGGGAATTTATAAACGACGATGGCGTAGGAATTAAAATTTTAAGAGACCGTATTACTAAAAGATTTTAAAGAAAGGGAATATTTCATATAAATAACGTTTAACAAAGAATAATTTTTTATCACGAATGACATTGGATAAACGAGAATTTCTCATATAAAACTTTCGACATGCAACAATAAAGAGTAAGAGTCGAAATATTCGAGAGTCTCGCGATTTGCGTTCTTACAACTTGCAAATATTATGTATATTGTTGCAACATAGTCACTGTTTTCCAACGACCAATCGACATTGAAACTTTTAAGAAAAATTAAAAGAATTCCAAGATCAAATAAAATATTCGCTAATGTAAAAAAAAAAATGATTCTTCCTATGCTCAAATTCAGAAAATAGTAATATCCCTTGGAAAAATAAAATGCCAAGTAATTTCATCACATCGTTAATATTAACTCGCTTATGTATGCTAGAATGCACTTAAAAGGGGATTTCGAAGAGATCGTTGATCAAGGGAAGAATGAAATAGGGGTTGAGGGGCAATGACCGTACGTCACGAATAATTCCTTGCATCATCGATTACGTTACGTTACATATACATATATATATATATACATAGGATGCATGGCAGTTCAGTTTCACATGAAAGTCATTCCTCTACCTCTCAGGTCTGTACAATCTACGGATCAAACATAATCCCCTGGCCGACATCCCGGACGAAGCTTTCCTAGGGCTTGAGAGATCGTTATGGGAGCTCGAATTACCCTACAATCGCCTAGAGAAGGTTCCCAGCAGGTCATTCAGACATTTGCAGAAATTACAATTTCTCGATCTGACAGGTATCTTTGAATTGTTTTTTAACGTAGTAGAATTCCATTTATCCGAACTTGTCGGGAAATGAACGATTCGTATAATTGGATTTGACAAATTTCTGCCATTATCTATTATTTTTTGTTCGTAGAAAATATAACAGTTCATGTTCAGATAAGTAAATTTAATCGGTAGAAATTGGTTTCGTTAGGCAGGAAGTAAAATTCCATTGCAACGAATGAGAGAAGTTCGTAACAATTTAGTTTTATCGTATCCTTATTGTCATCCTGAAAAATTGGCTGATAACCTGGTTTGATAAAGCACTCCAGCTTTGATGAATCATGAAATCATCAAGGAACGAATCATTAATAGATAACATAATCGTAACAAGCGCTTTATGTATATCGATGTTTTAAAATGTGAAAGATTATTGTCATCATACTTGAAATCAAAAGTGAAATTAAGTGGATGTAGGATGAATTCCATGGATGTAAGATTGAATTATAAAAATTAGAGATTTCTGATTAACGATCAGAAATGTGAAAGAAAGAAAAGTGAAAGGGACGAGTGAATTAATGGTACAAATTATATTAGTTTCGTAGCTTAATTGAATCAAACTCAAAGATTATTCTCGATCTTAAATAAAATCCGCTGTTGTCTTGTCATAAGTCTATTTAAGAAGAGTAACGACTTCTACCTAAAATTATTTCTCTTCCAAATTTTAACACAATTATTAACACCATTGTATACTTAATAATTTTATTCTAATATAATTCTTAATTACGTATTAATTACTAAAATATCGTATCATACATTTGGAAAGAAACAATTCTGAAAACTAAGTAAAAGCTACCACTTGCTCTGCAGGTAACAAAATATCAAAGATCACGCCGGATAATTGGCGTGGTCTCGAGAATTCTTTGCAAAAGCTGCGATTGGGACGAAACGCGATCGACAAACTTCCGGCGGATGCATTCGCGGGCCTCACTTACTTGGACATGCTCGATTTACGCGAAAATAATCTGAAAGAAATCGATCCTTCCGTGTTCAGAGATGGCATGGCACATCTGATATATCTGTACCTGAATGGAAATCAATTGACCCATATTCCCTATGCGCAATTGTCGTCTCTGAAGCGTATGAAGGTGTTGGATCTTAGTTACAACAGAATATCGAAGATGTTAAATCAGCAACAGGAGTCGGAAATCAGAGGGCTGCAGTTGTCTCTGGATATACTGCGATTGGATTATAATCAAATCGAAACTCTGATATCTGGTGATTTCCAGCATTTTCATAAAGTTAACAGAACTTATCTCGATGGTAATCCTTTAACTATGGTACAGGTAAGATTTTCCAAATATTATAATTTATATTTGCCTTATAAAAATTATAATTAAAATAATTGGCTAAAAATGTTTCTCGGATACAAAAATCACAGTCCAGTCACCTTTTAAATCTGAATTGTTTGTAATACGTTTATAGAAATTAAAATTCTTGACAAAATAAAATGTCACGATACTTGATATTCATTAATTTTTTATTATCGACTTGTAATAAATATTACAATTTAATACGTATGTTACGTAGTGTGACGAAATGTTCAAGGTTAAGAGAAAACATTAAAATATGTGTTTTAGGAGGGTACGTTCAGGGATTCGAGAATACGGGAACTTTATTTCAGTGATTGCGATCTAATGGAGGTGAATTCTCCTGATTTGGCTGGCTTGGAGTCGTCCTTGGAATTATTGGATCTCTCCGGGAATAATATCACTTCTCTCTCGAGTCCTATCTTCCAAGAGTACGATTTTTTACGTACTCTGATCTTCCGTGAGAACAAGATTCAAACGTTTTCACCGGGTAAGGTGAAAGACGATGACGTTATGTCTATCAGAGAATTTCCTAGATCCGACGTTTATTAATTCCATCGACTTTCGAATTTCGCTTCAAAGATTTAAAAAAGCCTGTCTTACCAAATATGATTATTTTCTTTCCTTTTTTGTTCTTTTTTTACAAAAATCTGAAGTTTCGAATTTAAATATCTCATTGAATTCGAACGTATTGGCCATTTTCTAAATTAATAGCTTACGTTCATCGACATCTTATTGTACATGTTATTAGCCGAAGTATTCAATGGTTTCCAATACTCTCTGTACAATTTGGACTTGAGCGGCAGAGAAAACAGCGTGGTGTCCCTTCAGGATTTACGACAAATGCGGAACATGCGGTTCCTTTCAATTTCACGAATGCCACAATCAACGTTATCGTCGGACGATTTTATGGAATACGGCATGGACATCAAGGAACTTCGTATAGTCCAAAGCAACCTGAATACCATCAAGGCTCATGCTTTCATGCACGTTCGTGGAATCAAGTATTTGGACTTCTCAGAGAACTCGATATCCTCCATAGAAGACGAAGCTTTCTCCGAGGTAATTTCAACGTTAAACGTTCGTCGTAATTTTAATGCTTTGACGTTAAATCTTTTTCATGGAGGTCGTAGAATTTCACTAAAATAAAATGTATATGATAATCACGGTGAAGTTGTCCTCGAAGTAGGTTTTATTCGTTTCGCATATTTCCAGGTAGATGGTTATTTCAATTTTTTTAGTCGAAATCGTAGAATTTCAGTGAGTTAAAGTACGGACAAGTGCCATTTAATTTTAGTTCGAAGGTTTAAAAATGTCTGTCTCATCAAATACGATTATTCTCTATCCTTTTTTTTTATTTTTTACAAAAATCTGAAATTTTGTTGTATCTATCAATCGTCGTACTATTGTCGTAAAAATTCAAAGATTCTTTCTGTTTCTTACTGTTTCGTACGAGAGAAAAGCGATTTACCAACCAAGCAACCATACAAAACCGTAATACATTTGATCAATGAGAATCAGCAATTTACCTTAATATGTTAATTAAACTAGATTCGAACCGCATTCCCGATTCACAGAAGGCCTTGATAGCCGCAGATAATTCCAATAAAACAGGCTTCTATAAAGATCCATCGTCGCAGCGAGTACTTGACCTATTCACGAACATACACGATGGAACTTTGCGAAATTTCAGTTAATGCTACAATCTAAGTAAATTTACCTATCTCAAGTATCGTCTTACTGAATTACTTAAACTTTTATTAGTACAACGAGAGATCGTAGGTACCGAAAAGGATCACTAAATTTCTATTATACGAACAATTTGTCTCTCAATGTTACAATTTAGATAAATAAAATGCTTCGGTACATAGACAAGACTGAAGAAAATTATTTTTTTGCTTCTCCAACGAAGCTAAGTGAGCACGTAGAATGCTAAAATATAATGATTTAATACAATTTTATACAACTTGCAGCAGAAGACGAGAATTCAGATGCTGACAAATATTTTATTCGAAAAATATCAAAGGAAAAATATTGCCTCTTCGGACCATAATTCATTGCGCGATGACATTCTACTAATTGCGAAAGAATTTGGAAAGAAATTTTTATGCAAATAAAATAATTCTTCGTCAGGTTGGACATTCGCTTCTAACATTGAGGATGTCTCACGGTTTCTCTTCCTCCGTTTCTGAAGTGCCAAACGCGCCATTTAAGTTTCTGACGAACCTGCAGCACCTTGATTTTAGCAACAACAAAATTAAATCACTGCCAGATACGTCTTTCCATTTTTTGAAGAGGATCAAACGAATAGAATTGCAGGACAACGAAATTGATAATATCAGAAAAGGAACGTTTCAGGTACGAATTGTACAATTTTTCTAATCGTATGTTTCATTTCAACCTGCTTCGTCTACTTTCATTTTGAATTAATTCAGGGTGACATACATTCGTACCTGGAAGAGGTGAATTTCTCCTTCAACATGATCAAAACGATTCTAACCCACACGTTCGTCGATCTACCAAAATTAACGATGATAAATTTAGAAGACAACGCTATAGATAGAATCGAGAGGCGGGCGTTTATGAATATGAAGCTGTTGAAATATATCAACCTACGGGGTAATAAGATAAAAGACATAACGGACGAAGCCTTCCAGGTAACATTACCATTTTATTTACCTTGTCTCATTAATAATCCTATCATATAATCATATTGTATAATCATGTTTTCAAACGATTAATCAAAAGCCTGCTAGAATATAAAATTTCTTTGACATTTAAATTGTCATATTTCATTAATAAATCATATTTATTAACTTCACATCTATCAATTTTACACTCGAGCTATTAATTCTCCTTAAAATAACAATTCTCCTTAAGATAAAATCATCGACAAGAGTACGTAGAAGTTAATGGTACGACTAATATTGATTTTTCTTCAAAAATACGACTTATGTGTTTTGTTCTCATCGTATAATTTTAATTAAGATTATCCATACGACGTATCGAATGTTAAGACCGGTCGTTCTGGCGTTAAATATTATTAAACAGACACGTTGGAGGATGAAGAAAGAAAAGAAAAGTTTTTGCAGTCTCGGAGAATTTCTCAATTTAACGAAGGTCGTAATTATTTATATTCAAGAATCTGCCAGATTTGGAGTTCCTTGACTTCGCGTACAACGACCTAGCCGAGTTCGATTTTGCCTCGTTCGATCAAGTGGGAACGTTGTCCTCGTTCAAAGTTAATGCCAGCCACAATGAAATCCCGAAATTATGGATCAACAGCACTACGTTTACACCGCCGACAACCAGTAAGTCCATCGTGGAAATCTTTTGGCCACGCTTAAACAGATCTTTCTAATCTTGATGAAGGAAAGTCGATGAAACCCGGTTACAAATCGCCAGATGCTACCTCTAATTTCTCTGCGTCTGTCTTGCGCAACGTAACATCCTCGAATTCTTTTTACCACGAGACTAAACCTGATCGTACGACTTCGGGAATCGGATATTTAATATCAGAGATTCGTTGATTTACGAACAACGGTCGTTGGGTCGCTAAAAATGTTAGTATTAAATATTTCGCGATTATATCGTGTTTACGTATATAATTAAACAAATTCTGCTAAAAGACGAGCTCGATAAATTAACAATTCGTTTCTTAAGTCTGTGTAAAGGCCATCACACGGTTTGCTACAAAGTTGTCAAACTGACAATTGCAGAAATTTCAGTTGTTCCGTTTATGCTTGTGCGAATACCAGAAAAATATCTCTATACTTTCCCTTGAATATGTAATAAATAGAACATGTAAAAAATAGAATTGGGAATTCTATTGGAAGAATTGGGAATTCTATTGGAAGAATTGGGAATCACGATGTTGCCAAGAACGATCTCATTGCCTCTGCTAAATTCTTTCTCCCTCTCATCTCGATACATTGTTTATTATTAACACGCATCACGCACGAACAATTTGATTTCTAATCCTCGATACGTTCATTGTTTGATCAGACGTTCGTTCCTCGCGATACTCGCTAAGGAATAACTTTCGTGTTAAGGTCATGTCACGGGTTTACTGTTACGTCGTGAAAAGTTTAAAATACACGCAGAATGATTTATGTTCCACGCGAACTCTTAGGAAACTTGGTTTTTCAAGTCTTCAAGGTCTCCGACCCGTACCGTCGAATTGACGTCGTACAAACGTTAAGAATATTCGAGAATATATTTAAAATTCGAAATATACGCAGCGAATAAATTAACTTTCACGTAACATTAATCGTTCCTGGTTCTCAACTCTGATTTCGTCGCATTACAGTTGGCGGGACGATTCAATCGAACATCAAGGTCCTCGACCTCAGCTACAACAACATATCCGACATAATGAAATACTATTTTAAACCAGTCGAATACTCCTTGACGCATCTGTATTTATCTCACAATCAACTGAGCAACGTGACCCAAGGTGTCTTTGGAAATATGCCGCACCTACAGTGGCTAGACCTGAGCCACAACGAGCTGATGGAAATCGACTTCGACTGCTTCAGAAACACGAGGAACATCCAAGTGCTCCTCCTCTCTTGGAACAATATCATGGACATCCCGGCAGAGGCGCTCAGACCGCTGAAGAAACTGAGAATCGTCGATCTTTCTCATAACAAACTGAGATCGCTACCAGACAATATGTTTTCAGACGCCAATATCGAAAGTTTGGATTTGTCTCACAATCAGTTCATGAGGCTACCGATAAAGACCATGTCCATCTCGGCTGCAGCCAGTTTATCCATGTTGGATCTGTCTTGGAACACCTTGTCGGGCATTCACACGACAGACGCGATATTTAGATTACGAGTTAGTTGCGCGCATTTTATAAATAAATTTGAATTCCTTAGACTAACGACGAGGCAAATTCTCGTGAACTTTGGAATTAACGCGCGATCGAATGATACGCGAAAGATCAGGACACGAGCAGAATTTTACGACGAAATAAGACTTACGTACAAGCTGTTATACTACGTCGCGGAAATGTATCGTTTACGCTGAGAATTTAATTTTCTAATTCTTGAGAATTTAATTCTTCTTCTATTGCAACTAATTGGTTTGGTCGAATAGGCAGTCAGAAATTTTTTGGATTAAATTAGAATCGAGAAGGATATTTTTAAGACATACAGTTACAAATTGGTTGTAAATCAATTTTAATTCTTCCTGAACGATTTGAAGTGAAATTTCATCGTATTTATATATATACCTTCCCTAATTCATAATCGGTAATGATTTACAAAAAAAAAAATTTAATCTTTAGGTTCCACTTTTAAAAAATACGAGGTATTATTCGAAAAAAATCGTATCTCGTGCATAAAGGAAATATTGTGAATTCTACCGGAACGAAACGAAAATCCAAACTTCTGTTCCGTTTCAGAGCCTAACGTGGCTAGATCTGTCTTACAATCGATTAGTCAGACTCGATGATGGTGTGTTCTCCGATCTGCCGTATTTAACTCATCTCGATTTGAGTCACAACAAACAACTACTTCTGGAATCACGCGGAAGAACGTTCCACGGTTTAGAGGACTCGCTTTTGTATCTTGATCTAAGCAATATTTCCCTCTTAAGTGTACGTAATACCACTAAATGTGTGTAGTATTAAACGATTCGTACGAACGAACGTTTATTTCATTGTATTCGTATCGTTTAAAGGTGCCAGAATTGCCACTGCGACGATTACAAACGTTGTATCTGGCGCACAATGAGTTGGCATCGATACCAGCGGAAATGGCATCGAATTTAACGTCCCTTCATTACTTGGACCTAAGTGCCAATGATCTGACAGTGGTGCCACTGATCACGCACACCCTACCTGAATTGAAAACTTTCAATTTAGCGGATAATCCGATCACGGCCGTTAGCAATACTAGTTTCTTAGGTATCGCGGACAGTCTCGAGGAACTGGACATACGAAGACTGTCTTTAATGACTTTCGAGGTAAATTTTCGCTTGAGAAATAAAATTTCGAAACGGTCGTACCATAAAGTTATCATTGACCGACAATTTTTATTCTCTAATAATATCTCTATACGATAATTAATTACAAAAAAAGATAATTTACACGTGCACCGACCGATTTTGTTACAAAAACTTTCATTCGAAGTATCGTTATTTTGTTACAACTGCATAATTCTGCTCGGTTATATTCAGATTTGTATGCATTCATGATAATATTAAACAGGCAAATGTGCACAGAATGGAAATGATATGCAAATATGTGTATACAAGGTATTCAGAGTAAAGTTCTCGTTTTAATATTTATCGGACGAATGAAATTTCTAAGTTTCGTTCGCTTCATTTTCTTAATTACGTTTATAAAAATACGAATTTATTCTTAGTTTCATCATAAGCGATTAGCCTATGTATCTTACCTACCTACATACTCAGGATCCTAGAAAATACTATCAAACGAGTATAAAAATTGCGAAATTGTCGTACGCGAGTTGCATATACGTGTCAGTTTATTCTTTCTTTTTGCATAAAATACTTTACGCACTTTTATACGAACGAGAAACGCGTAGATCGTATACGTATAAAACACTTGATGAATAATATTCGTCGTATAAAATGAAAATTACTATTTTCCCTGTCGAAATTAAAACGTTTCCCGGTTTGCAGAGCGGAGCACTCTGCAAAGCTACAAAACTCCGCAAGTTATATATAACCGCTTACAACGGCGTGAAGAATTTCAACTTCCCCAACATTCTTGAGTACAACAACGGCTTAAGGCATCTGGTCATCGATGTACGTGTAAAATTCTACTGTCGTAAATATTGTTTTTTCACAAAATATTTTCACCAAGTCGGAGACAGTCAAATATAAATAGAGAAGATATATACGTATTTATATCTAGAAATTTTGTCTTTAGGTCCAGAATGACACGAACTTGGAGAAAGAAATGAAAGGAAAATTCCCCAACAAACTGTTCAATATAACGTTGACTGGTCGAGCATTGAAGGACATAAGTCCAGATATATTGCGAGTATGTATTTCTAATAAACTTTCTTACAGAAATTTCTCCACCAAGATCTATCGATCGATTGGAAAATTGCCTGTCCAGTATTTATCTAGCTACTACATGTGCGTAATGCGCCTTATGGTGTCTTACGGAAATTTTGGATCGTATCGAATCTTCAACTTGATATTGCGTAAACTCAATTTGCGAGAAACAAACCTAAATTACCCTTTGTTAATTAGGTTTGGGACTAACAGAGGTTAATATCATTTCACTCGAGCCTCGATGCTTCTCTACTTATTCTGCTGTAAAATAATATGTATAATAACATATAGAATAACAAAGTTGCTCTGAAAATCTCCGAAATTTCTTCGCCCATAAAAAAGATTCCCATCGTATAACGCGTTCCTCCGAACAATGCAACTTTCGTATAAAAAATACTTCAATACGACGCATACCCTGCAAGCAGTTCGAGCTGATCGACTCAGCTGAGAAACGCCGTAATTTAAGGAAACTCGTTTATAAAAATATTTGTAAATACAAGAAATTGTTAAGTAAATTGCAAATTTATCGAATTAACGAACAGACTGGCGTGCCATATTTATTTCAGGGCATAAGAAATCCGCACTTGCACTTCGGCATGTACAACACGAGCGTGAGCACCGTGCCCAAGCAAATGTTTGAAAACGCGGAATGGGTAAGAAACGTGACGATTCATCTTCATCACAACGACGCGCGAACACTTCACAATCCGTCTAACGGGTACAAGCCAGGCGTGCCAGGGAAACGATTTCTATTGAAACTCACGGTGAGAGGAAGCTATTTCACCTGCGACTGCGACATCGGGTGAGTCAATAAACCCGTTTTTATTTTGCATCTTCACACGCCTCGGCTATGATATTTCATTTTCCTTTTCGAATCTTCGTTAAAGCACGGGTTTTACTTTGAGGCTTCCAATTGTTTTTCCCGTTGCTCGCTCTTAATTAAAAGTCGCTGAAGAACAGACGTGTTCCTTCAGATGGATGGAATCCTGGCAGAGGAAGCACAGACAATACCAAGAAGACCGCTGCACCACATACAGCGAGTTCAAGAACTTCGAACGAGACGAAGAAGACGACGAGTTCGATTGTTGGGACAACGATTGGGACGACGATCTTCGGGAAACATTTTGCCTGAACAAAAATAACATGTCGGTGCTGGACGCGTTAAAGACCGATTTGGAATGTGGATGGGGTGCTGCGAGTTACATTCACGCGCCTCGTCATCTCCTTCTTTTCTTCTACATTATCTTCCCAGCACTCGTCTATTAGAGATCTTATCCTTCGAACGTGTACCTCCGTTTTATGCGTTTAAAAATCATTCACCGTTCCTTTCCCCGCGACGTGCAACGATTTAAAGCGCGAACACGCGACGTATCGTTTATCAAAATATTTCTATTTTACTCGAGAGGAACACACGCGTCGTGGACGCGATCACACGTTTCGTTTGTCTCGTCTTATGTAGCGTCTGCTTATGCAAATGGACAACGATGATGGGAATAGGTATAATGCGACGTTCCCCTGTGTATACTATCAATAAGTTAATTTTAACGATCATGATTTATGTATATTTACGGAACACATCAACGCAACATGTACATACTCGGATTTATGGCGGTGGCAGTTTCTTTTGTTATCGTCGATGATAATTATTCATTCGACCACACGTACGTGATACAGCGGTCATCAACGAGAGTTTCGTCGCATTCGCGATACCTGCCTGCGTTTATGATTCGGTTGCGTTCAGCGTTCGTTCGATAGAACTAGATTTTATACGAAAAGGTGATCTCTTCCAGTGATTTCGAAATGATCTGTATCGAGTTTGCACTTTGATCGGACATGTCAGAGGGAGAGAAACTCTTGCACATCCATTCGTTTCTTTGCCTAAAGCAGCACGCTTCGAATCAATGAGACTGCCGTCGGATCAATTGTTCAGATACTCGTACAAAGTGACCAATTAAGGACCGAACGTGTACCAGAAAGACGCCCGATAAGTTTTCTTCTTTCGATTTGTAACACGTATCCGTCGCGTTGATAGGAATTGAAGTTTCATTCTCTGCATCGTAGCAGTTAGCTGTCTGCTTGCGATCGTTGTGTAAAAAATCACGCGGTTGCAGGGTCTTCTCTTCGTCTTTTTCGCGCTACGTCATTGTCGAGCTAAGAACCTGTAAATAAATCGAGGCTAACGCTCTTTCTTCTATTTTATTCGAAGGAAGAGATTGAAATTTACGAGATGGAATCTTCTTCCGTTTGTGGGAAAAAAAATCAGCATCGGGGGGAAATTGCACGTTTTAAATTGAAAAAGTTTATTCGTTTTCTGTGTTTTTCTAACAAAAGGGAAGAATTTTAACTTGTACTTGGATCTCAGTTCGACAGAAGCAATATAGATTTTGATAGTTTTAGTTAATTACACATTCAGATTGTCATACGTTCAAAACAAAAAAAAAAAAAAAGGAAAAAAAGGAAAAAGTAGAGAATATGAAACGTTTATAGAGACTTCAAGGGACAATTCGCTCAGTAAGTAATTCAATAGCGAAGATTTTATATATTATGCGTTTAATAAACGAGAAAAAGCTGATTCGCTTTCCAATATGTGCTGTCGACACGTTTCTTTTTTTAATAAAATCGCACTGTGTACTATGATATACGTTTTTATTATTGTTTGTGATATTGCATCCTTAAAAATATTATAGAGAAAGTAGATCGGATAATTGAAGAAAGATCGGGGCAGAATTTAAACAATTTTGAAAGATTTCGTAACAATAAATTAAAATTTTCTAGTCTAGAAAATAGAAGCATCGATTTAATTATAAAATAATACGAATCTTTATATTGGCAAGGCAAGGTGGATACGTGCATTTTCAGGAATTTTTTAATTGTGCGTAAGTTTTTAAACGATTCTCAATAATTATATGACAAATTCACGTAATAACCATATTGTTTCTAGTATCATTCAATTAAGACTAAACGACTGTTATTACTATTAATTGTAGAGCATGATCTTTGCTACTATATCAATTACCATGTGTACAATCGGTAAGACAATAAAACCGAATATAAATATTAGACACACATAAACACTGAATAATTCTGTCGTGAATATTAAACATCGAGTCACCGTCTGCCGGAAATCTTTGCTGTTGCTTATGCTAATCACTTTGTCCAGAACGAATCGCAATAAGTATAGGAATACCTAAAAAGTACCATTTATATGACATATAGATGTTAAGTACTAGATCTTTATACAAATATTTATACATTAAAGTTTTAAACAATATATATATATATAGCGTTAACAATTTTCTAATGCTATATTTTTTTATTTAAAAAAATTCCGTTTTTATAAGTTTTAAAATTAAGAGATATTCAATTTTGCAGCGCTTAGAAGAAATGCTTGTATAATTGACATAATTATCAGGTCAAAGATATGAAAAATTTTGCTCTTACAACAAATACATTATTTTGGAAAACCGTCAAGATTAATAAAACTTGATTTTTTATTTGTACACTACGTACATACTGCCCAAAACAATTAAGATATTGCGTACAAATAAAATACCGAAGATATCTAGTGCGTTAATAATCTTTACAATATCTACAATAAATAGAAATGTTAAAATATCAAATACTTTGCCGAACAAAATAGGAGGATGCTTTAATTATTTTGAACAGTGAAATTTCTCCAACTATGTCAAGTAATTTAAAATGAGAAAACGGTTATTATTAAACAATACCTCAACAACAGGTATAATGTTCAGCATTACATACAACAATGCAAGAAAAGATCGACCTGTTGCTTGACCCATCGTATTAATAAGAGCCCAAAAAGAATATTCTGTTCGTGGTACGCCACAAGATTCCTGATATCTGACCAAGTATTCATGGAAATTATACAAGAAATTGTTCTTCGTATGATCTTTCAGGGAATCTTTGTTATGCAGATCGCGTAACAAATTCGTTGTAAAGTCATCCCCTTCGAAAGGAAAATAGATTTAATATCTAATACATCGAGATATTTGTCCAATTAAATATAATTTTCTGTTTTAAATGTGTTTTTAATTTTAATTCGTGTCTAGGAGTTACAATAAATTTACCTGAAATAAAACTACGTCGACACCAACGTTTCGATCGATCAAAATCAGAAACACTGTAAGGATTTTTCCATTTCCATTCGGTAATCGGAGGATCCTGTACGATACATTTCGAAGATTTCTTTCCAAGCTCTTCGTCACATTTCCAATCGCCTGATCTCTGATTTAAATTGTTTCCATCTGTCTTCGACTTGAATTTTTCTTTGAAATGCGAACAAAGATCACACGGCATTGGACATTCCGTGCATAATTTCTTTGTTTCATATTTGTTCCCTTCGAGGTACTAGTGAAACGTACGATATGTATTAATCAACGTATAATTTACAAATTTTTTCCCCCTTTAGGTAATTGATATAAACTGAAGAATATAAAAGGAGAAAAAGAAGAAGTTGTAAGGACTAGACAAAAATTTGTAAATATAGGTGAAAGAACGTTTGTCGTATTTGAACTATTCTATTTCTCGTTTACTTGTTGATTATGAAAAAGACATTTATTTTCCAGATGCCACTTCTCATTATAATCAGACTTTGGTACAAAATCGAAACTGTTCTGATTCTGTGAATCGTTCATATTTAAAAAGCAGGATGCACGTTTGTTCACGGCTTGATCACTTTCGGTACACATAATCGTGATTTCCGTTTGGATACGGTGTACGATTCAACGTCAGTTACAATTTGTCCTTCGTCGGTCGTAACGGCGGCGAAAATATCAGTTAATTTTCATTTTAATTTATCCTCAAGGGGAGATGTTTCCATTCAAAATGAAATTGCGTGAAATTATCCGCCGCATCTAACGTCACCTGACAACGTATTATTACAATGCGAGATTCATTTAAATTCGACTATTTTCACTTTCGTACGTACAGATTTCTTATGTTTCTAAATTGATGCGAAAATAAATAGCGCATGAATTATTCGATAGAACTTTATTTTGTATATTGTCACGTAACTAATAATAAGACAGCCGACAACGTGGAGCAGTTTTTTTATGAAAGCCGCTGATTACAAACGTTTATACAAATTCATTTTCCGTGTGTTGTATATAATTTGTATAGAACTTATATATACTTATATATATATAACTTGTATATATATGTGTATATATATATATATATATAATACATAATATATATATATATATATATATATATATATATATACACATATATATATATAAATTAGATACTTTACGAACAATGATAAAACGTGATGTAAAAAGAAATGGAAAGCAGAAAGTTACATACAAACTCGAAAGAAAAGAGGAATTAACGTTCATGATTCTGCGTTTTTCTTTAATTCTTCTTCATTACTCTTTTACAATATATAAAATGTCTTGTGTACAATGTGACGACAAACGTCAAAGGGGGTGTTCCTCGGCTTTTTCTCGCAGCATCAAATACCAACTATAGGATCTACTAAATCTACGATACGTATATCTCTACAAATTTTGACCGATCATTCTCGGTTCATTTTCACATTCATCACAGTTGCGCATCTCACTATTATTTTTAAGCTGTATGCACTGTTATCATGCTGCATCTCACGAATAAAATTAAAATTAACGAGATAAATTGTAGTAGTTCTGTAAAAGCTGATTCGGAAATGAAATGGAAATTCTTTTCCATTGAATCAATGCAGGGAAAGTGCAAATTATTAAACCAACTCGGCAAGACTGGTCAATCAAGTTCGTTAATCTGCATTAACGAGTTAAATAACATGGAGACGTAAGAAAGTTTCAAAGCACGTTATCGCAAAGATTTTGTATTACTTTTTGTACAGCAATTCCAGTTTCCGCTTGCATAAGGAGGAAACACATTGGAGGACAACGATCGATTGCGAGGTATTCTCGGTATCAGGAGATGATTTTAGCACTTCTTTTTTATTTTCTTTCACCTTACGAAAGCAGAGGTTTTTAGCATTTTCACGTGTTTGCATAAAATCCGAATAAATACTTCCATATAGCGGGACGAAAGAAGAGAATTTCCAACTCCGAATTAGAGTTTGAAATACTCTGAAAGACGGGAGGAGGGGAATCGAAGCTTTTTTTATGCCCATTTATAACATGCCGAAACCTTTTGAATAATTAATCGCTTTCAACAGTCGATCTTGCAATTTCTCTATTGTACTGTAATCTGGCAACAACAATACGTTATAACACGTGTGGGCTATTGGCAATCTAAAATATAAAGCGTTACATTAGTTGTGCAATTAGAAGTTATTGTGTAATGTTGCAAAATAAGAATGCAACTTTATTTAAAAATTTCACCTGTCAGAATCTGGACCATGTCTTGCAATCACCATTTTTAATCTTGATAAACCACCAACTGGAACTCTGTCGCTTCCAGTAGTAAATTGTAGAAGTCTTCGTTGACTTTCTGGTGGTAACGAATGTGCAACACGCCAAAAGTTACGTACTGCTTTGCTATCAACAGTGTAACCACCTTCGTATTCCGTAGCGGCTTCCAATTCCGCAAAGTCAAAAACTTTGCTGCCGCAAACAAGCTGTAAATGAGACATTAATTACAAATAATTATTGATACGATAAAAATATCTAAATCCTAAATAAATTAAATATACTTGTTCAATTTCCTCGGGTCTAAAAAGTAATGCAAGCGGACTTTCATCCGTGACCATTTGGAATCCACGTCTGAATGCCTTAAATTGTCTTTCGACAGATTTATTAAGTAAAAAGTCCGCATAAAGATCTACGAATTCCTTTTTGTTTTCTTGCGTCACAAATATCTCGTCACCATTCTGTTTCAGATCATGGAAAGATATTGAGCCAAAAACATCTCTATGAAATAGCATACATTATATTGGTTATTGTTTATTAGATATGGATTATTCAATAATTATTAATCTATTTACAGCTTACTTGTAAGCCACTCTAAAAGTTTGCATAAATGTTTCTGGCATATCATTTCCAGTATAATCTATCAATTCCTTCAATGTTCGATATAACGTAGGACTCCAGTCTTCTAAATCGGCAAAGCATCCTTTCCTACCAAGCAATTTTCGATAAACCACCATAGAGAAACGTACATCTAGTATTACATTATTGTATATTGCTAGGCCAAGAACGACGCCTATTAGCGTGAAATGTGCGTCACTTTCAAACGATGTTGGATTAAACCATGTCATTTGTGTATCTTCCTATAATAATTTGAGATATATAAGTAATTTTTTCAATTAAAATATTTTTCTGAGATTTCAATTAATGGAAATCGCTAAATTACTTGAGTCGTGAACATTCCATAATCAGGATTAAAAATTTCTTCTACAATCAATTGAAAGAACTCTTTAGAGACTCCACCCTCATCAACGCCTTGTTCACCTTCAAATTCAACGACTAATTGTTTCTTAAGATCAGATGGATTTTCCACTGCAACCATTTCCAATTCGACTAACGCATCATCTATTAAACGATCTCTCCTCACCTGTTTTAAACAATCATTAATACGAGTTAGAAGAAAAAATGAAACATGTACAAACCTTTAGTCTTAAGTAGGGATTAGTAGGTTGTCCAACAACAGTCTGTAGAAAACTCATTCGGCGTTCACTGTACATTCTAATACGGTTATCATAATACAAGCCCAGCGTCTTTGTAGCGGGAGTGAGGATAAAAGCATAGTTCATAAAACTAAATTTCATGGGTTCTTCACTCTTATAGTATGCAAAATCTTTGTCCATTTCTATCGCATCACTAAGTGGTTCATTGTAAAAGTCAGTAAAAGGTATAAATGGTTTCCGTGCATCTAGTGCAGTAATTCCTAATTCCTTAGCTAATGGATCCTGTAAGCGATTATCATTATTATTAAAATATTAATAATATTTTTGTACGACATATACATAAAATAATTCGATACTTCATAATAATTTTCATAATTTCACCTGAGGAATTTGCGACAGAGATCTCCCAGATTTGTCGTTATTCGTAGATTCACCATCCTCATCTATATTTAAATCAGGTTCATCTAGTTCACCAGCTAACATACTCGCATAGTATAAAATTTTCATAACTTTCGTGGGAGCAGTAATGGTATCCGCATCTTGAACGCAATAATCCCGCGTAAAAGATCCACCTATTACCTGTAGAAATGAAAACTCTTATAAATAAAAAATATTTTGCTATCAAAGCTTCTAATGATTTTAATTGTACTAAATAGTTATACCTTGACAGTTATTAATTCTTGCAGAGCTTGTAAAATACTTGGGAGTCGAGATTTGCAATGTTTAGCCCACACACGTGCTAGTTTAGCTTGTGCCACAATAGGGAAACAGCTCAGTGCTTTACAAAGCATATGAAGAGCAAGTTCCAAATATTCACTGTTTCCAAGCATAGGAATTTCAAATACAATCAAGAATACATTTAACAAGCTATCCATATTATCCCATGGCATAATACGAAAAACTCTCAAATCTAGTTCAATATTATCTGCCAAAGTGACTAGTGCATTAACTAAAGCGGATTTGAACACTTCTCCTAAATACCAGAAAAAATTTAAGAAACTATGTATTCATAAGCTTTATTTAAGATGTTTATTTTATAAAACACTTTTTTACCTGGTAAGGACCAAAGAGCAGCAAAAGCTCTTCGCACAGCTGATAAATCAATGCTAGTATCATCATTGTTAGGAACTGTAGACGATGGTTCACTGCTGTCTTCTTCTTTGTCTTCTCCTTGAATAGATCGAATTGCTTCTTTATCCATATCACCAGGTGGCCTTAATAGACTATCTGAAGCTCTATTAAGAAGTGCAGCCAGAGGAGAGTCATTTTTTACAGTTTTTTGGAAACTAAGACTTAATGCTTTTGCACATGAAAATATCTCTCCCAATGTACGAATTAATAATGAATAAGATCCCTCTGATTTACATCTTTCTATTATATCCAATAGTTTTGCTTCTGTAAGATATGGATCTTGCTTTCCTGTTGACAAAATAATTGAATATTTTTATCAAAACATTTATAAATAATTTACTACCATATGTAATTGTAAAAATGCATTATAATATATATTTAACTATATATAGTATTTTAAGTTAGAAATAAATAACAAGAAGTAAGAATCAAATAGAATATTTATTAACATATACATAGCAACTCCACATGAATTTGATAAACAGTTATTGTTAAGCTTTTTGTAAAATAGTCATATTAAAAATTATTATTGACTTTCAAAAACACGTTTTGTGTATCTTTCTCTTTCAATGCATCTGAGATACAAATTAAGTATTAATAATTTTGTAATAAATTGAGAATAACATTTTTTATGAAACTTTTTCTTGCGGGAAAGTTTTTTTGGAGAATAATTACGTTTACGTTTCTTATTCGTTCTATATGTCGATGATGTTTTTGTCCTTTTATATTTTTTTGGTTTAATAATTGAATTGTTATTATAATTTGGAATATGAATTTTATACCTATCTAATATTTTCTGAAAAGTTTCTTCATCTGATATTGATTTATTTGGAATGGAATTACAATTGTAATCTGTTTTGAAAAATTGATATGAATGACTATCTCTATCCATTGGTAGGATAGGGAGTAAAACAGGTGATTTCTCTTTTAAAACTGATTGCTCACAAACCTCCATGTTATTCAGTGATTTGCTTTTGAAAGGAATTTGAGCACTTTTATCTGTTAAAACTTGAGATGGAGATATCAAATCATTTGTATCAACAGAAATGTCCTTTACTGGAGATGTAAGAATGTCAGTAGCTGAAGGAGCAGGGTTTATGTTGGAATTTGATGCAGTACCTTCATCCGAACATGTCGGATTCACACTTTTAACTGGCAAACTCTTAGCTAAAGATGCTGGCCCAGGTTCTAAAGTTGTCCGAGCTACTTTACTAGGTTGTGTTCCATCGCAAAGTCTTGCTTCTTGGGAAAATAATTGAATAGCTTGTGCAGCAGCTTGATTTGGAGTCAGATTTGTTACCTATTCAAAATATGAATTACATTAGTAACAAAATACTTCCGATAAAAATAAATGTTAACATAGGTTTTAAGTTATGCACTTTTCCACTTGATGCACAGTGTTGATTATCACAATCAGGATTGCCACATCCATCAGTTAATTGATAAAAATATCGCTCGATCAACTTCTTGGCAACTGCACGCTTCATGTCGCTGCAAGGGCTCTTTGCTTCTCCCCTAATAATGTAATAACAGAAGGTAGGGATTACAATATTTGTACTGTAACAGATATTCTAAAACAAAATTAAAAGGAAAATTATGTAATAAACGTAAGTTAAACATTTTAATATCTTTTATAATATGAAAATATCTTAACATTTTATGATACATAAAGGATGATTCAATCAAGACTTATTAATATTTGTGAGTTTCCATATTTTGCAATGAATTATAAGAGCTTAAACATAATCATAACCTACAAAGTATATGCATGTGATTTTCTAGCAGGTTATATACATTTAAAGAATTTTGCACTTCTAGTATTTATCAATAGAATTGCGTAAAAGTTCCCTTCCGTATTAAACATAAAAATAAAAATTTTGTTATAAAAGCCCAGACATCAAATCGAGCACAGTAATGACATAAACAAAAGAAGCGAATTTAATTAAATTAGGAGTGTTTTCCGATACTTATAATTCATTCAATTAAGAACACATGCTTGTGACATGTTACCAATGATTCGCGGCGCTGCCAATTAAAGAATGACAGTTCAGAAAAAGGATCAACTTCTCAATGTCGGGAAGCGAATGGAGTCGTTGCACCAAAACAAAGCACGTTAAAAATAGTCTAGCCTCGTAGATTCGTAGATTCGATATTATGTTTCACGATATATGCAAATAGTGTGTCGTACTCGAAGAAACAGTAATAAAAGATAGGGGTAAACAATGACGAAGAAAGTTCTAGATAAGTGGTATAGAATATCGATATACACCTGGAAGCGTGATCTTCCCCAGGGTCTTCTTGGCCCCTGTTGCTCATAGACCGTGAATCTTCAAAATTTTGTCTCCCTCTCTGTCGATCGTAACAAGAAATCTCACCACGACCGTTTCTTCCGTTTGTTTCGGAGTATCGTCGAATCACTTATACACTACCAAATTTTGCCAGACACTTTCTTATCGACGGTTTTTACCACAATGTTCGTTACTAAGTTAATACGTTTTTACAACGTATTACGTATTTGCTGTACACACTTTAGAATAGAATAGAAAAAGAAAGACGAAGTACATAGATAGAAAAGTATTAGAAAGGGAGAGGGAGAGGAAAAGAGAGAGAAAGAGAACGTAGTATGGTTTTGTGCTGGAGGTATATTTGTCTGTAACTTGAAACGAATGTTTGTTCGAGGTTAAGTGAACACTGCGAACGTGAGTACACAACCGTTACAATGTCCGTTGATGGTAGGACTCGTCGATCTCGTTGCTACACGAATTTTTCAAGTCAATGTTACAACACCGAGAGGGAGGAAAAAAAAATTATTTTACGATTCCTTCTTGACTGCTGTCTACTGTTCTACACGGCCATGAACAGCTGCGATTATCGAGATTTTCGATTAATCGAGCACAGCGATGTTTCTCGATTTATTGATAACTCGACCAAATGTGACCTAGATCATGCGTCAAGATCGTTTTAATGCTTTTGATATTAATTTTTAGTGAGTATTAATATTGATTTTTATAATAATGTATTGATAATATCAATAAAATATATTTGATAGAATTTATACATACATTAATATCAATAATCGATCGTGGTCGTACTAATATATATACATACATATGCGTAAAGGCAGGAAATACATACATATGTACATGTAAATGTTTCTTTCGTATGGAAATGGTCCCGCATATTTTTGTCTTATACTTTTTAATTACCTAGTGTAACGTTTTATTTTTTATTTTTATTATAATTTAATTTACCTATAAATTCTATACTTAATATTCGCTTTTGAGTATTGTCTCAATACTCCGTTGTTATTATTATCTATAAATTACAAGACTCCATCTTGAATATTGTAAAAGAACACAAGAGTCGATTAAAAAGTGGGTAGTGAATTTAAAAGTCTGATATTTTACGCAACAAAATTTAAATTGCGTTTATATACTAATACCAAAACATTACCTAATACATTGGAATGTTTTACTTAACTTCGGTTCAGCTCCATCTAGTACATATCGTACATATATATGTACATACACATATTCAGCAGTTTCATGTTTTGTCGATAAAGTTTCCTCATTTAAAATTCTTCTTTATATCGAATAAAAGATACGGGACAATCTAATCCATGAATTCGTCAGAGAAAACTTGTTAAGAATATTTCATTCTTTTCTTCCGATGTTGAGTTCCATTTACCTTTTTCTTAAAAAGATAATAGAATTTTTAATGAACTAAATTACACATACCGTCAGCGAGATTTCTCACAGAGAAATAAAGGAGGACGTTCTTTTTATATTTGAGAACATTATGTCATAAAGTATAGTGGAAAAATTTGGAAATTGAATGGAAAATTTTCTTCGTCGTCTTCATTTGCCGTTTGTAATCGGGTATAATGAACATTCTTATTATATATTTAGATACCAAAAGCAATGAGAATGGATATAGCTTCTTTCCGAAGTGAGCACTAAAACATAATAATCTACGCATTAATTTAGATTACTCTAAATTTTATTGATTGGTAACGTTGATTATGTTAATTATTAATTTTCGAATGAATCCAACCTACGATATTTTATTCCAAAATACGTATAAACGTATAAATTTATATAATATTATTACACTTAGTTTTAGTTGCCTTTTTATTACGAAACAGTTTAGCAATATTCATTAATAAATAAAAAAAAGTGCATTAAGGATACTTATAAAAATTTCAGTTATTTAGAAATAAAAAGTATGGAATAAAAATGTGGTAGAAGATCCTACATATTTAACGGTGAAGTTCCTCAAAGAGAATATCGATTTCATGCTAAATCTAGCATGCATTATCACGGTCGGCGCCGAGTATAATTCCTTGGCCGATTTCGTGACAATGAGTAAACGAGGAGCAAACCTGGGTTGGAGAAGTGGGAAGTCAGCCGAGTCTTTCGACAATTTTCGACGGGTTCGGGGCGAATATAAAAGGGAAATGGAGCTTTTGGGACGAAACGAGGGTCTAAGGCGAACAGGAAACCATTAGTTCACAGGAAAAAGGATGAAATTATTGATGCCAAATGGTGCCACTTGGCCAGACATGCGAATAATGCCGCTCCTCCGGTCACGCCTTTATACATATACGCAAACTGCGTTTCCTTCCAACCAGGGACCATAACTGTTACAACCAAAATTAAGAAAGTTATAGTATAACAATTCATATCTTATGATTTTAAGTGACTCTGATCAGAAATAACCATTACAAATGATTTCTTCATTTCTTGTTTCATGTATATGTATATATGTAAATATTGTGGAATATTATGATAAATATTGTGAAATATTGTGGAAAATGTACATGGTTCATCCAAGACAGCGTTCATTTTCACATTTAGTAGCATCTCAAGAATATTTAATGCGTATGTGACTTTTCTGTGGATACCCGCGAGCGGGACGATCGCGATGCGTGTATGAAATTTGTATAAACATTATTTATGTGCTATTATTTATTAATTATTTATGGAGGTAAAGGATTGGAGGAAACATTGGTTACATGGTTACCTGGAAATTTCATGAAACGGTTTCCATTATCCTGTTATGGATTTTAATGACTAGGCAGGTATAATGTTTAATGTAGGATTTTTCTTACAGAACGTCGTGCAGAATGGTTTACGTCTTCAAATGTCATAACCTTTTTCTCTACGACTTGTACGAGGTAAGCTGCTGCCCACGTATCGTTAGATTTGAGGATCCCTGTGCACCCCGTTGCTTAGACTGACCTAATTTCGTTCGTGTAAGGAGGTTTGCCCGCATACAGGGATCTTTCGACCGATTTTTAATTGTCAATAACTAAAATACAAAGCCGAAAATGCAATTTTTTTATTCTTGATTTTCGTCTTATTTCGACTTCAAGAATCACCCTTTAAATTTTCTAACACCTGTTTATTTATTAATTAATTAGGTGCAAGTATATTACATCTCGTATTATAACTAGAACAGTTTGATACTACAAAAATGAAATATAAAATATGTATGCCAATACTTTTTGGACTGACTGTACTGCTGATGGTATAAATTCCTTTTTACACCATCTTTTTACATTTTAATAGTAAAATGATTTGATAATAAATAATACCTAGAGGAAACACACTAAAATTGAATTCCTACAGTCGAAGTGCAATTATAATGACCATATTAATTACTAGTAGTTTTAATAAAAATTGACAATGATGGATAGTAATAGGTAAAAGATTTCGCCCGTGATAATGATTACTGACTTACTGACTAACTAGAAAATATTGACAACTACCAAATATTTTTACCACTGATAATGGTTGTTGGTAACCAAAAAGAGATATCCCATAATATGACTATCAGTACAAACAAAGAAATCATTCGTAATAATTATTCGTGTAACCAGAACACTCAAAAATTAATATTTTTGATTCATCTAATTTTTTGCTTTCGATTGAAATAATAATTACGTTTGTCTCAATAATTTTCTCGTAAAAACGAAAGAAAAGATATGTTATTTTTTACCTCTGGCTTGAATACGTTTCTCGCCACTTTCTCGTTAATTGCAACGTTAAATACACGCGTAGTGCGAGCATTACGTTTTGCGGCTCCGTTAACTTCGTGGGAAAGGAAACGCGGCCGGAAAGTACAGGGAAAAGGAAGAAACGGAAGTTTTGGCTAACGATCGCGTGGTTCCAATT
This sequence comes from Bombus soroeensis, assembly GCA_014737365.1. NCBI lineage: Eukaryota > Metazoa > Arthropoda > Insecta > Hymenoptera > Apidae > Bombus > Bombus soroeensis. The sequence goes on from JACXIL010000250.1 coordinate 53,367, forward strand.
ATTTTTGCGTTTGAATCTTGCTCAAGGTTTGAAAACAGGAAAAGAGCAACATTTTTATAAAAAATAATTTCGAGATTAAAGTTTGATTCCGCCACGTGTATGCGGCTAAAACAGAGGTAAATTATACTTGTTGAAAAATGATCTTCTAGGAATTATTTCGTTTGTGCCTGTCTTTCCTCTTTTGTTCGATTGCGTTTTATATGATATTATGCGGACGTGAATATTCTGCGTACGATATGAATATTTTGTTATTCAGAAGTGCTCGCATATAACTTTTGTTACTCAGGTTCAAGATATGAAAAATTCTCTCAGTTTCTTACGACATACGTATGAATTAAAAATATTATAAACGTAGGAGAATATGAACATAAAAACATAAGAAAATAGAATATTTTATATACAAATGATGGATAATTAATTTAGCACAGAAACGATGTGTTGTAATACATAAATGTTGGAAGTCAGATTAAATAAATTTAGGATGGACATCTATATTTAGAATATTTTATTCGTTTTAAAATCTCTAGAAAGGCAGAACAAAAATTTCTGATATATTTTTGAACCTTTATTTCTATACTCTAGTGACGTTTTATATTTTACGTTTTATCACAATTGAAATTGACCATTGATAAATAGTTAAACACACTCGAAATTATTTCTATACTCTTTTAAATATATTCATCTTTGCAGATTTAGAAATTTCCTCAATAACTTCAATAATAGATAATGTGTGCTATCGACGAATTATCAAGTTTTTAAGCCGACAATGTAATTTAAAGTTCTCGAGATCGCTCTCGTAGCAGATAGCTCGGACCATTTAGCCGGATGATCGAGAGTCGCTGATTAGACAGAAATTGGTGCTCGTGTGAGTAAGGTGTCATCAGTAATTTGGTGTCGAGCCAACTACTCCAGATTTTTCGACGATACACATCTATATCTATCCTCGAAATATGTCAAAGGTTTATAACAGTATGTTTTCTTCGAAGACGATGCAAAGGGAATATTACTCGATTTGATACGCCCTCGAAATCTTTTAATAGCTACCAAAAAATCGATTTTTCTTTTGGCAACGAAAGTTTCCTCATCTAAAAGTTACCACAAGTCCAATTATAATTTATCGTCTTGATATGCAGAAAGAAGCAAAACGGAGCCAATACTAACAGCTTTTCTGTAAATTATTATCTATTGTCATAAACAATAAGGAATATGGAAAATAAATGTAACACATACGATTGTCATGATTAGAGAAAATGTAAAAATTCTTTTACAGTATAAATCTTCTTTATTTATCTGTATCAAAAAGAATCGATTAACTCATTTTTATATCACGTTATCAAAAGTCCAATATCTCAGCTTTAATATTTACAGTATTAGTATTTCGTTCACAACTTTTTTGCTTATAAAATAGCATTAATAGGTCTTGCAATACTCTCTACAAGAATTTGATAATATTCCAAAGGTATTTGTTCCCATTGTTCCTGAATTCTATTATGCAATTCCATAATTGATGATGGCGATGAATCATGCGAATCACGCATTCGTCTTTTTAATAATCCTCATAAATTCTCTATGGAGTTGAGGTCTGGGCTTTGTACAGGTCAATGCAAAACCAAAAACTTTTGAGTTTTCAATCAATTCTGTACGTTTTTAGCTGTGTGTCGTGGCTCGCGATCGTATTGAAATATTATATTTTCTTCCGACAATGACATATTTTCAATAATATCTGGGAGATGGTGTTGCAAGTTATCTTTGTACAGTTTATGGTAATGGTAATAGCTAGTAATAACACAAAGTATATAATGTTGAACCAATCTCAATTAAATCATATCGTAAGGGATTAGTTAAATTAATTTAACAAGTGAACTGATGTATTCGTCTCTTACAAAACCTTGTGGACTTACCACAACTTTTTTATTTTTTTATTTCTTCGAATTTATTAGGTTATACCCTTCTTCAACTGTTTTATATTAGAATACTTTCTTTTAGTTAACAAATGATACAAAAGTGGAGAAATGAAGAAAAAAAAAGTAGATTTACCATGTTTTACCTATGGTTTTTAAATACTATAGTATCGTGGATCATCGATTTTGATCCCTTTAATTAGTTTTGTTATATTCAGATATGAAAAGACTTTATTTATAAAAATTCTATTGTATCGAGGCATAATTTTTTCGTGGGTGTAGGGTCTTGGATACTTCAAGATCACCTTCGTATTTTTTTTAAATAACACGTTATACTTTTTATCCCCGGTAGAATAACCTGTAGATAATAAATAAATTCAGCACATATTTTTACAAAATCTTTTTCTGAAAATGCTGATATAAAAATACAAACTAACATGAGATTCACATCGAGGTCAATCCGTATTTTTAACATAAATTAGTTTCAACACTGGGATCAACGCTGTCTACCTTTAATACCGAGATATATTGCATATAGTCAGTCCAATGTTAAAGCGATATGACGAAAATAAACGAGTATGTATGAGTGAAGGCTGTACGTTTTTAATATAATAATTGTAAACACAAAAATTGCGGTATCGGCCATTTTGACTGGTTTAGCAGTTTCAGTGATAAATATGATAAGAATGTGCGGTAAGCGATTACAATTTATGGACTTTCGTCACGATCTTGCAATTTCCGGCTCATCGAATGTTGGAAATGCACGCCAGATAGTGGCCATTCGAGAGTTGTGCAGGATAATAGACCAGTGGAGAGCAGATACGCTCCGCTGAAGTCGCGAGAGGAAATCATTAAACTCTCGGGAAGGTCTATTCAATCTTCGAAGCAAAGACGCACTGGCACAGAAGAAAATATGCGATCTATCGATCTGACGGCTCGAATTTAATCAAACCAAGAGAAAAGCGTGCACAGTCGACCCTCTTTTTCTCTTTTTTCTTTTCTTTTCTTCCTTTTTTTCTTTTTTTCGAAGCCAACACAGCCTCGCGAGACAATCGTTGTCGTTATCGCAGACGAAAGCAAAAACTCTTTCAAAAAAGCAGGAACAGAATGAAGTAAACAGGCTTTTTTTCACAGTCGAAAAGCTGGAACTGGGGTGGCGAACACGATAGAGATTCTGCGAATGGGAAGCAGAAAAGTACACGGATTTACAGAGACCAGGGGTCGCTTGATAGGGGATGAAGCTTCCGCTTGGATGCGGCCGAGTTTCGATCAAGGCCAACTTTGCCATTCGTTTGTTACCCTTCACCCCTTCTACGTCTATCTATCTTCCCGTCCCTGCGTATTTCTTTCCATCTACCTCTCTTCGTCGCTCTATTTTTATTCTCATCTTTTATTCGCCCCGTTTTGTGATACTTTACGCTTTTTTTCATCGCTCTTGCTGTTATCGCCGCCTCCGTTTGGTCCGATTGTTTCTCCTTTTTCTCCTTTCCTGTTTCTCTATGAAATTGCATCGCACATCCTGCTTGGTCCATTGCAATATTCGTAGAGAATATGTTTGAGCGATCGAAATAGATAAGCAACTGGTTTATTGTCTGCAGTGACTATAAAAAGTATATGCACTTCCCATTATCTTCTAATGAAGTAGTTTTTTTTATCAGCTTCTATATCTCGTTTTCATATTGAATTTTTCTTGTCGTGTAAGAATACTAGTAAATCATCTAATTCATTAGTATGTAAACACTATAATAAATACGGTACATGCATACAATACCTCTTCAGATACTGTATGTTACTTTAGTCAAGTATCCGATTGTATCGATGTATAAGTATCTCGTTTTCCAGTGAATGCTTCCAGTCAATCGCAAACCGATCAAAAACTCTTCAATGCGATTAAACATTGTTCAGAATACACTATAGTATGCGTAAGATTTTTCAAAGTTCCCAGATAAAAATTATCATTACAAAATGTTTGAAAGTTATTTGATCAAGTAGCCAAGTTTTCATAGTATTACAGGTCGCAGAGTCGAGAATTTAAGGTCTTAGACTTGGACGGGTTTGAGATCTGGAATCTTAAATTTGGAGCCAACGGTTGGTGATTAGGGTCTAAAAGCTCGAGCATCGTTGGAAGTTCATGGCTTGAGTTTTAGAGTCTGAGTTATTAGGAATTGGATTTGCAAGCTCGTGACTTTAGATCCGCGGTACAGAGTACTGTAAAAAATTGCACTTATTTTCTGTCCTCATCCTTTATCTTTCCTTTGTTTCCTTTTGTTTACGTAATTTAATACTAGGAAAAGCTTCCTTTGTTGAGATTTCCCGTTGAGAAATGCGCAGATAATATATTACGCAGTAATATAGAAGTGCGACTACTGTGTCGATATTTTCTCTTTGCGCAACATCGTTGTGCGGCGAACGTAATAGAAGATGCGGGAAAAGCAAAAGTCGGCTTGGAGGGACCTTTATTCTTGTGATCAACAGCGAAGAATATTTTTCGCAAAATAATTTAACATCTGATATAAAACAATGCATATATATATATATATATATATATATATATATATATACTTAGAATGTTTCGATTTCTATATTGTTCTGTTATTAAAAATACAAACGTGACCCAATTATTTAAAATGTTTTTGAAATTTAAACGCCTAAGGAGAGGAATGATAAAAAGGAAGAGAATAAAGGCAGCAAGTCATTCGTATCTATCTTTGTTCCTGCAAATTCCAGAGCTTCAGCAAAAACGAGCCTCCTTTTTTTGAACGTCTTGTGATACGTGTAGTGCACGTGTTAATTCATTTACAGATTTCACCTGTGTATAGAATAATTACAATGTTACAAATCACGCCCAACAGTTTGCCGATAAATTTCATTTGCGACTCGATAATTCAGTTTAACGTTGGTCCTATTAACGAATCTCGGCTTGGTCACTACTGGATCGATTGCACGTATGTATTTGCGTGCTAGATAAACACATGGTAGCATCGTGGCCTCCAGACGCGTAAACACGATTCACCTTTCATGGTTGATCAACTTGATTACCTCCGTTTTGCTGGGAGGTCAGAGATAAATTATGGACCGCGTTTAATTAACAAGTACGATGCATTAATTATCGTTACAAATCATCGAGGACAACACTCGTGAAGAAAACGACACTTCCTTCCAAGTTGTTGGATTAATAATTTTGACTTAATTTAAAATAAAAGGCGAAAGACGAGAATGATGGTAAATCAGAGCCATAGGTCCAATATTAAATAGATTTGATATTCTTGTATATTTCTTTGGATTCTTAATAATTTTTCTGTGAAACAGAGATCTGGAATTTGGTAGCAGGAAATTTAATAAGTTAAATTTTAATAGTCTTCCACTCTTCCGAAATTTAATATACGGTTTGAATGTACGTGAGAATAAAATTCGTTGAAATCAGATCGATGCGATTGATAAAGTTTAATTAACAATAAAAGACGTCCTTTTAAATATGCTCCAGGTATCTATCTAATTAAACCAGGTATATACCTAATTGAATTTTGTTCCAATATTCAAAACTCTAAGATGAAATAAATTTCAATGGTTATCATTAAATATTGAAATATTTTATTTTTAACGTTCTACATATTTTTCATATTATATACATACATATATTTGCTACAGACATATAAATATTTAGTAATATTAGTAATATTATCTAGATAATAATATTGGTCAAATTGATGATCTTTATGTACAAATTTCTACTACAAATTCATCTCTAATCTGTACAATATTGACATTATATCCACTGTAGACGCAAATATTTATCAATAAATCGATGGTATTTAAAATTGTTGCAATCGAACCAAATCAAAGTTAAAATTTTACTATCCAATGCTATAATTCATTCCAATCGTCACAGCTTCTTCTTACTTTAATAAAAATTACTGGGGGAAAGAAACTCGACTTCTGCTGACGTGGAAGACCTGATTCGACCTTCGCGTATTCATTCTCGTTCTACACTCGCGATACCAATCGTCAATCGATATACATAGGTATTCGGTGGGTCGAGCTTCGTTACCGAATCTCCTCACTCGCAGGTGTCTCTTCTCGAGCGAGCAACTTTAAAGGGAACTCGATATGAGAACGAGAACGGCTGAAGGTCAAGATGGGATTAAGGATGTTGGGAACGAAGAAAGTTGAAGGCGAATCGGATAAGACGTTTTTACGGATTTCGTAGCTCTTACGGGGTTCTTTGGCAATTTTTAGGAGGATACAAAGTAGAATTTGTATATTTTTATTTGTCGAGGGACGGACGTTCGACTGCAATGTCGCGTCGATTAACAAGAACTTCACCTGATTTATTATGGTTTTCGTATAAGTAATTTGAATATTTTCGACAGTCCATTTTATATATTTAAGACAATGTTTTTGTATCCTTTTGTAATTTTTTAAATTTTGTCTATTTTTATATGAGAAACTTTTATATTTATTATTAAGATAAGATTATTAAGATAAGATATTATTACGAAACATCAATTGAATCTTCTAGAAAGATTGTATTAGACAAGATTTTCTGTTTTTATATCTCTTTTGCTATTTATATATGGAAATCTTTACCATTTTCCTTGGCGTCGAAAGATATTAACTTCAATTTTCAGTTTCTAGATATTTGTTTCAGAGATTAGAGTCGATTAGAGTTTCAGTGTCTGTTTTCTTTGCGAAACTTGAAATCCCTGTTACAGATTATCAATTTTAATACTGATATCCATATTAATTTTCAATCTTTTATCCTCTGTCCTCGTTTATAAAACACGTGAATTAATCTTTATCGATGATTCTGAAATCCTGCTAATTCTTCATTGAGAAAGATCTACAAACGTTCAACATCCTTAAACATGAAATTGGTCGATCAACTTACATATATCACGATCCAACGATACATTTTTACACGTTAGAATTGTTGCATTATTATATTACAATTTTAATTAAAAATCCTACATCAGTCGATTTCCGTCATCTTTATGTTAATTTCTATTTTAACGAACTTTACCACGCGGCACGTTCACAGATAACATATAGATTCCTTTTTATGCCATCAAAATTTTGTTTAGTAAAGGTCGTAAATCAAATGTGTGCGGAGGCCACATGTTGCTATATTACCGTGATAATGACGTCAGCGTTTTCGTCATCGACTCTTGAGTAGGTGGGCAGTAAATTCTTGCCATGTCATCGGCTGTTACAGTTATCCTCCAAAATTCAGTTCCACTCATGATTTGGTACACCGTGGTTAGTATCTACTTACACCCACGGTTAATGATGTCATTAAGACAATTAAACAAGGGCATGTCCTTAATGATTGGAAAATCAATGCAACAGTTACACGGTATACGACAGTACATACAGCGTTATACAGTGTATAACATCGTGTATGAGCATTAATTTGAAATTTTGGTACAACATGTCACTGCCAGAAACGTGGAAATCGATATTTTAGATATTTTAATCGATAGATTTTGAAAGGGACCAAATAATTCGTGTAAATAAATATGAATTTTTCAATTTTGAAATTTTCAAATTTTTCCTCATAATTAAATTGCTAATGGAATTTAATGGTTTTTGTTTGTACTTCGTTATTTTCCATAGAATTGCAAATTTTTCAGATTATCAGGATAACCGTAGGCAACAGCGAATAATATACAATGTGATATAATATGATACGAGACAAATATGATATCAAATATAGCGTATGACAGTGTACTTCAGTATGTATCGGTGTTGTCTATCAATGTAAAATCGTGTGCATAATCTATTCTTTAAGTTTTCTATATTAAGAAAAACGCGTAGGCAGCGGCTGTGGTTTATCATAGTCGAGCAGCCGCATGTAATAAAATTGCAAAATGTTCGTTAAACTAAAACATGATACCTACGGTTGAAGAACGTTCTTGTAAAATCTAATTTTGCCTTTATCGATGTAAAGTCTATAGTTTTATGGATATTTTCTTGCAATTTTGCTTCCTCGAGCATTCGATTTTATCCGATCAATCGTTAACACATTTTTGTAATAAAAATCTTTTTAGTTTATTAAACTTTCGTAAATATTCAAGCTATTTGTAGCTATACTAAGAGTTTCTGTTTTAAGAACTTTCATAATGTCTTTCCAAATATTGTTTAACAATAATTCAAGTTCTCTTATCTACGTTAAATAAACACGATTTAAAAAAAATTCGACAAAAAATTCATGCCAATCTTGCTACTTTTTAAAATCCGATAATTAGTAGCCTCTTTGGGACTAAATTGTCTTCAGCCTATGAGAAAGATTCTTCATTCTCTACAAAACCATCTGAAAAGATGTGTTTCTATTATTCAGAATTAAAAATGAAATTAATTTTTCTAGTAGAAAACATTTCGATTCTGAGAGGGTTAATGATTATCATATCGAGGTTAAAAACAGCATCGTGTTCTGTGTCACAAATTTTATTTAATTTTTTATTTAATCAAGAATTTTATTTTCTATCGCTACACATTGAAATAAAAGAACACCGACTCGTGATATGATGTTGGATGACATCGAATCGCAACAATGCAACCCCCTCACAATGCCACTTGAAGAACGTGAACTCTTGCCCGCCCTGTTCATCCTCCAATTTAACACTTGCGTGACTGTTTCCATTCACGTCGAGCGGATAACAGCGAGTATTATCTAGGCCATGTAAATTACTTTCGGTAATTTGGCTGTGGCCGAGTAAATTTCTATAGGAAGCACGAATCGATCGCCTAATCAGACCTGAAATCGGTTATTCCAGATCGAAACTTTATAATGGAAACGTGAGCCAGTAAATATGTATGGCTTTTCAAATTGTTAAGACTATAATAATTTATAAAAAGTATTCAGTATAATAGGTATTCTGTAAAATGTCTTTTAAGTTCCATTATGTAGAAAGTTTTATTGTACTGTGGTTTGTATCTGGAATTGGATCATAATTGAAGTGGAAATTTAAGAGGGAAAAGGTGAACAGTTCAAAGAGTTAAATAATAAATATTCTGTGAAATATAATTTTGAAATAATAATATCTTTTAAATTTCATTATGCGGAACGTTTCATTGTACCTTTCCTCCATTTCGAATAATTGAAAAAACTTGGTATCGTTACGTAGAGACATTACACATACAGAGAACGATATGGGCAATTTGAATAAGGTATAACTTCTTCATGATTGTAACGAAAAGAAAATGTTGGAGGAAAAAGGTGAATAGTTCAAAGAGTTAAACAATTATTTACACTCCTGTTTAAAGGTTCGCAGCATGTTAGGATTTCAAAAGAAATAATGGCTTTTTGAAGTAAATAAAAATTCTATTCGTAAAGAAATTGATTAAAGATATTAATATTAAAGATATTGATCTTCGTTTAGAAAAAATGTGTCTCGATAAAATAAAATATTTGTTGCTATTAACTACGGTACTCGTAGATTATTTTTTAACATAATAAACTAGTTAGCTACTATAGACGAGTATATCTGCCAATAATGTTACGCGTATCACAGTTCCGAATACTTATGTGAGCTACTGTATATTTAAAAATGAAAGTATCAGTTATAATATGTATATTTTTCAGAAAAACGTACGAAAAATTTTCCTTCGTCCAAGAAAGCCGACGCTTGCCCAAATATAGAAAATACAAATTCAGGAAATTATAAAATGGAAATTTCACCGGTTTCAGAAGTTTTGTTTTAACGCGAAAGGTAGAAGAGACCATTCTAAAATTTCACCTGCTCTGTCGATTTTTATTACTACAAGCGAAGTATAAAGATTAAAAAATTATGTAACAAAAATTGTAAATTTGGAGTTTTAAATTTATGACAAACCAAAGTGGAAAAGTGCCTAAACAAAGCATAATTTTGAAACCTTTCCACGTTGCATTCAGGTGTATTTATTTAATTCATCGATAACGTACCGCTCCAAATTTTTTCCTTTCACGCGTCGTGGCATATTTCAGTGAAATTGTATGGCTTGACAAATCATCGTAACGCGTTTTTTCTGCTTTCTGATACGCCAGAACAAAGGACCTTTCACCCCTGCGTCATGCTGGCGGTGATACTTCCATTACGCGTAGCGTCGCAATGAAGAAAGAGAGAAAGATGACTCGAAGTTGAAAAAAAAGAGGGAAAGAGAGCGTGATCGATGAACAAATAGACAGGTCGCCCGACCCGAACATAAAATATAAGAAGTGTTCACGTGTGTACGAAAGGTGACGTAAGAAGGTGCATAGAAATAGAACATTGACTTTTTATTTCGTTTCTTTTAATACGAACGATTGGCGAATCATTTTTAATCATTCGAATTGGTTGTGTTTCGATTTTTGTTTCGGTTTTGTACCAAGGCATAAAATATTGAACACTTTGCCGAATAGAAAAGAATTTCTAATTCCTTATTGTATTTTTAACCAGCGTGGCTTTGGTACTTCCATGTTCCAATTTTGTTCTCATGTCAACAAGTAAAAAGATTTCTAGTGTTTTAAAAGGAGAAATTATATGTGAGTGTAATAATTCTTTCGTATTTTGTTCAAAGTGAAATACCTTTTGATGCTAGAAAAATATAATTGGATAGAGAATCACCGAAGAAACACAATATTAAGGAGAATTCTGTCTTCTATTTTCTAAATTATTTAGCCACTTCTTAAATTTTTTATGGTTCAATTACGCTTGAGTTTCATCAAAAAGAGGAAAAACACTTTTGATGTCTTAAGAAAATAAACGAGGAATCACGCATACCGTAATGACGAGTTTTTCATATTTTCTTGAAATTGAAATCGAATAACATTTCTCTATTGTTTATTATACGTGTGATTTTTCAAAGAAGCTTTTCATACGAATGATTTTTACGTTTTTATTTGGTTTTTTTACGTTTTACGTTTTTATTTGATAGAGGAAGTTAAAAGTAACGCTAGTTCTTGCTTCCATCACTAAATATTAACATTGTACTTGCATAAAAAATGAATAATATTTCGAGGCCACATAGTTTATTTAATTTTTGTAGGCGTTTTGAACAATATTTACAGCATGAAAGTTATTTGTCTAGAATTAACTTCTCATGTTTCAAGTAGTCAAATAATTTTATTTTATTATGTTACTACCTTTAGTTTCTAAAAATAAATGTTTAACAAAAGAGTTTATCTTTTTACCGATATTATTAGTCGCCTTAAGATTTAAAAATTTAATAAATAAACAATTAATCGATACCAGACGACCATTTTTCGACTTTTAAAAATTATATTTTTATTGAATTTTAGAAAGAACAATATTTTTTATTAAGCATCATTTATACTACAGAACACTTTTCTAAAATTTCTATTTCACCAATACTTTTGCTCAGCTTATAAAATAGACTTGTCGTCACTACATTGACCTTCCGCTACGTAATAAAAACTGTAGAATAATAATTGTCTAAAATTATTCTACATTCAAAAATAAGTTGGAAAGAAAGAATAAAGTTTTGTCGTGCGAGGTCCAGGTTCCCAGAAAATCGAGTTTCAAAAATTCGTCAAGTACACCTGCACTTGCAGTTAGAGAACTCCCAATGGTACGCGTTGAGCGTGGTTATCGATGAAGAGTCGACGACACCTATTCCAAACTCGATTTTCACGAGAACAAGGCCACCGTGTACTCGACAAGTTTTCAAATTCTATTTTCTTGGAAACGAGACCTCAAACGAAGAGGCGTTTGTTTCCTCTATTCACCTTATTTTCGCACTTTTTCCATGCACAGTGAAACACTTTGCATTAAACTATGCTCGATACCTTCCGATCGAAAGAACACAACGTCAAGAAGTCTAAAATAAGAACAGAGACTTTACACTGGTGCGCTTATATTAAAAATTACCAATAGTTAGTAAACATATATTGAAAAAGATTCTATGTGAAAACAAATATTAACAGGTTGATCGTCAAGATGGTCACCGTTAATCTGACAGGTTTTTCTAACTTTAAGATGATTAAAATAGAACGAATATCGTATCGCCTGGAAGCTCTTAAATATTGTAAATACTACTAGATAACACGTTATGTAAAAGATACGGTTTTCGACGATCGATGGATAACCTTTATCGTAACATGATGTTTTATAATAATTAGATATAGTCCCGCAGATGAAATATAAACGAAAAGGTACGCATAAATCTCACCTGCCAATCAACGTATTGAAATACAAAGCGAAGGAGAGGAGAATTTCAGAAGACACAGAAAGAAACCTCTATTACGAAAACGATGCGCTGCAGCACCGAGCAATTACTAACCCCGAGCTCGACGACGAGGTCTGGAGGAAATGAGAAATACACGAGTCCCTCTTACCTAAATCAAAAGAGCAAACACCGCTAATTACATCATCAAGAACGAGACCGTCACCGTGCATGTGTACCGTGGCGAACGAATTACCTATATGACGGAACGAACGGAGGCGAAAAAATGTAAAAGAAAAGTAGGAAGGAACGGGGGAAAGAAAAAAGAGCACAAAGAGACAGTGGCGACGCAAGGTCGAGTAGCATTCCGAAAGTTAAAGAGTTTCGCTGTAAACGATAGCTACGTAGTGGAAGGTGGGCACCTCGGTGGTGGAGAGTAGGTGGTGAAGTGGCCGAGGAGAGAGAGTGCAAGGTTTAGGGTAGGACGCAGCTCGCAGGAGCAGTAATATCGATCGATCCGTCGAGTTCGAGGCTCGACAGGGTCGACTGGGGGTGCTGCAAGTAGAAAAGCTCTCCCATAAGCAGGCAGGCTGGCTGGCTGGCTGGCTGCCCGGGCACGGACTGTTTCCACTGTCTGTCTGTCCGTCCGTCTCGTCTCGTCTCGTCTCATTTCGTCTCGTCTGGTCTCGCCGCGTCTAGTCTCGTCTATCTTTGCCTCTTCGCTCTTCTTCTCGTCTTGTTCTCGTTTATTACATACAGAGACACATACAGCATACATGATTTTGGTGTCGGTCTCGGTATCATCGTTTTGATACACCATGTAACGTTATAATGTACTCGGTGTGACGTGGAATAACAAGAAAGAACGCACGATAGGTTCGCAAAGAGGTTCGGTTTGTCGAATCGTTTTGCTTGATTGTGTGCTATCTCGTGTCGTACCGTGGACGTACGCGCGGTACGGTTCATCGCTGTGACCTTGAGAAGCAGTGACAGTGCGTGTCTCTGACCTTGGCACAGGGTTCGCCAAGTTCTCCGATGGCAGCGCGAGCACCGCTGCCAGCCGCGACGACAGCTGATCGACCACCGGCCAAGTGGAATCCCAGTGGAGGATGTGCACCGACTGGATTGCTTCACCGAGCATAATCAGGTGCGTGCGATTGAACGCGCCCGTTTCGAGGGCTGATTCTCGTCCGGGACGAAACGCCACTCGGTGAACGACATTCGTCCCGCGGTTACGTAACGGTTACGGATCGACTCTCGCCGGTTAAAACACTGTCGGAAATTTCGTTTTGTGATTCGAGAAAAATCATCTTGTTGCGTGGAAATTTTTCTCGTTCGTTAGTGTGTTCGTTTGGATCGAAAATGGATCGTCCAGAGGTGAATTAACGAGATTTTCAACGACCTGTTCGTTTGGAACAGTGCCATGATTTCACGCGTTTCGTATAAATTCGATTTTAGTTGCGATCCAAATCGCGTTCATATGCGATTACTCGAAAGCTTCGCGTACAGTTCGGTGTAGGGCTCCACTGACACAGATTTCGCAAAGGTAGAATCCACTATCGAGTTTACGTAAGACCGTGAGCAAAGGTACGTGTATAGCGTACTGGGTAAACTGCCACCATGGCCAACCGGGTGACATTTAAGCGTGGCTGTAGTGACGTCGTGTATTAAACGCGCTCGAGTTACTTTTTATCCCAACGATCGGGGATACGTGAACCTTTCGTTAAATTCTTGGTGAATCAACGATTCTTTGAAAATCATCAAGCCGTCTTTTGGGACTTGTTTCTTCGGATCAATCCTCTCTCCTATGCACATTAGATCGATAAGTAAATAACCATTTTCATTTATGAAAATTAATTCTACATTTAAAATACATAAAATTCGCAAAAATTTGTATTAATATATATTAAGTGTATACAGTATTTATCACTGTTAGACAATGTTAAAATACTAGAGTAATTTTACTTATAATCTACATAATATTTTATCAATCTCAAATTAAATATATGATATTTCAAGCAAATTGCGAGTTAATAATCGCGCTTAAATCCGCAAACTCGCAATGAAACGCGATAAAGATGATATATAGAATTTCTATAACGATTATGAAAATGTTCTATGGCTATCTTCGACGAGGAACGACCGAAGAGGCAAAATTTTGCGCAGCGAGAGCGCACTTGAGTCGCACCCCTCCGCAGACGAAGAGGTTAAAGACGAAAGTTTGCCACGGACAAGGTCAACAGCTGACGGTTAACATTAACCATATCCCGCGTTCTCATGGAATATCGTAGCCATGATCTAATTTCTTGATATCATCTCCTCGTAACATTCTATTTATCCATTTCATAGTTTATTCTCGCTAGTTTCAAGATCCAGCCTCTGTCTTTAGAGATCTTTATCCGAACCTTCGATTAATCCTAATTGCATCGCGTAAATTGTAAACATCCATCCGTGCAAGCGATTCATACCGCGTTTTCACTTCTTTGTAGAGTGTCTGCGCCGCGAACGTGTTATTCGATGAAAACTACCCTAGCGGAATGTTCCCAGGTGCTGCGAGAGACGCGCACGCGTTATTTTCCGGAGAAAATTGCATCTTGTTGTAGCGACTTGTAGCGCCTCTTTAAAACGATATCGTAAAATAGATTATGGAAACAGAGCTGTTAGGGTAATCGATGCATGGCTGTATATATTTAAGGATTGATGGGATTATTTGGAATGGATTTAGGATAACGAAAGCTGATCAACAATTCGAGGATACAGACACGTTCCTATTATACGGATCAGGCTGTTATAATTTAGAACAGTTAATAACAGTTAATATAAATTGTGTATTTTGTCATGAAATAATTAATTAATTTAAATAATCGAATAATTTGTGAATGGATTTGAAACGTCAGTGAACAACTTGAGGGTTGAGACGCGTTTCTGTTACACGAATAATATGGCACTATAAATGTAGAACAATCGATATGTCGTAATATAAGTCGTGTATCGTATTACGAAATAATTAATTCGTTTCAATAATCAAATAATTTAGGGGGATGATTGAAACATCTAAAACAAAGCAATCACCCAGGTGGTTTTAATACGAAGTAACATCTTTAACGGAGATTTCATTTAAATGCAATTTCATTTTTCGAATAGCAATTCTTTAATTATTTCAATCGTACTCTAATTATTTCAATTACGATATTCGATGAATTATTAATCAACTTGCATTCAACAGCGTTTCATAGGTAATCGTATTTTCATAAATGTCGATATCGCGGATCTTCTGCCGCTCAAAACGAAAGTCCGCCAGTGTTACGAAGTACAGTACATTATTTTACATTACATCATTCGATAAAATATACAACGATTCCTATTAAGTTGAATAATCACACGTTCACGAGTATCCTCGAAATTAACGATTC
This sequence comes from Bombus soroeensis, assembly GCA_014737365.1. Lineage (NCBI taxonomy): Eukaryota > Metazoa > Arthropoda > Insecta > Hymenoptera > Apidae > Bombus > Bombus soroeensis. The sequence continues at coordinate 68,821 of JACXIL010000250.1, forward strand.
GCGATACGGTTTATCCGAAGGTTGCATAGCCGTTCGGGAAGAATATTCCGCCGTGTTATTTATTCTGGTGTAAAGGATATTTCCACTAAATTGTATCGTTGGTCGAGTTCCGCAATTAACGGCGAGAAAAGGGAATGATGGAAATAGTGGGTGGGATAGAAATACGGCGTGACCCGATCTGCCAGCTACAAGAAGTAGCTACGTTACTGCCTGGCCATGTATCTGGTGTGAACTTGATAACAGCAATTAGGACGGAACAGTAATTATTCTTTAGCGATGTTGATTTTTTCGACTTGCTTTTTTTTATCATTCACCACCCATCGTTTCGCTTGATACGAACTTTTCGCTTGAACTCACCCGAAAGATCAGACAAATCGTAAATGTTTGTTTAAAACAGCAAAAATGATGTTAACGAGCAATATGGAAATTGTTTGAACCGAAATATGATTTTTTCAAGCGTGCAATTGCAACTAGATAGTAATGTATTGTGACACTGGATGGTTTAATGTATGTGTTTGCGTGTTGTTTTAGGAGATAAACAGAAAGAAGTTTCTGAAGAATGAACATCGAGGGAAGAAATTGGTGTAGAAAAATCGATGCAACGGAAAATATATAGAGGTTTACCGCTTTGAAGAAGCTATACATTAACAATGGACACTAGTGAATCAAGAACAGATGCGCCAGTACGAGTTCTCAGACGTTTGCAGAGCATGAAGAGGAGAAGATCCGTCTGACTTCGTAGACGCGTTCGGTGCCAGTTTAGAGAATGGAGGAGTCCTCACCAAGGATTCGTTCCTATCTGGAATGCTGGGACGTAAGTATTATTAATTTCTCATACAATTTCTTGTAATTTAATTAATCACGCTATGCATAACGGTATATCAAATCAACTAAATCTGTTGGATTAATTCAATGAAAATAATGAAAACAAGAATTTACTTAATATGTTATGAATCGTATCATTTTCCTTGATTCTTTCGCGTATATTTCTGCAATTTAAACATAGAAATTAAGATAGAATTAGACATAACTGTACACCAAAACAATTAAATCCAATTATTTAGAATTTAGATTAATTGAAACAATGAAAATTAGATTTTATTTAATATTTTACCAATCATATCGATTATTTCTCCCTCATCGTTTTTATTTCTCTTCTTTTTCTTCTTTTTTATTATACTAAAACGTATATTACTGAAATACATCGACATGGCAGATAGAAAATGTTTTCGGACGAAAGTTAAACGACGATTAAGATCTCGAAACAAAGGAGAAAGAAAGCGACGGCTCAAAGCTGCCCAGGAGAATGCAGTTGTCGGAACTTTTTCCCCGATTTAGACTCGAATTTTGAAAATTTAGCGCTTACACTAGGGAAGCACGAAACATTCTCGTTCGTACGATCGTTGAAGATGCAAGTCGTTCTTTGTGCCAACCCCCAGTCAACTCTCGCTACGCGACATTTATACAACCTCGCGGACACCATTGTTTCTTGGTCCCTCGTTATTTTCGCTTTAAAATTACATCGTTTTACAGACGCCTCGAAAACCATTGAATTTCCTCTCCATTTGTTTCATTTCCAGGATCCGTCCGTTTCATCCTCGTTATAGCACCATTAAATTTACACAGTCTCTTTTTCGTGGTAATAGGTTTTCTTCTCTTTTTGATAGAAAAAGGCATTGTTGCATAGTAGATACAATAACACAAGTCTCTTTTGAAATGATCATTTCAATATTTCATGTTATCACTTACAATTTTGTGATTTTATCATTTTATTCCTTTTCCGAAAATTTGTCTTTTTAATTATTTTACTTCGGAAAGATGAAAAATAAGTGACTAGCCTTAACTTTGCTTCTTCAATTTTTTTTCTTGCTTTCATCTCCTCTACATTGAAGTTTATACAATTTTCATTTAATTAGCAAATTTTCTACTATTGGCAGCGTTTGTACTGTCCCTTAAATTTTTCCAGTAGTCATTCCTACTTCCCTTGCCAGTACGAGTTATATCGATCTCTGTAAAAATAGTTTCACATTAAAATCGAATCAATACACGTCGAATGGAACTCTTGCGAAACTAGTTCGATTGTAACACACGTACCGCAATAACAGCGAAATATCCAGGAAAGTTGGTAAGGAAGATATTCGATTCGACTCATCGAAGCGGAAAAACGCGAGGAATTCGGTCGCAACATCCAGCTCCTGTCGATGCTTGACATTTCGCCGCACCGTCGAAGATTTAGGATTTTCATTCGACTATCGAGCGAGGAGTATCGGTCTGATGTTCTTGAGGAAGAACACAGCTCAAGGGAAAATCGATGGCCAGAGCTGAACAGCTCTCCGAGCGGAGAGCTGGGATCCATCTCGAAAATGAAATTTCCTTGAATGAGTTTCTCGGCTTTTAATCGATTCGCGAAAACCTAATGTTCTTGAGCGTCAAGGCAAACGTTTTAACGAATCGTTCGCGAGAATTTATAAAACACTAAAGTCGGCAAAGACCTTAATGCGAACGTCGATTACGCAGTCAGACAAACAAACGTTCGTCCGATGAAAATCTTTCCACAAAAACGGTCATTTTGTTGAATTAATTGTTAGCCCCCTTTTCATAATAACTTACAGGTAAAGAGGGTTAATTAACGATAAGACAGAGTCGAATACAGATTCCTTAATGTCAGATCTTCTTTCTCTTTACGTTCGAATTGATTAAAGTCCGTTTGAACTGGCATAGCCGATGGTTAGTCATTTTCTTTGCCAGTCTCTTCTCGTTTCTTCGCGTTTCTTTTATTCTTCTTTCCTTTAGCTTTGTAATAGTAAAGGAGATTTGCTCGTCTAGCTTTTGTTAAAAATTGGAAATAGAAAGTATTACGGAAGTTCTTAGAGATTTTTACGACGTTTACATACGAACACTGATACATGATTCACTGAAAGACAGAGATTCGAGCAAATCGTCGAATATAATAGTATGTATTTTGTATTTCAAATATCATCGTATGTGGCGTAATTATGTATACCTATTTATTTTCTATAGAGACTTGATATATATTTATATGGTTTTAGTATCTGACACTAGTGCAGCAAATATTGGGAATTGTTCGTCATTTTATCGTACCGTCAAGAGATTAACCCTATTGTTCTCAGTAATTTGTAAATACTATAATTTATATTACAATTTATTATATAATTTATTGACACCGGGGTAAAGAAAAATGGAACCATCGGAGAATGAAAAGCATCGAGGTAACATCATTTGATAACAGTAATATCGGAAAACGATAACTAATACACAAAGAGGGTAGGAAAATTATTTGAAAAAGAAAAGATACTCCGCCGATAATTATTTACTTATGGAAGATTTTTCTTTTATATATTGCATCCTTCTTTCCTAAAAATACCAAGCACCGATAATGTGAAATATAGTTAATTAAAGTCGTTAGCAACTTGGATTAGTGTATACACGAAACTCCCGATAATTAAGCGCTAAATGGTAAACACGTTAAGCAGTAAAAATTAAAGCCTAGTAATTAGAGGTAACGAAAGAAGGAGCGACGTATCGATAGAAACGAGTATTTGTGAGAAATATTGAACAAATATGAAAGAAAACAATATACATTTTTGAGACACCTTATCGTTTTATAATTTTGTTTGTTTACGAGAGAAAACATTATAATTGTGTCAGAAATTATTGCAAATTGATCAAATTGTACGACTATGAAAGATTATTAGCGAAGTGCGATGGTGTAATGAGCCGATATAGATAAGGGAATGTAAAGAATGTAGCATATCGCGCATTCTTGTATTAATTCAATTAAATTTTTCAATAAAAAAACATGGCATCAAGGAAATCCATTGAAATCAATGTTTAGGGAAAAATATATACAGTTAGCTTATATAAACGAATGAGATGTAAAAAATGTTTTACTAATTCATTAAATGATGTACACAGAGACGTAGGAAAGAGAAAATGTTCAAGAGATCCTGTTAAATGGAATTTAAAGGCAAGGTACGCAATCCCAAATAATTAAGAGCACAAACACTGATTGGTGCATTAGCAATACATAGAAGCATTTGCTTTCGATGGCTTTCGATGTTTTTTCGACTAACAAAACAAACTTCATCTTTTCGACCGACTAACAATAAAAAGATAAAACGAAATACAAATATCGTCGAGATATAAAAAATTATAGATATGTAAATATTCGAATGTAAATATCTGATCAAATTTCAATACCATATGGCATTTAAAATCAGCGCTATGATTTTATGATTTATTACGACCTACCGACTGTTTCAAGACATTTCGAACGTTTATTGCAATTCTACTGGAACGCGGGTCACCTCCGTCTCAAATGCGCATCATTTTTCCGCGAAATCAATTCCAAGCATGCTCTTACTTGGAAGAAGGTCAGCTGCTAATATTAAATAGACTTTTATTTATCATTTTTATAATTCCTTCAACTTCGTTATTTCTAAATTATCAGAGTACGAATGTCTATTCTGTTTCATCGATAACATTTCGTATAAATAATTTCCGAAGAACGTTCGATAATCTATAATTTTATCAATTACAATAAGTTAGAAAATGATGTAGGTTACTATTATCGAGGTTAAAAAATAATTTATAACAAGATTGATTAGTGAATTTCTTGCAAGAGAGATATTCTTTTAATTATGGTTTTCAATTATTTATTACGATTTTCAAAAGTCTCGGTACAATTTCTAGGCGAAATCTCAATTAAGGTACTCGTATAAACTGCGTATATTTATGCATTCATAGTAATATTTTCAATAAAACTTATGATAAGTTTAAAGACGCAAGAAATGTATAGAAAGTATATATGAAAATAATATGCAAAAAGTAAAATACTTGTGATATTTAATTAAGTCGCATTTAAGTTCTATTTCTGTAGCTATGTCCATGATGAATATGAATTTGCATAAACATCTGCAGTCTGCTATCACGCCCTTTCTCGATGGCTAGAAGATATTAATATCATGGAAAGTTCACGCTTTCACGCAGTGCACGCGTACTTTATCACGCTAAATAGTTGAACACAAAATGCCATTAATGAAAAATTTGTACGTTTGTTATTGTTCTAAATATCTTGACGAAATTTTGACGAATTGATCCTCATACCATGGACCTTGAATCATACTAATATAAATCCTATCAAATGACCGAGTGTCTTGATATTCGTTTACAAAACACAAAATATTAACCACCTTTACATTTTATTCGATATTTTTCATTTTTCCAATTACTTTAAATTCCATTGACAAATTTTAGTAATCTCGATGTCACGTTACTTACAAAAATATTAGAAACAAATGGTTCAATAAATGCAGGCAATATTACACTTAACAAATTAGGAAGAGGAAAGAAATGCATGCGAATATGATAGAAATATTTAATATCTTGATATCTTCATTTTTTTTATCTAAATTTTTACTGTTAATTCTGTTGAAAAATATTTACAAGATGGTTCTAGTAATTGTAAATACGTAATTGTAAAATGTTAGAAATAAATAGCTCGTAGTAAACGAGAAGAGAATATTTAGTATATTTGCTAAATCGAGAGAAGGGGACAAATGCATGCGAAAGGAATTGATGTTTCCAAGAATGAGACAATTTAAATATAATAGTACGAAACGGCACGGCGTGGAGAACGTAAATCATCAGCCATAAATCATCCACGTTGCACTTGACACGCGTGTCCTACAAAGCTACACCCAGCTGTTATCTGTATGTAACGTTCAAGACGTCGTGAAAATTAGACGATACACGACAGATCGAAACGTCGAAGCAATTTGTTAGCATTGATTTCCCAATGGTCGTTACTATTCACGTTATCTTTCTTTGTAAGTAGAGTAACCTCGTAGAATTTCTGCGATTTGGTTCTTCCGATCATTCGTTTACGTAACATCGTTTGCATACGTCGATCCATCGACCATTGGGGAACTATCGATACCAAGGAAAATGGCGAAAATTTCGCGACCTTTCGCCTTGACACGGTACAGCGGTTCTCAACTAGGGCGCTGGTATTTCAAAGAAATCTCTAGGGTAATATTCCTTGTGATCGATAATGTAAGAGGGCGAAGTTAAAGCGGGTAATATAATTAAGACGCTAGGATGGAGATAGGAATGTTCGAACAGGATTTTCAAAGTTAATACGAGTTAAAGGAAAATACGCGGAATCCGCCTGGTTCTAGGAGGTCTGACCTGATTCGACGGTTAACGATATTACAATTTCTTTTACGCCATGAACGAAGTTAAGTACTTGCTATTTAGCGTGTCGCGGCTCGTTATTTTCTCTTATTCTTCGTGACTTTTTAAGTGCGTTTTAAATCAAGAATTATTTGATTTATTATCTGGTAAAACGTGTACGGTATTGCCTGATGCCATTATGAATTGTGTATTATGGAAATCGCTCGTTACAGAATATGTTCATAGACACTTATCTTAATATTTTACCTTGCAAAATTCGCTACTCTATCCGAATATGAGTAAGTGTAAGAAACGGATATCACAGTCATGCAAATTTTTTAATTTACTTCGTCCCGCTCTTGAAATCAAAATGTTTCCCTCCACGAGTAAACGTAGTAAATTACTTTCCTACACGAAATGCTGGATTTCTCTGATACGTTAATATTACAATGATAAATTTAAAATTTCCCCATGATTCTAGATAAGATTCTGGAATTATTTGACGTTGAAAGATCTGCTGTTCCGATATTCGAACGTTAAATTTCAAATTTCATTGGAAATTCAACTCGAAAGTTGAGAACCGCTGACCGTAACCATCACCAACATTTATGAATTCGACTCCGTATCTTTCATCGACGAATTATCGAACTTCTGATGAGCACAAAGAACCATTTCTATCGCATAAAAGAGTAAAAGGAGACAGAATGGAAATAAAAGAATTCGATGTATCCTTTGTAGCAGAACGAAGACAAGTACTCGGTGGCGAACAGCCAGGCACCATTGCAGGCTGGCGAAGAGGAACACCCAGAACGCGGTACATGGACAGGGAAATTCGACTTCCTGTTGTCTCTTCTGGGCTACAGCGTCGGCCTTGGCAATGTCTGGCGATTTCCGTATCTGTGCTATTCGAACGGAGGGGGTGCTTTCTTAATACCGTTTACGATAATGCTCATTATCGCCGGGCTTCCTCTCATGTTCATGGAGCTTTCCTTAGGTAAGTAAAGTAATCCCTCTTATCTATACTTGCGTTTAATTGTTACATTGTTACAATGTACGAGTATTTCATTATATTGACACGGTAGAATCTTGATGTTGTATTGGATAATCAAGTGACTTTGTTTTCGTATAAGAGAATATCATTAATTTAATGTAATGTAAATAAGTAACTAACAATCGCTAGAGTATTAGGATAAGATATATTGTGAAGGATGTTTGGTATGTTGCAAAGGGATATAAATTAATCGCTGCTAAACTGTGGTATTACATAATCTATGAAACAAAATGAAAATGTACAGCTGTTGTTTCCGCTTTTAAATCCGATCGAGTATAATCTCTGTGTAAAATTATCGAAATTGAAAAATAAATGTGTTCCTCGCGTTTCGTGTTCAGAAGACCAGCGGATATTACAGTCTCGCGAAGGTTAATGAAAAGAATCGAGTAGTTCTATTTTAAATCTGCCTGCCCTGTAGTGGCCAGTTCAAGATTCTTAAAAAACAGTCGCACCTATCTTGGAATACTTGGAACGCGAAACTACTACAGTACGCCACCAAATAACTATCGATTAATTCTATATCGGTGAAATCCGCGTTGAAAGTTTCCAAGAGGAGCGATCAGCTGTTCCCTTGCGCCAGAAAAATGAGAAAGAAGGAAAGGAGATAACATAAATCGGATGAGAAATATTAATATTTATTAAATATTACGAGTTGGATCGGCAACATCCAGGACATCGAAACTACATCATCACGATGACGAAGGATAAAAGACGCGACGCTTTAACGTTAGATCTATCTCAAAGTGACTAGTATCAGACATTTTATTTTTTCTATCAAAAGCATGCAGTTTTTTTATTTTTGTATCTCACGTAAAACATTGCTTATCCATAAATTCGCAGAAGACTCGAATATATCAGAAAATACACGGGATGGTTTTTTCACAGAAAACAACGTTCAATTATAAATACGAAAAGAATAGACATCTCGCGAGATCTTTCGCTTATAACATCGCATAAACGAAATTACGTCGCAAGATATCTCATCCATAAAGGCAGAGGCGAAACCACACGGAAATAGACATACAGCTACGTGATAAGAATGCAAACCTCATTCTTATGGTCATCTTGTGCTCAAGGTCAACCCATGTCCACGCTTGTTGATTCACCGAAATAGAACGATCAATGAACGATTGTTCTTCGTTACCAGGCTTACGTAACGTTATTTTTAGGCGAACCAGTGAACCGTTCGTGATATCGACTCCTGTTCTGCGATTCGATATTCCGTGTAAATTGCAGGTGCACTGCTAGGCCTGGCACAGATGGTTTATCGATCCATTTCTTCAGCTGTTTTTTTTCTTTCTCTTTTGCAATATTCTCTCCCACAGGGCAGTACGCGAGCCTTGGCCCAGTGGCAGCATACAAACGCTTCTGCCCCTTACTCCGCGGCTTGGGATATGGAATGGTGTTGGTCAGCTCGGTGGTGATGCTCTACTACAATTTGATCATCGCCTGGACCCTTTATTACATCTTCGTCTCCGTGGCCGGTAAGGTTTACCTATAGTGTCATCCATAATGTTACATATTTTTTACTATTTTTCTTTCTTGTTTTTAAGAATAAAAGAATTTTTGTGTCTGATAAGTTTTATGAACGAGAAAACACAGTATCACGGTGAGTGAATTATCGATTCGTCCGAGTGTAGGTTACTGCGTTTCGAGTGCCAACGAGTATCTAGGTTTCGCGGTATTCCTTGTGAATTTTTCTTCTTTCTTTTGTTCTTGGAAAAATAGATAGGTATACGACGAGGTAGCATGAAGAGAGATGAATAGTAAATAATGAAACCATTGAAATGTGTCGTCGTTAATCTGTCTATCTATTCAGCGACGATCGCAATAGAAATAATTCGTTGCACGTCTCTTAGACCAAGGGAGTATTATCGAAATATCAGTGTTTAATATCAATAAAGAAATATTAATCGGTTTGTGTAGGAGCTGGTAAACTGCCATGGAGCAAGTGCGAACCACCATGGAGCACCGAAGACTGCTTCATGCCAGAAGCTGCCGAGGCGTGTATGTCTCAAAATATGAGCTACTTCAAAACAAGATGTTTAAATTCCACTCAGATGGCCTCCATGGGCCTGACTATGGAAAACATCACTAGTGCCATTAGAAGACCACCTGCTGAGGAATATTTCATGTAAGGAGAGTACAAATTATACAATCTAACAAAAGAAGAATTATGATTTGTATCGTGTAATTGGCTCAGTAGTGATAAAAGCGAAATAATTCAGAAAATAAAGTTATTAGTTGCGAATTAAACTACTTTTCTAATATATCATTTCAATCATGCGTTACGTAGCAATCACGTGTTGGGGATGAGTAGCGGCATCGAGGAGACAGGTTCAATTCGACCCTCGATGGCAGTGAATCTCCTGCTGGCTTGGATTATCGTCTTCCTCTGTCTGAGCAAAGGTGTTCAAAGCTCGGGAAAGGTTGTATATTTCACTGCTCTCTTCCCATACGTCGTTCTGGTAAGCGTAATTTTCATCAACGCTGCTTTAGAATTTTTATTTTCTTTCGGAATTCTATAATCTGACTTACTTTCCATATTTGTTAATATCGCGATAACTTTTTTCAATTCCTACTAATACGCGTTTTACCAAATCGAATGATTTCTCCTACAACCCTTTTTTTCACTCTCTAAGTCAGTCTCATGCAGAATTCGCTATTTTTCCACGATTCCAACCAACGAGAAGAGCTGTAAACGAAGAACTCTGTTTTCTGTTCGTAGATCACTCTTTTCGTTCGAGGGATTTTACTTCCCGGCGCCGACGAGGGCATTCTCTTTTATCTAACACCCGATTGGAAAAGGCTGATGTCCGCGAAAGTGTGGGGTGACGCCGCTGTGCAGATTTTCTTCGCCTTGAGCCCTGCTTGGGGTGGTTTGATAACGCTCAGCTCCTACAACAAATTTACCAACAATTGTTACAAGGACTCGTTGATCGTCGCCGTCAGCAATATCGGCACGTCCTTCTTCGCTGGTTTTGTCATTTTTTCTGTGATCGGATTCCTGGCTCACGAGCTTGACGTTCCTGTCGCGTCTGTCGTCGATCAGGGTGCTGGATTGGCTTTCATTGTCTATCCTGAGGTACGTGAATATAGAATTATTATTAGCATAAAACGTTCTTCTTTTTGTAAACTTATTTTAGATCAAGTTCTTTTTTCTGAAATTATGTTTGATGAATATTTTTTAAAAATTTATCACGTATTTGATCGTGTCTTTAGATTGTATCTTGCTTTCGTTTATTTTTCTTTGCTTTTCACGCGCTTCAAAATATTTCAATTTGTTAAAATGATACGTGTAATTGTAATTACTAGACTGCGGTTTATACATTTAAGAGAAATTTAAGCGTGCAGAAGCGTATGTGTAGTGCGCTAAAATATATATAATATTCGATGTAAATTATTCGTTATAATATTTATAGATCTTTATCTAGGTTCTATCTTTCTTTGGTTGTGCCTAGAAACATCCGAATTTACATGAACGTTCGTAGTCTAATAATTATTGTGCACTCAGTGTTTATTACATATTAGTAGTATTTATATAATTCATTCCTACAAATTCGATAAAAGAAGTAAAAGACGATAGACTGAAGTAAATTTTAGAAATCGACGTTACAGGGAGAACTGAAAGACTTTAGGATTACAAGTCAGATTACAGGCTTCTTTATTTTCATACAAAACGAAAGTACCTACAATGCTGTAACAGCATTGGTCACTTTGTTATTTTACTTTTCACTCTATTGCTGCATTTTATGCTGCAGTGTACTAGCTACACATTCCTGTATTTATGGACGTTGTAAATGTTCTATTTCTAAAATTTAGTATTTAATACCTTTAATATCAAATGTTACACTATCTAAAAATATATATCAGACAGAAACATTTGTATAAACACTATATATTAATCATTGAAAGATATATTTTATATATTCATTGTATATATAAAGTATGCTGTGTTAATTGTATATTTTTGTTATTAAAAAAATATATCATACAAATAGGTAGTAGCTCGTTTACCAGTTGCACCACTTTGGTCGCTGCTCTTCTTCGTGATGCTGCTCACTTTGGGTCTCGACTCTCAATTCGCTCTAATGGAAACTGTTACCACAGCGATTCTCGATGCCTTTCCAACATTGAGAAATTACAAATTATGGGTTGTCCTGGCAGCAGCTGTATTCGGTTACGCCGGTGGTATCATTTTCACTACCAATGTAAGTTTATATTGTACATAGGAGAAACCACGAATATTTATAAAGGAGAACTAAATAATTTCAGACGTAGGAGAAAGAATTCGTAAACGTTACTAATAACTAGAAACTTGTATTCATTGAGCCTTAATCACTTTTCATTTATAAGATTGAAAAATACCAAGTAATACACGACTAAATTCGTGATCATTATAAAAAGCTTCATATTAGTTATAGAAATTTATTATATCCATGAAGATAATATTAGTAGCCTACGATTATATATGTATTTTAATTATTATATCTAATTCACATATCTAAGTAATTTCATATTATATTAATATTCTGTAATTAATAATCTGTAATGCATAATCGTTTCACTTGACAACATAATTATGTCTACTAATACATAAAAAGTACGCGATACTTATCAAATGGAGCTTTCGAGTGTATTTATGTGTATCTTAAATTATTGCCGTAAGCTAACAGATAGACTACCCGCCCATTTACAAAACTGTACTACTTTTTACTCTATCGTCTTATTATCTTTACAATCTGAATGTTTTATTGTTACTCGTAGCTGTTATATCCTTTTATATATCTGTTACTTATACCCTAAAGTATCTTAGAAATATTAGTATACAATAAATAAAATAATTATCGTCTTTCACAATATTTAATCTGCTTATATGTTCTATGTACGTTATAATTTCTTTTCTCCAGTAAAAAGTTACAGAAAAATGGGATAGAGTTTTAAAATTACTTTTCTACGAATCTATGACATATAAATTGAAAATTTCAAAGTATTTTACTATATTTATAAAAATAATTCATTCGAGGGTTAGTTCCAGAAGATTGCTCGTAATTAAAATGTCACATTTCGCTGCACTTCCAGGCTGGTATGTACTGGTTGCAATTGATGGACAAATACGCAGCGAATTGGTCGGTGTTATTGATCGCCATAGGCGAATGTATCTTGGTCGCCTGGATTTACGGTGCGGATCGATTTCTCGACGACGTGCAGCAGATGATCGGACCTCGTAGTCGTCCCTGGAGATTTTTCTGGACGTGGATGTGGAAAGTGATTACACCAGCTACGCTCTTCTTCATCCTATTTTTTAATTGGGTCGAATACGAACCGCTTACATACGGTGGCTACGTTTATCCAAAATGGGCGGACGTTGTTGGATGGGTTGTCGGTATAATACCAGTATTGGTCATCGTTGGCGTGGCTCTTGTAAGTAAAATTAAATCGTTCGACGTTGTTCGCGGTGAAATACGAGTGTCGTCGTTTACAGAGTAATTTAGGAACACGATAACGTTTAAAGTATTTGGTCTCTTGAAGTCGGAGGAATTGAATGAGAGTTTCAGGATTGCTGCATACAATAGAATGTGGATTATTGGAATATTGATTATTGGCACGCCGATTATAAGAGTCCTTGATTGCATAGGCAGAAGTTCTTTCAGTTCTCGAGTGTTTTGTCGTGTATAATTGTAACACAGAAACAGTTATATTAATATAACAAAGTACTTAGGTGCACCGGTCATCATATCGGTCGATAGTTTTTTCTCTTTTTCGTAGCAATTAGCAGTTTATAGTTAGAGCTTTTGTGCGTAGTTATTATATGATTTTATATAAGTTATAATAAAGCGAAGTAATAATAGCTACATTGAATGACAATACACTGACAGTAATGATTTGGAGATCGTATCTCTCTAGATCCATTATACTTCACGCCATTTTTACGACCTTTACATTCATTTATCCTTACAAGCATTCTCCTTCTATCTAAATAAATATCGAAAATGCTTCGACACTTCCAAAAAAGTGTATAAGTGCAGTATTTTAGAAAGTAAAATATCAATATCTCGATTGATCTAAAATACACGATAATTTCAAGAGAACCATCGATGTTTTCTTTCATTTTCTAAAAATCCTTCCATTTTAGTCTCGCGACAAGTTTTTATTTATAGCAAAAGCCGCCTGATCAATAAAGTGTTAATATTTCTATCAACCATGCGCATAGTAAATGACGCTCCAGAATTAAGAAAAAGAAAAGGACTCTTGTTTCTCGTAATAATTACAATACGTATAGCTCAACCTTGGTATCCTAATAGCTTTATCAACAATTCCACTAATATTATCAAAATGTTGCCAGATATAAACAGGCTGAAATACATTCATTAATATGTTATTCATTACAGAATCAACTGAGGGATCGGCGTCGTCGTCCTGCCTACGACGAGGACGACGATGATGACGACGATCTCGACAACAGGCTGTCGTGGCAAAGACCAGGAAAAGGGAAAACGAAGAAGAGCAACGGGAAGAATGTTTGGTGGCGCGCGAAGATGCTTTTACAACCGACTTCTGATTGGGGTCCTGCGGCCAGGAATCCTTCTACCCCGTCGAGAACGCTCACTCACACACCGTCGCCAGGTAATCAAGGACTTGATTAAGCTCCAGTCGTGTGCAAGTAAACATCATCCGACAGGACGTGTATTACGTTATTAAACACGGCACGGCGTGTCGTACGAGGCGCAATTTTCATCAGTTTCGGTTCTAATTGCATTTAACTCGGCTGGTAGCAGATAATAATTAATCTAGATATAATAAGCTATGATAGACACTCGATGTCATTATGCCCGAGCGAAGGTTAACGCTGTACAGGTACAAGGAAACAGTGTTTTTCTTATATTAAACGAGATTATCTCGGATTTGTGTAGAGGTCTCCGCTTACATCGTGTGCTGACGGTGATCGATAACGAGATACGTCTGGACCGAGTACTTACTTATATATTTATTTACGCGATTGTTGGATATGCAGGGTGCTGCAGAAAATATGTGCTTCGTTTTTTAAAACTATAATATATCAGTCGTATAGCTGTCGACCAAATTGTGATAGAATGAAACGCTAGCAACACGTAGCAAATGTGACGAATAGTCTGCGGACGTCCATGCATCTGTGACAAAACTAGATATGCAAAATGCATATACAAAATGTGAATGATTTATACAGTATTAAATCGGTTGATAGAATTCTAAGTAACAAGTGGGAATTTTATCAGTGAAGGATTATAACAATCGATTTAGATATATTTAGGATAATTGCTAATTATTAATCACCCAATGGTATTTCATTAATTCTTAATTATATTTTGCGGAAGGAATTCTTTTCGTGAGTAACATTTTCGGAAAATTTTTCTGCGAATATTCTTCAAATAATTTCTTTTGTTACGAAGAATGTAATGATATAATCAAATTCTCCTAATATAATTATCATCGTATAATAGAGAAATTATTGCTCTTGTGATAAGCAAATTCTAATTATAACGTATACTTCTTGCATATAAGCCAACGTTAATTAATAGCTTCATACTATGATGTTAATGAAAGCGAAACAACAGAAATTGCGTACAATGTGTAGAATAACGTCATGCATATTTAGAGAAGTCCAAACAGAATTTCAAGTAAAACTTTGCACATGTACATACACGAAATAATATTAGCAAATATTTATCGTCTTGTATCATATAGAATGTCCGACGTTTAACGACTCTGTGCTTTACCAAACGCTAAGAAAAATACATTTCTACACGCACAAATTACAAAATTAAAACGATATAAAATATCTTCAGTTTTAAAATCATTTACAAAGATACAGACATTTGTTGAAATAGGAAAATTTGGCAAACATTGATACAATAAAATCAGACATTTTATATGTTACAACCTACTAGATCTACTGGGTTTCATGAAATAATTTTAACGTAGGGCCACCAGCAGGATATAATTCCGTGAGAGACACCATAGTCCTGGTAAACGGTCAGCCAATGATGGTACAACCCTCGAGCACATCTGGCACCACTCAGAAGCTTCCTGGACCGTCGATCTTGAAGAATTCTAGTAAAACCGATTTGATCACATCCCAGCAAGTCTGACACGATGTTCATTTTATCTGTAAAGACGAGTCTGCCCAGAAATCTATTGCCAAAGATACAACACGCCAATAACAGGTAGTTGCATATCGCAGATAGGTTCAATAACGATCGATGATCGATCGGGTGGCGGTCAAACGAAGAATGGCATTGAACGTTCCAATAGAAGAGAGATATTCCTATGGATTTATTTTTTTAAAGAGGAATAGTCGGTGTATTTTTTCATATACTCGAACCCCACAATCCTATTAAATTATATCTTTCATTCCAACAGAATCTATGATTAATTATACGACAATTAAAGTATTTTTGTAATTTATTAAATTATTTTAAAATTGTCAATTTTCATTTTCAGTCTCGTTTGCTTTACCAGAGAAGATGTTTGATATTCTGCTTTTTTTCTTTTACAAGTTTCACAGTTCCAACGTAGACTCGTAAGAATATTTAACCATTCTCGTCGTTTAACATTAAATGGCCATTATTTCGTTGTAAGATAGTATGTGAAAACTTGTAATCGGTATAGCGAATCGCATGAAATGTAGAAAAGAAAAGGACTAAAAAGAAATTTATCGATCGCGACTAGATAGAAGACTGTCAATGTGACGAAGATGCCGCGTGAAGAAACTGTGACACGACTCCAGCACGCGCGCTGCGATGTAAAACCGTTAGGAAAATTACGCTACTCCACTGCTTTCGATTGTACATACATAAGGACACGAAGAATACAAAGAAAATGATAAAAAAAAATCTCACACACGGACGGTAAAATAACAAGAGAATAACGAGAGGAATAATGGAATTAAATAATTGTAACGTATTCTAGCGAGGAAAGTTACGTATTTATCGCTACCTACGCTGAAGCGTCATTATACAAATTATTAAGATATAGCAATGACACTTCACCTTTTTCAGGTGGAAATCACTGAACGATTCAATTGTTCCCGTGTAAGGTATCTTATCTAAGATAATGTTCACTTGCACAGCGGATCAATTTACGCGTTCCGTGCGATTAGGCATGTTCGATTTAGCCGTCAAAATCAAGAGGAGTTCGCGGTTAATTCCGCCTCGTCGCAATTCACATCTATGTAATCTCGTATCACCCGCCATAAACAAACAAAAAGAAAAAAAGAAAAAAAAAAAGAAAAAAAAGAGAGAAGAAAATACAGGCTAAATTTCTATTAATCCACTGGACAATTTTGTCGCAGAATATTTGTTGTTATCCGACACGTTCAGTCGCCACCATCTGGTTTTTTGTAAAGCACCATTTCTAGTTACGCGAGCGTTCGGTATTTTTTCGATGTTGACTCGCGAAATGTTTCATACCTAAGTACCAGCTACGCTGTACCGTTTATCGAGAGAATAAGCGTGATCGTTCAAGAGCGCAAGTTTCGAGAAATTGGAAAGTCGAGGGGATTTAAAAAGGGAAGGAAGCGGATCTAATTGTAAGTGCTGAGAAAGCGGAGAAATGACGCGGTCTTAGACAGTATTATCTTGTTGAAGCGAGGATGATTAGCGCTATCCTTCTTCCTGCGTTCACCTGTCGATGTCCTCCAAAAAACGAGAGATCGCAACAATCGTTAGTTGACGGGGTATAGAATATTTTTGTTAAAGACGCGATTGTTGCTCTATTTTAGTCGTTTTAATCCTTTCAGCGTTGTCACCATCGTAGCAATGGAATTTAAGGTGAGATTAAAAATCTCTGAGAATTTTAATTACGTAAGAGAATTACGTACTAAGCGTACGATAGCGTAAGCGATTCATGTATCTATTTATGGTTTCGGTTTACTTCTTTCGATATCTCCAACGACTGATTAACATGACATTTTACCGAAGCTTAGTATTAATTTTATAAAAATTAATTTATTAGCTTAATTTTATTTCCATTTTCACAGACTGAAAATAGAGGAGAATAATTCGTAACTATGGTGATCTATTTTGTTGACTTTCTTTAAACTAGGAATTATTGTTATCGATAGCGATGATAGTAAGATTGAAGCTTTTTCAAAGAGTCAATAAATATCGTGGTTCAATGCTTAAAGGATTAAATTGTTGAGCGTCAAAGATATATAATGTTCAGCGATAGAAGAGAATTATTTGTCGTTATAATAATGTACGCAATATGATCGAAAGTGGGAGGTCAAAAAGCGAATTTAAACGGACGAAGTACGACAACTACTTTCGATGATACGATGCGAATTATGCTGCTCTGCATATTTCCAGGCGGATAGTAAAGTTAATGGTCGACCCTTCGACGATGTAGTCCCTGAACAGGGTAAGCAAGTGTCGATGAACAATTAACTACGCTACTCGAGATATTGTAATAATGGGATCACGCACTACAAAAAGATTCATGGCTGGATAATTTATTGCGCAATTAATATTCAAATACTAAAAGAAAAGAGAAATAAAGCGAAATGTAACGTTTACAAATTTTTTAAAATTGATATTAGCTTCCATATCATCGAAATTTATAGAATTATAATTATTTGTTATATCGACGTGGCTACCGTTACTTTTTATATTCGATTCATTATTTGTTTCATTAGTTTTAACATTCAGAAATTAATTTGTGCAAATATTAAGTATTTCGCAATTTCCAGCTAATAATATCGTTAGACAGGGAATCGCGTTTTCTTCGATTTTATCTTAAATTTTGTCACATGTAGCATAAGCAGGTCGACTATTTGCTTGGCTTGTATATTAAAAGCTTATATTTTTCGATCGTTGTACGCAGGAGTTATTTCGGTTAAGAGACTCAGGGAGAAGCAGCTGCTTCGATAGTTTAATTTTGTAGTCTATAAACTGAGCTTAGAAACATAGGGGAGTTCCTTTTATTTTTTGCTATTAATATAGATAGATGGTGGCCATATTTGTAAAGGGGATAACACAAGCTATTAAGTCACTTTTATTTCTCCTTACACAAGACAAGATGAAAAATATGTACCAAAATAGATATGAACTTCACATTAAAAAATTTATCGACGCTTTCATTTTAAATAATTTTGGTTAGCAGAAAGTAAACGATACAAAGTCGCACCTGTACCAGCTTAATTGAGAAAATCATTATACTAGTAATAAACAATGTGCGTTTAGAGCTTCTTGTAATCCTATTAGTTTCTTTCTTTACAAATCATTTCGTCAATTTTTGCATTAATTTACTTTTACATATATACATGTATACTTATTATAGAAACTTACTAAGTATACTATTATTAATTGTATAGAAATTAGATATGCACATATTAAACTCCTTCTCCAAAATTACAAAAGAAGAAAAGAGAAAGGAAAAGGACGTGATCCTTCATGTACGATATTTTCAGCCAACGAATACTTCGCCCGCTTAAACTTGCAATTCGATCGCATCCACAATTGGAGGACGACGAACACTTGATCTGTCCTTGTTACACTTAAAAAGACAAAGAAAAGAACTCTATTTTCTCGTAGATCGACTGTCGAGTGTTTCCGCGTGTACAACGCCTCCAATTCCCGTTATCAATTATAATATCTATTTTCCAGCTGCGTAAACTTTTCAGGGTTTCACCTAGTCTATTAGACTAATAGCTGTTCCGCGTGCTTCTGAGAATCGAACGCTTGTTCCGTAGAGTGTAGAAGAAGAAGAAAAAGAAGAAAATGAAGAGGAAGAAGAAACCATATATTGTATATATATATGTATATGTATATATAATATAATATATACGTATATATACATATATATATCATATATATTTATTTTTGTGCGAACCATAGACAGTGAGACGATGAAAGGGTGTTTAGAACGAAGAGGGAAGAAGGAGGAAAGAGGAGAGGGTTGTGTCGTTTCACGGTTCAGCGAGGAAAGCGTTTCGGATCATTTCAGACCTAAAAATAGGAATTATAAAATAAACGTTTAAGTCAGTGATGTCTCGTGAGCACACCGGACAAATTACGCGCGTACGTACACAGTCAATAAACGTGAGAAATCGTGATTCTTTATTTTTTATGTGACCCCGTTTGTAAAGTGTTGTTAGCTGTATCATATGTATAACATTTATCGGTATACTTTACGTATATATGTATATACATATACACATATACATATACACACGTTACAGGATATACATATATAGTATATTATACACATTATTGTATATTAAATATTTACATTATATTTATAGGCGCTTGTACACTGGTGTACGCGTCGCATAGTTTATTATATTACGTGTACAAAAGACAAGCATAAGAAAATAATAAAAAAATACACGACACGATTCATCGTTTGATATACCGCAAGAAAGAGGGAGGTTCTGAGCGAAGAAACGTCACGAAACAATTTAACTAGACATTAAAGCCGAGAAAAATAGAAAAAAATCTCGCTGCGTTCAAATTACAAAAAGGCAGACATACAAAATGTGTTAATTCATATCCGTGCGCGTGAGAATCTGTGTGGTGCGATATTTTTTTTTCGCTGCGTTTCGTTGAGTGAGTGAACACGACGAAAAAAAAGTGCGGAAAGTGTGTGTAAGTGTACTTTTCTAGAGTAACAAGGGCCTAACTCCACTTTTTATCCTCTTAACGGTCCACGTGTTCGCGTTCATTGGTAACGCACACAATTTTTATTATCACAAATTGATTGGTCTCGTTCTTCTCATTGCTTCGACGAATATTTTTCATTTGCGCATAAAATGACCCGTAGCTAAAATTAGAGTATCGTTTTACAATCCTTTGACTTGTTGTTTACGTTACATTCAACGAACAGGAAAAAAATACAAGTTGCCGCGAAACTTCGCCCCTTAAAAATCTTTCTTGTTTTTACACGGTGGTTACAGGAATTTTCAGCAAACCGTTTTTGTTAGAACAAGTTTCACGAGCTTTACGTAAACATGAAATTTGCGAACGATGAAAATTTCGACGCTTCCTGCAACTATACGACTCATTCGTAAGAAATATTCGTTTTCGTTATAAAACTGCGATCAATATGCTTCGTAACTAATCAAAGTGGACGTTAAGAGTAAATATTCGTCCTTTGCCATTAATCCTTTGCTCAAAGGGATGAACAAGTGGAGGAGGATCCTCACTATTGGCGTACAAGATGGATCCTCGGCGACCTAATTAACATTTTAGAATCTAGTCGTTGTTAATACTCAGAGCTTCACAGAAAATAGGCAAAAAAGTGAAAAAATAAAAAAAAAAACATTAAATAGAGCGATATTCGAATCCCAAGATCGGAATTCGTATCCAATCGAGGCTCGTTAGCTTCGCATTGAAGACAATGAAAGTTTATCGAATCGATTCATATTCAAATACCGAAACCCAGGACTTTGTATCCCAGTTAGTCTTTCAGTTAATTGAATGCCCGAAATCCTGTCGATCCTCCATTTTACAAACATACGAGTAGGTACAAAACACGGTGATCAAAATACCAAGTATACAATTATCCATTAAGTATCATAGATTTTAATAATCTATCGTTTGTATTAAGATCCGTCTGTTTTCGATGAAACGTTCATTTCTTTTTCAACGAAATATTTCCGCTACTGTTCGTTTAATGGGAAGAAGCATTAGACTAACCGCATAAGCTTCGTTTGGATTAGTCAAGTTACTTCGATTCAACAAATTTCAATTCGAGTAACACGAAACCAGCTTGGAATTGTCATCTATTTTAATCGAATTTCTATACTCGTTCCCATCTATTACCAAAGTCTCTTGATGGCAAATGATTTGCAATATTTCACATACCGATACGAATGAATTTACTTGACTAAACGAAACTCAATTAAATATACTTTCAGGTTTTAAAACCAAACTCGAGACCTTTCAGTTGTTCGTTGATTTAAAGAAAAAAAAATAATAGTCGCGAAGTAATGTAATCTTATTTCCAGTTTTGTTAGTACTTACTGATATGTACCGATATCTCTTCTTCTAAACTTCACATTCCTTTATATTTCGTATATATAACATCTCTCTATTATGCGTATATGTTTCTAATTACAAATCGATATTTTTTACATACATTCATAAATACGTTCCCTTTATCCTCCATCAAGTATCCTCTTGAAATTCAAGTAACTTAATTAATCTGAATGAAGGTACACGTACTGATATATTCCGATTAGACAGAAACGAAATTATACCGATAGGAACGCGAGAAACGCACTCCAACTAGCCATATCCGAGACATAATCAAGAAACAAAGAAAGAAAGAAAAGAAAAGAAGAAACAAGAATTCTTTGTTTAAGGGAACCCTGACGAACGATTGTTCGATCGATGGACAGATTTTGCCAGCTTGAGAGATGTGATTAAAAAGAATACGGAGAAACAATCGCGAGAGAAAAGAGAAGATATAAAGTGCTTGGGATTCGTGGGAAGAAAGGGTGACTGATAGATAAGCATTCGACAGAACTTTAATGTCCTTAGGCTAGATAGGCGAATCTAATGCAGGTTTAAAAAGGAATTTAAACAAAAGATTTAGCGCGTTATTGACAACAACAATAACAATATTTATTATTATAAAAAGAGTTATGTTATATACAAAAGTAATGAATAATAATAATAATTAAATAATATAAATTAATAAATAGAGAGAATTAGCTGCCGGTTTAAACCGGTCAGGCCACGTGGTCGACTGTCCTAGATAGGGTTAAGATTTCGGTGACGTAGAATTATCGGTAACAACGCGGTAACTTTGTTGCTATTACGATCAAACGTATAAAGGCTCATGGCTTGAATGGCTTGAATATTTCATTAATTAAATATAATTTGAAGAAAATAATTGCAACTATCTTCTCTGTGTAATTTCCAACGTTAGAAGAAAATAATTGCAACTATCTTCTTTGTATAATTTTCAACACAATCACATTTGATATCTAATATGATTGGTAAGTGTTTATCGATTAAAAGATTTACGTTTCAAAGTACTCGAACTGAAAAATAATCTTCCTTTGGCTGTTTCGTTTCTAAGTTGCTGCAAAGATCGTTCGTGCGAAGATTTCGATACGTGAATTCAGGGTTACCGAGTAATGTTTCGGATTTTACGTCACCAAGAGCAACCAGTAGAGCGAACAGTACAAAGTAACGTGTCCTAGAGCTAATCGAGAAAGAGAAAAGCGTTCGAGAGCGAGGATAGTGTTAGGCGGTAGCAGATGCGTTATGTTTCATGGGAAACGATAGGATTAATATTCGTTCGCGTTAATAAGACAGATTTTTGTACGTTGGCGAGCATGTGTCTATGGAAAATCGTTGGATGTTGAAGAAATAGCATTAAAACTGCGATTTGTGGAAAATTATTCTGGACGAGGAGAAGCAATTTTAATACGCTTGCTTCTGATACGCTACTCGTGTCTCTCAGAAAATATCAATGTAAAAGTGTTTACTTCTAAAATCAACCTATGATTTAGAAACCTTTTCAGTTCCATTTCTTCAAGTAATTCTTGTAAATCTTCATATTTATTTCATTTCTGCGAGTTACATTATAAGGTATTTTACAATTTCCTTGTTGTCATGTGATTTTGTTAATATAAGTTTATACTACTGATCAATAAAAAATGCTGACATATCTTTATACTATTACTTATCAAATTTTTAGAAATTCTTAGTTGCTACAGCTACAGGCTTTATTTCTGCTATTATAAGATATCGCATTATTCGCGTTAATATACCATCTTCTTCTGCCATTGGACATTATACACAATGTATGTGTAAGAAGAGAATTTCTTTTGTATCATACAAATTTTATTTCGTACGTTACCATTGTTTTAAGATACGCATACAAACATTTCAGATTTTACCATTTGTTTCCTTGGATTCGATTAATTATCTTTGCATTTAGCGCTTGGATAAATCATACGTACAAACGAATTTTTAATTTAGTAGACTTTAAATATTTCAAATCTAAAACTATTACGAACACAAAAAACGATGTTTCTATAAGAGAAAATTTACGAAAATTTACAACTGATGTTTACAAATGTTGCTTTTACGTATTCTACAAATTGATTACGTAACACACATATATCTTATCCAAAATTTTAGAATTTTTTAAATTACATTTAGTTAATTCGATCGATCCTATTGTTTTCGCTACAATTAACGTATACCTCCATCAAATTGTATATTTTCAATCAAACAGAGAGGCACACGGGAAACGTATAGACGAGTGCATAGTCAAATGCATGTAACTTCTAAGGCAGCGAAGTTGCCGAAGAAATGCAACAAAGCAATTAAACGAAAAATCCAAAGTCGTGTTCTATCTATATCAAATAAACGTGCACCTAAATAATACGCAAACACAAATACGTATATATATACGTATACGTATACGTATATATACGTACATCAAACATGAATGTACATATATATATATATATATATATATATATATATATGTGTGTATGTACAATACATTACGTGTTGTTGCACAACGTTAACGATGATCCACATAAACAGACTACGAGAGAAAAGTTTTACGCGTGATTAGGTTCGATTTCGGATGTTTATCGTACGTTGACGATTACGAGGAAGTTAGTCCAAGAAAAGACGAAATTAAGGGAAAAGATGAGAGAAAGTGGAAAAAACACGATATATAAGAGACGATGAAATTATATCGAGGATAAGAAATTGTATTAATATACATGTACATTGCATTGCGGAAGATATATACATTATGTAAATTCTATATATATATATATATATATATATATACATATATATATATATGTATATGATGCGTGTGTAATTAATAAAGTGTTGATATATATGGTTGACGATAATGCCATCGCGTCTATTGTCTTCTTTATTCGTTTATTTAATAATCTTATGTTAAATGCCCAAGCAAATATTATTTCAATATATATATATTTTATTTTTAAATAATATCATACGATACTATACAATATCTTAATAAGTTAATATTACAAATCTGCATTATCTTTTTGGTAAACGTTTCTTATATGTACTACTTATTTATATATCTAAAAAATATACGTTCTTCTCTTGCCAGGTGAGTTTACAAGCATTTTTGGTGCATTTATATAAACGTTTCATTTCTTTTCTTCTCTCTTTCTCTTCATTTTTTTTTCTTTTTTGGCATGTTAACTGTTCGATGAACACAACCGAGGTATAACAAATCTTTCCTTTCGTTCATTTATGAATAATTCTACGAGTATCTGATTAAACATCGCTTACTCGGATTGAAATTATCACTCGTTTATTTTAACTTAAGCCTTGATTTTGAACTTTACGATTAGCATTAATAGAGTTTTGTAGCTGGATATTTGAAAAGTATCGGACATCATCTTGATACTGTGAACAACGATCGAGACGATTATCTTAGGAATTAGAGAAATTATCTAAATCTAGCTTTAAAAATGGTCGTCGTAATCGCTGTACAATCATTGGAGGACGGAATGTCTGAATTATAAGTAAATTAACCCTCTGACATTGTAACAGAATGATAAATAATTCAGAATGAACGATTTAGAAAATAATTATTTCTTCATCAGAAATCCTTTACATTTCCTGCTTCACGTACGAGAAATACATATTTTCAACTTTTTAAGAAAATAAATATATGAAAATTCAAAATGTGAAATTTATAGTGGATAATATATTTAATACGCTTTTTTTCTGCTATACTAACGCCATACTAGTATGCTTGCTATGCCGTTAAATAGTAGAGAATGTTATTTCTTCCTATCGTTCTTATAACGAAGAAAGCTTTGGATTTTGAAATGATAAAGAATAAAGCTATTTCAAATATAGAGATCTCGATTACGATGTTTCACGAACGAAAATCAATCGTGGCAATTAACTCGATTAAATCTTATCTTATTACGTGACACGATAAAAGAGTCTTATCTATGCCAATGTAGATCGGCACGAAATACTTATCCGATAAGAATATTTTTATAGATCGATCTCTATTGCTATGCTGATCTCCGATCGAATCTACAGTAACGTAAGGCAAATAAATCGCGTTTATTGATCAGACTACAAACAAACTCTGAACACAATCATGCTCTTGAATCTACTTCAGGCTTCGCTATACTTATCGCATATGCAAAAAGGATGAGGATCTTTCTCGTTCATCAATGAGTACGAACATCACGTTTACCATGTACTTCATAAATCTTCAACATATTTCATTGGCTTTGAAAATCTAAAATTCTGTACCTTCGTAGTCAAGTTGTTGAAGGTACGTTGATCCTGGATAAAAGCGTTGAAATTGTTTCCCTTTGCTACGGTACGTAGACGTTTGCTATAGTAATATACGATATTATACAGAGTAATTAGGTGGTAGCAGGTGGCGGACCGAAAACCACTCTGCTTCTCGAAACAGCTCCTAGAACCGGCTTCAGAAGGATGAAGAAACCCGCGATGAAGAACGCTGTGAACGTTAGGCTTCTTCCAGTGTAACCACCAGGCCACCATTTCGTGTACGTGCCCGTAATTAACGTCGCAAGCAACAGCACCGTGACTATGATGCCACCGAACGCGTGCATGATTTTCAGAAGAACCGGCCTGAAACGCGGATACAGCCACCTGGAATTGTTGGTGACGATGCCGAACGCAGCAGTTAGAAACGCCAAGATAATGCTGACCAATCCAAGGATCGAGTGAGGCGTGACAAAATGCGGATTGTTGTGGTTGTTCTTGTTCACCACGATGATGATCAGTCCGACTAATACTAATGCTAGACCGGTGGCGTGCAGGATCCAGTGAATCGTTACTCTGTTGGCTCTGGACACCTTCCAGCTGACATACGCCTCGCCGGAAACGCTGAATATCGCCTCGGTTATCAGAAGACCCACCTGTATCGAGGAAAAAGTTGCTACTTAATCGATGGTGTTTAAAGAATTTTTGTTGTTTTTTTGTTTTGAATTTTTTTTGTGTAAAGAAAATCAGTTTGATCACGTGGAAAGTTTCATAGGGTTTGAGCAGATTTAACGGAGATTGTTAGGTACCAGATTCCACAACGGAGTTGCGAAGTGTTTTTAGGCGATTGTCAAGGTTACTTTTAGTTAGTTTTATATTCTAAAATATCGATGTTTTTAATATGTTTTCATTGGGTTATGAGGAACGTTTTGTATAGCGGGAGGGAGTCGCAAAGTGTCTTTTAAAGGGCGGTTGTAGATTGAAATATAGTACATCATTAAACATTTAATTTTTGCAAACTATTATATCGTATTTGTTCACTTTTCCCGACAACGATATATAAATCTTTCGCACTGTCGAAAATGTTTAGGTCTG
Organism: Bombus soroeensis; assembly: GCA_014737365.1. Classification (NCBI taxonomy): domain Eukaryota; kingdom Metazoa; phylum Arthropoda; class Insecta; order Hymenoptera; family Apidae; genus Bombus; species Bombus soroeensis. Next base: position 95,416 of record JACXIL010000250.1, read on the forward strand.
TGATCTTGTTTCAATAGTTCTGAAAAGCTTAGTAACGTGATGACCACGTGTTCCTTAAAATTTCAATTTATAGCGTTACATCATTTACATCATTTACTGTGTTAGTGCACCATCTGAATGTTGATACCCAGATGGTAGAAGCGCTATGTCCTAACTCTCAAAAATAGTAATTATTCCTGGCCGTGTCATGAACTCGGTCTAACGACGAGCTCTAACACGAAGCCTTAGTGTTTGACGAATTTGATAGGCAGAGCAATCGACAGCAATCGACAGCAATCGACAGAGAAAATAGCGATCGTTTTAGTTTACTCAGAGAATGTTGCAACCAATTTGTCGATCTGGGTCAACGGTGGATTCCTTCACCGTTTAATTCGGTGGATGTACAAGTGTGCACGCCTACGATGTTTTAAGGAGATAATGAATCGACATGATATCATTAGAAAGAAAGACAAAAAAAAAAAAAAGAATTTTAATGATTAGATTAATCAACGAAGTTGTGTGGTTTCGTTTCTTCTTCTTTTTCTTCTTTTATTGCAGATCTTTGCTAAGTTTACTTCTTATTTGTTACCGACATACTGCATACTCCAGATTCGATTATATTTCATTTATTTAAGAACATTGTTCGGAACACTTGTGAATAAGTAGAACTCAGCATTCTTCCAAGTACGAGGATGATCTAAGAGTTGAGACACTTGGACGAAGGTCGCTTAATCATGTCTAGGATTTTATGTCTTTTACATACAAAACTCTTCAGAATGGTAGACACACGATCATTTTATTTGTTTAGCTTTGCAAACGTAAACAATGCTGTAAGTTCCAGATATTTTTTCCCATATTTGTTCTTTCATTAATGTCGTGCAAAATTACGTTCAATATTTTACGCGCGTATGCTATTATATTTATAATCGTACAACAAGATAAGTATAGTCGTACAAGTAGGTATTCGTATTGTATTAACTGATAGTGTTAATTGGTTGTATTAATTAATAGTATTCTATACGTATGATATTAGATAGTTTTGTGTTATGTCACGCGCCAGGATATTTGCAACCGTGAAAACAATAATTACGAGAAAATTGATCGGATGCCGGCGACGTTTTAATAGTCCCATGAATCACGGCTGTGATTCTGTGTTTCACAGAAAAATGTTTAATCCTCATCGCAAATAAAATATGAAACGAATGATTTCAGCGTACGTCGATGTTGTAATTAGTCGTGATGATACTTTAAACACATCGTAAGATAACTACTATAACATATTACATCCTTCGTTATGTACTTGGTGTGAAATACGAATTGCCTTTTCACCAAAATGAAAAAGTTGCGGTTATCCACATAAACTGTCTTCCGCGTTCTACTCCCAATGGATGATATTTCATATTCCACACTTTCTATAAACGTCTGTCTCGTCAGCTTCCTTTATGCACAAACTTATATCAAAAGGATTGATTTCAATCGAAGACTTTTCATATCGGTAAACACGACGTTCTTCGGGTTATTTTTATTTTTATTTTTCTATCGTTAAGAAATTTCTTCAATTTCTCAAATTTACTAGATGCGATCGTGAAATTTCACTCGATGAGAATTTCGTTTTAGTATTCTTGTCTTATAAAGATACCATCGTGATGTTATTTCTAAACAGCCGCGTATCGCAAACAGCTACTCTTCTATTTCTCGCTTAATATCGAATAACAATAGAACAATTGCCTGTCTACTTCGTTTGGCGTTATTGAACTTCCAGATAAAAGAATACACTGTGGAGTGAAATTTCATGCAGAATAGCGTTTAAGGAAAATATGGAACTAAGGTTATCGATATAACGCGTAACTTTTCGCTTCAATTTTATGCTAAAGATTTTCTTAAAACGTTAAAAGTGTTTTCGTCAACTAGAACTAGATTAGAGCATGAAACGTTCGAGAATTAAGTTGCGAAGCTTTCCTTTCTTAAGCTTCGCTTCGAAACTGAGAAACACCATTTTCCGTAACTTTACAGCGTGTAAACAGAAGATTTATTGCCACTGTGGCATTACGAAACGCATTCGTCGCTGCAGGATGTTTGTCGACTTTAAACAAGAGAGTTGTACCGACTCTTCTTCTCCAATAAGAACCAACCTGTTGCTTCAACCGTTAATTTTTGTGCAAAGTAATTTTCAACGTATCGAGTTACCGATGTAACGTAGGAGTCAAGCACCTACATTCCTGATGCCTCTTTAATTGTTGCATTGTGCAATTAACGTTGGCCAAGTTGGCTACTTACTCCGACGCTCATGCAAATGGGATGCCACGAGAAGAAGCTGTACTTTCCAAAGGCCAAAACCAAAATGTATATCACTGGTGCCAATAGGAGGATGTGTGTGAGGGCTGAAAACACCAGCATAATGGCACTTGGCGATCCTTTGCTTGCTGGTTGGTCTGTCATTTCTAATTGGTTGTTATCCTTGCACCTGTGGGAAGAATTATTAAATATTAACAGTGGAAATAAGACAAATACGAATGATATTAGAGCGTTTAAAGATGTCAAAAAACGTTGTAACTTTAATGTTTAGTAGGTAGAAGACCTTCGTTGGAAAATTGTTGTTAGATGATGCTGGTTAAAAGGAGCTTCTCTTAAAAAATTATATTATCATTTGAACGTTCAGTTAGTGTTGTGGTGGATCAGGCAAAACGTCTGATTTCTGTTGTGGGAAGAATTATTAAATATTAATAGTGGAAATAAGACAAATACGGATGATATTAGAGCGTTTAAAGATGTCAAAACACGTTGTAACTTTAATGTTTAGTAGGTAGAAGACCTTCGTTGGAAAATTGTTGTTAGATGATGCTGGTTAAAAGGAGCTTCTCTTAAAAAATTATATTATCATTTGAACGTTCAGTTAGTGTTGTGGTGGATCAGGCAAAACGTCTGATTTCTGTTGTGGGAAGAATTATTAAATATTAATAGTGGAAATAAGGCAAATACGGATGATATTAGAGCGTTTAAAGATGTCAAGAAACGTTGTAACTTTAATGTTTAGTAGGTAGAAGACCTTCGTTGGAAAATTGTTGTTAGATGATGCTGGTTAAAAGGAGCTTCTCTTAAAAAATTATATTATCATTTGAACGTTCAATTAGTGTTGTGGTGGATCAGGCAAAACGTTTGATTTCCGCTAGATCGATTAATTAATTTCAGTTATATCTGATTTGTTTCTAGTTGCTTTTACTTCGTCAGAGGTTCGATCTAAATTTGAGAATGGATCGTTGATGGACTGTTTGAAAGAAATTCTCTACTTTATTAACAACGTATTCGTTATGACTCGCACGAAAGAGTTTAATTTGCAGTGTTATAAAATATTGCAAATAAATGCGATGAATTGAGCGAACAAATTCGAAGCGAAAATTTACAAAAATTTTTCAGAGACCAGAAAATTCTGAACATCCAGTGAATTTTGTTCATCGAAATCCAACAAAAATTCTGTCCATCTCTAACTGCCTTGTCTTTCTGTAAGTGTTTCAATCATCTTTAAATATATCTTTTATAACATTCTATAATATTCATCGGATTGGTTCATGAATTTTTCGCTACATTTTCTACGTACATAGTAATATTGTCATTTTTTGTAAAATTATCAGCTTATTCAACCGTTCACCTTTACAATTAGTAAGAGTCATATGCGTGGGCTTGGTCTTTAAATCGTAAGTAATTTAACACTTGAAAGATCAAGATTACGATACGTCAATGACTATCGAACAAGAAGTTTGAAAATAACATTTAGCTTCGCAAGGATAATAAAATATTCGAGTTTTCAAAGATAGTCGATGTATCGTATAGGCGATAGAGTCCTTAAAAATTGAGACGAACCAAGCTCGTTTTCTTCGACTTAGAAGAAAAACGATAAATTCCACACGACCTGAGCTGGTCTTTTGACGCAACTGCTCCTACGATCGTTTAAAATGCACGGCGTGTGATTCACTGCTAATTGCGCGACATGATTCTACGTTTCTTTCAGCTTCTATTTGTTCAAACACGCGGAAAATCGTGTCTTTTATGACAGTACGTAAGCACGAACGCGATCAATGAAGCCACTGATTAAGTGAACGTCTGTCAAGATCGAGGGAGTCGATTATTGCTACAGTTCTGCTATGTTACAGCTGTCCGAGAGTCTTTGAAGTATTCTAAACCAACTCGAGCTTTGAGAAAATTCAATCAAACTTTACACAACTCGTACAATAAATATTATCATACCGCAGTAAATTTGTAAATTCTCTTATTCGGAGTAAGCATATCAAATTTTGATAACAAGGAGCAGTGAAATGTCGATATTATGAAAAGAGGCAAACGTATCGTAATTTAACACGAGGCAAATTAAACGTTTTTCGAGTTGTTTTCGACCCGATTATCTTTCTATTATTCTTCCCCTTAAAAGTATCTTTTAAATACGAAGAAAGATATGAAAAAATTGCTCTTCGTCCACTTTCTTTCTCATTCCAATTTTATGCTCGTGTTTCTTTCCGAAAATCAAAAATCTTTTAGTGTAAAAATTAGCCACGTAATTGGGTCAAACTGTATCGATTGAGGATGATCGTACGAAACTGTATTGCAGAAAAAAACGATCTACACGAAAATCTAATCGCACAGAAGGAAAAGATTGTGAATTAGTGCTGTATCATGAATTCTGCTCAATTCCATGAATGGCTTATCGTGAATGACAAGTTCAACGACACTCGTAAGTGCTACGATTCGATAAAGTTAAAGTATGCTTGCAGCCCGACGATTTAATGATAAATATAAGTGACGTAAGGAAAGCTATTAATATAATTGCATCGATCTAGACTCCGCGTAGATGCGTTTGAAAAATATAATGTTTGTATAAACATCGAGTAACATTTTAAGTCTATCGATAGAGAACTTCCGTCGTATATTCGTTTTTGCCTGTAACTCGTTTGCAAGAAAAATTCGATTTCATGGATTATAAACATAACGTAGGAAACTTTTTACGGTATTATAATTCGGCATGAAAGCAGTAAAAAATACTAATAAATGCGGATAGGGAAACGAGATTGCAGTATACGTAATCGTTTGCAGGAAGATTAACATCGAGTAATGTTGGATTTGCTATGAAAACACAAAGATGCGCGCAAATAAGCGGAGAAAAACAAGGTGCCTCAGCACCAATCTTAAAATTATATCACGACGAAGTGTTTTCGTATGCTCTGACAGCTGTGCGTACGATTATCGTAGAATACGTAACAAATATACCCTATGAATGCGTTAAAAGTCCAATAAATTGTAAATATAGATCGAGAGAGTTCTGTTTCACAGTATGAAATTGTAAAATTTGAAGAAAATATCCGACGTTTCTGTAGACTTTGGGATTACGAGCCGCGTGAGAAAATTTTGAAACGGCATTCAAATTTACACGTTCGTACGTAAATGGAAAAAAATGCCAGTGGAATACAAATATGTATACCATTTTGCTGATCCGTACTGTTCGAGTCGTTGAATACTCTGTACGAGTAGTAATAATAGTATCGTAAAAATATCATACCGAAGATTTCTTTATCAACGATACACAAATACTCCGTTTACGCTGAAACTTGAGGGCACTAAGGGCAAATATGATCGGTAAAATATGATCGGTAAAAACATCCAGTGCTTATCTAACGGTTATGTGAAACTGTGTTTATCATAATATAATTACGCCCGTTGTTGATGACGCAGACCGGCACACTTTCTGATACGCTCCACTTTCGCGGCTCGAGTGAATACAACGAGCATATCACGCGAATTTCGCGTTTACGCGTAACTGTATCGAAAACGGGGCACGTTCGGGCACCTAGTTGCAGAAAACTATCGCCAATCTTTCGTTGCATAAGCGACAGTTTAAAAATAGCCGTGCGATAACGAAGGTACCGGTACTCTTGTACTATAATGAAAAAGAAAAGGCTGTTCGAGCAGGTCGAGAACTTTAATTCGATGTAATTCTTTGGGTACCTTGAACGATGTCCGGAGAATCATCGTCGATCGTTTGAGGTCGTGACCGGGGCGCAGATTTTTAGCTCTTAATTTGGTATAAAAAACTTGCGATAAGTATGAATTACAAATGAAGTTTGAAAATTCGATTAAGAAATCGGTTTCACAAGTTTGTTTGAAATTTTATTGGACGAACGTACGTACAAAGTAACGTAACGTCGTTTGTAAGATTAATCAGTATCGATTGTTGATGTTTTGATTATGTAAAGATAATTAAAAATATATGCAGTTAAGAAGGACTTTGTTCTCCACTCTCATAGCTAAGAAACGATAATTACATTGAAAATTGCCTGTAACTACATGTGCGCTATTAATACATATTTCCAACGTGATTAGCAACGCAATTAAAATTATAGATTAAGTTTTACATGTACGTATCTAAACTTGTATTTCTTCATACAGATTTCTACGTTCTATATTTCTTTCTATAACTATCTGTTACAGAAGTTTAAGATACTCTTAAACGTGGTCTATTTTTAATCAAAATTATTGACCATACTTCATCCGTCATGTTCTACAAAACCCGATTCTACAAAAATAATGAAAAAGAAGTCGCATCTCTATTAACAATAACCAAAAACAATTACAAAATAGCATTCCGTTTTTAACCTGTTTTAAATCATACAATTTGAATACAAAAGAATCAGCCACAAATTGAATTACGAAAATCTCCCGAGAAACTGCTACGCAAACTGCAAACTTTATTTTTTCCGATAACTCCAGTTGACCGATAAATAAACGCGTGTCTCTGGACCGCGTTAAATATCCAAAGAATAAGCGTGGAAAGTGTATTTTATCTAAGAACTCACCTCGATAGTCGTAGAATCACTGGATCGGATCTCCGAAGAGAAAGGCCACCGACGTGGACCGTTCGCGCTGAAAAAACGAAAACGACCTCGAACAAAAACACAGAAGAGGAAGAACACGGAACGGCGTCCGCGCCTCGACTGAAAGCACGCGTCCTAGCATGGTCGCAACGATCTATCGCTGCGTTGCCGATACTTCTTACGAATGACGCGAGGAAAATCGTAGAGTAAACGCGGCCTTGATGCGTCTAATCGCCACGATCTTCTCTTCGCATGTATAAAACGGGCACTGCGCTCGCAGCCTGCAGAGTCGGACCCATTGTTCGCCTCGTCATGGTGCGATATCGCGTGCCACCGATGTGTACTGCTTTTCCTGCCACGTTTTTCTGTTCTACTCGGTTTTCTTCCGCGCTAACTTTCGTACCGCGCGATTAAAAATTGCGAGCGAGAAGCTGCATCAACTTTCGCGTTGCACAATTCTATCATGATAGATAATACCTAATTATCTTGCAATTGTTACGAAAGATTTGTCATATTTTTTTTACCGTTTAAGAGGAAACAGTGATGGTTAACGAATAATAAAAAAATTTGCCAAGTACTTATCAAATAATCGCAAAGCGAATAAATAATCCGAAATCAATTACATGAAGCGAAGGTAGCAAACAGTTAGCGAATATATTAACGCGGTATTTCCTTCTAATTTATGACGATCTTATCGGAGAATATTTTCGGAATAAATTATGCTGCGCATAACGAGCTCATTTTTATGAAGGCGTAGTCGATTTAAATTATACGTTGATATCACCACGAGCTTTATAACGGCACTTGGATGTTGAGTAGCGGCTGATTACGTGACCACGTGGCCCGATCCTGCTACCAAGAATTCGTGTTTCGCTTCTTTTCGCTCACTCTAACGAGGATAGTTTTTTCATGGTAAATTCAGTCGAGAACGAGCGAGATAAAACAAATGTCCCTCGGCATTCGACTGTTATGTACGGAAACACGACTTCCTCGTGCAGCGACAACTGATTTCCCACCGGATCAGACTTCTTTTTGGATGTTTTGCTTATGTTCACTTTCAGGTCGTTTGCGGAAGAAATTACTGCGGCAGCTGAAGCAGATGGAAGAACGTAATTTTAGCTTCCTAGTTTATGAAACAATGCCGGGTTCTACAAAAATTTGTATGTACAGCAAACATTCGCACTTCGTTCCTCTTTCGATATCTTTCTCTATATTAAATTTTATCAACACGGAGGAAGAACTACAGACGAAAGTAGCCTGTGCCCGGAAGATCTAGGAAATGATGTCAAACGATCAAGGCAAATGGATCATCTCGTACGTAGAATTTTAAGCATGTGAAAATGGAGAAGATAAGGATATTTGTATGCGACGTGCAGTCGCACGCGTCGATTATTACGAATTATAAATCGACGGTTACATTTGTTGATGTTTAAAATGGATTGACGTATCGAACTTTGCGAAAACGCGATAGGATCCGTTTCACTTAGTCATCGATGTCTCCCAACGGTGAATAATTATTAATCATTCATCGATGAATTTATTGTCTGAGCTCATACGTCTTTGTATGCATTTTACGATCTGTACTAACACAAATTTTATATAATACAAATATTTCTTCGTCTTTCATAAAAGAAACTCCGCTGAACCAACGTTTCAGTTTCCACATTATGGGAAATATTTCCTAATGCAAGACTTCCATAGAAAGAAATTACAAGAGACAATGGATTCTAGATGAAAATCAAACTACCAGAACGTTTTTAATTAATAGAAAGTAGATCGATTTTCTCAAGATAATGACATTAAATAACGCTTCCGCTGCTACTGATGTATAAACGTACTGCGGTGCGTCAATTAACTAATGCTACTGACGCAATTGATCTGGAACAGCTAAAAGTTTGATGGGCGATGTGTTGAAACAAACATTACCTAGATATTTTTTAAAACAAAAATATCTCTGACGGAAAGTGTGTCACTTTTGACGTCACCTAGCTGTATTTTCCAAACGCCATGATACAAAGTGAATAATAAAAGTATCGACAAATTAGGTACTATATTACAAGGTACTGTATAAATTTGTAAAACATACGATTCCACGTAGAATGTAACTTTCGAGTGTAAAATTCAAATACATTACAATTCATTATCGTTAAATAGTTGCACGATAAAGGTAAATAACAAACGTAACGTGGACAGTTTCTAGCGAAACATAACATTTCCATTAGCGTGCGATGAATACGAAAAATTAAACCAAAATTAGAAAGACTAATCTATTGGGTTGGCAGCTAAGTAAATGCAGATTTTGTCATTAGGTGGTGATTAGATTTTGTCATTACCACCTAATGACAAAATCTGCAATCACTTAGTTGCCAACCCAATAGAATAAACAGAAAGAAAAATTCCAGTTTTGCACTACGATTATTTAGAAAGATGAATCGTTAGAAATTCTACATAACCATTTGAAGAACTGAAATTAATATCATAGCTGGATTTAGCGTTTAAAAATTACATTTTGCAAGAAAATTACGCAGAGAATCGTACGGTTTAGTTTTTTCTTTTACAAAGTGGCTCTACAAGAAAGGATAGCCATCACCAATACTTTTCCATTGATCTCTGTATGTGTCGTTGTTAACCGTTGTTTCTTTAATTATATTTCTGACAAGTGGTACGACCAAGAGGTTCTTCTCCAATCGTACACGTCATTTGCTGCGAGCGGAAGTATGCATGGACAGTTCATACGTATGCACGCGAGCGCATAAATCGGCCTCGACGCTCATCGGAATGTACTCCGATTGCTTATTCGAAGCGTGGATGCCAGCTATACTCCGATTATGCAAATATTCGGCGGTAATAACGTTAACAATGCCGGTAACTTCGTGCATGCGTGAATCCTCGCGCCTTCATTAGAGTTGCGCGCGCCAGTGTTGCGGCGCGGCTATTAATTAAACGATTTTCGCTTCGTTTTCCAACGATTTGTTTATGAATACGATACGTTCTACAAAGATTACGAAGATCGATATAGCTAACTGTAAAGAAATAAACGAAAATACCTGAGAGACGAGTGATTTTTTATTTTATTATTAGAATTATTTTAATATGACAAGCAGTGGTACGTGCAAAGATTCTTTCGCGTGTAAAGATATAACCATCGTGGTAACAATACGTCCTAGATGATACTATTAAGTACATATTTTTATTTTTATAGTAACAACAACCACAACATTGTCATCTTCAGTGGCAGCTAGAAACTTCTGACCACAGTTATATATGGTGTAACAATTCTATTTAATCGTAAACTATGCATTGATACGATTCTTGTAAAAATTCTATAAGACGTATAGTGTTCACGCTATACTTGTTCGATAGATTCGTTAAACTTCGAAAACTTTCCATCATGATGGTATAATAACGTTGTTCTTCGTTTGGGAAAGTCTCTGACAGACACTGTATCAAATCAATAAACGTCCGTATACTTCCAAATAAGATCGTTTTACTTAAAAAAATGTATAAAAAAAATTGTTCACCCTTTGAACGGTTCCGAATCTGCCACGTCCAACGAAAATATCACCTGCGTTGTTTTGTCTCTATCTAAAATCGAAAGCTACGATCCTGCGCCAGCACGTGGCACCTATGACAGCCGGTTTGTGTTGACCGGGAGTCGTCATGACAACTCGAACGATCACCACGCGACAAGGACGGCCACTTCGTCGGTGTTTCGCGCAAACTTCGTAATGGTACCGTGACGACAACGTTCGCAGCACGAATACACGAAATTTCTACTGTTTACGAAGAAAATGGTAGTGCTCGACAAGCGTAGATCGTTGATAGTGTCCACCGCAGGTCACTTCTTCGGCGTGCCCCTGAAAGACGACGAGACGATCGCGGACGAGCAAACGGTGGACAACTTCTTGGACAGAGCCGCGTGCAGAATTCTCTGTGCACAACCGGCGGATGCGAAGGACGAGGAACTGCGGTTGAAGTTGAGCAACGAGCTACCCGTTGGGAGGAACACTCTGGTCTTCTTTAAGGTAAGTAAAAAATAAAAGCAGAAGATAGAAGAAGCGTGATTACTGAACGCGTTACGAAAGAATTGTAGAATATTAATTATCATTTATTTAGTTACATCTCATTAGACGATAAAAATGCACGCCATTTCAATAATTTTCTAAACATTTCTTCTTTCATTTTTATCAACGTATTCTCTGTTATCGACACGTACGACGTTTCGATGAAATTATTTCAATAACAACGACACAATTATTGCATTGTCATTCGCGCGAAGTCGTTTAAATAAAATTATAACGTTTAAGAGAGCAACGATCTTAAACTGCTTAGTATCTTCTAAAGTAGGAAGTCGAAGGAATTGACGAATGAAAGCTTAATGTAGTTAACAGAAGCATCGGTGACAGAAAGGAATTTCCACGACCTCGTTCAAGTCACAACCACCGGCAGTGGAAAAGGATCGACGTTGCTCGAAGCTCTCCGTCAAGTATGGGCGCCAACACTTCGGTCTTCTGGTCTCAATTCATCCTATTTGAAGAAGCTGGAGGAGAATCTTCTTGGCTCGTCAGCAACGACTTCCGTCGTCGAGGAGGAGAATTATTGGAGAAAGACATGGGAGGACGCGAAACGATCGCACGACAAAACGATTTACGCGGAGGTCGTAAAAACCTTGAGGAGCATCCGAGCCGAGTTGGAGAGCGCAGCGGTGGCTAGGTGTCGTAAAAAGAGATCATTTCAGTGAATTCTTCGGTAGTTGGATCGTGAGAAATTTTATGGGGATACGTTGTCTAGCTATCTTTGGAACATTGCACGTGGAAGCATTACTTTTGTTATAATTGGCACGTAAAATTTGAGATAAGAAATTAAGGATATTAATTTACCCAATCGTATTATGAAAAGTTTCGTTTCTTTTTCTTCTCTATGATATAGTATATAGGTTTTAGTATTAATACAAAAATTTGGGATTCCTTGTTCTTTTAAACAGCTACGTATAGGAGGACTTCTGAATTTTTATTTCCAGTGCTGTAATTAGAAATTGAATTACTTTCACTTTGGTATATTTTATCTGCTATATTCCTCTTTTTCGTACACAGAGATGGGCTAATTAGCGTGGATGACGCTGTTGAAGCGGTATCAGGCTACACCGACGACTTGTGGAAATTAGGAAATCTAATATACACCGAGGAACGTATGAAATCTTTTTTGGATGTTATTGGAGACGAAGTGGTATCTCTCGTAAAAAACACAATCGGAGAGGTAAAATATCGTAACTAATATTCTATGATAAATTACGTTTAAATAAAACTGCTAAGAACTAGTTTACTTTCTTTATCCATTTCATTTTTGTATCTTTCAAAAATCAATTTACTTGATTGAATTCGGTTTTTTATTTAGCATTGTATTTGTGAAAGAGAATTCCATGGACTTCATATATTTTTCTAACATTTTATGAAGTTGCTCGTGTTCATCCTCAAACTAGATTCGAACTAACGACGATCGAGTGAAAATTGAAGCGATATCAAGTGGCGCAGGAATTTGCGAGAAATGGACAGACATGGTGGAGAAATTCACTACGCTATTTTGGCCTCATCATTCAGTTCATCCGTGGAAGGGTGGCAGTTACGTCCCCGAAAGATGTTCACGTATTGGCAAACGGCTCAGGTATCTCTTATTAATTTGCTCTTCCTGCTTTGTAGCCGGATTCAATGGACGATTTTCTTGGTATTTAGGCAGATTGGGGAGCTACGTGCTCAGTATAGGCAATTAACCAGGCTGCTGACTCCTAATGAGAGATCTGGGCTTGACACGGATACTTTGATGCATTGTTTCGATGATGTTAAAGGTATCCCTGCATTGTTAACATTTAATTATTGCTAAAGATACACGCGTTATTGCGTAATCCAGCAAGTTCAGAAGTCGATAAATTTTGCCTCAGTAATATTAACAAAAATATGTAGAATTATGTATATTTATTAAGCATTCAACACAATGTTGATTATTCTAATAAAGAGATACGACGATATCTTTTTTAATCTAGAACAATTATGTATAGTAAATTACGTATAAAATCTCAAAAAATGGTACTACATTGAAAGAACATAGTACAAAACTAGTCGAAAGAGTATTTAAAACGACAAAAGATACTCACACAAAGAATGATTTATGATGAATGTAAACGCTCGATAAATTTTTAGGAAACACACAAATAATTTAACAAATATACGATAAAAATCTATCTAGCGGCAGATGCTTCTTATATTAATTATTTTACCCAATTATGTTTACGCAATGACACACAATTAATTATACGTACATCAGTGGTCTTCGATGACGACGACAAGTCTGTTGAATGGAACCGACTCAAGAGGAAGATCGAAGAAGGGTTGGTACCAGCTGAAGAAAGAGTAGCGCAGAAACTAAAGTCACAAATTGCCGATGCTACTACTCCAAACTCTCTACTCGCTGAATTTCGGCGGTACTTCGAACTAATGAAGAGAGATGGTTTAAAAAGGGCTTTACGCGGAGAACGAGAGGCTTTGCTCTCAGCTTACAGAGATCTTACAGGTAATTCTAAAGGAGAAAAGGAATCGAAACTCCAATGAATTCAGAATGATTTCGATTACAATATTATAACCTTCTGTCCACGTTCTTACGTTTTAATTTCTCATTTTCTGCGTCATTGATCGACGGATCTAAAGAGAATTGCTTGGCCGGGCCGGATACAACAGACTTGTTGGATAGTCCCAGAATACTTCAAGAGGTTCAAGCTGCCAGATCTGCGGAATTAAGATTGGAAAGTTTAAATAAATTAGGAAAGGAACTGCTTGCGGATCTTCCTGGTTACGAAGACATCTCTTTGAGAGTAACGACAGCTCTGAAAGACGTTGAAAGGAAAAGACAAAGCTTCGTTGATACTTGGGTAATTGTACCATTTTAAGGTCTTATATTATCCTACATCCTCCTTATAAAGTACAATTCGCTTGTCAGACTGAAGAAACGAAAGAAGCTGTCGCGAGAAAGGAATTGACGCTAGGTACTGACTCTGCGGTGGTGGAGTTAACTGGCACCAGTATGATGAGGGTCACGTACGATCCAAGGCTAATGACCTTGATCAGAGAAGCTAGGGCCCTTTCGAGTCAAGGCGTCGAACTTCCTCGTGAAGTGAGGGAGCTAGTTGAAAGAGCAGGTTCTTTAGCTGGACGTGCCAGGGCTCTACAACAGGTCGCCACCTTTCACAACACAATTGGCGATCGTATGGTACCGTCTCAGAGACCTTTAATGCTCACTACCGCGCTCGAATTGGCACGAGCCGTTCAAGAACAATCTGGTGTAGTTTGGTCCGATCCTCAGGCTGTTGATGCTTATACCGCTAGGTTGAAAGAATTGGTAATTTTGCAATCTTCTTTGCGATTAATTTAATCTGCAGTTTCCAATGCATTTATGTTACACCGATTTTACAAAAATATATTTACGTTTAGCATATGTATCATACGAACATTTGCAACGTACCTAGAATGAATATAGTAGTGAAATATAAATTAAATAATCGAGCACCTGAAGGCTCAAAAAAGAAGAAACACTTAGAATATTCTTACGAGAAAGATGGAAAAATGAAACGAATTATTTATATTTTATTTTTAGTATTTTATTATTTAGTCAGTGCCTTTCGACTTTGGACGAGCTTTCGGTTTTACATCTCTTATCCACACTATTGTATCGCACTCCCTTAATTGTTCTGTCTCTAAAACCATGGCCACTTTTGGGCTTTTGCCTCCTTGCTGTGCTTCCTTATTGTCGTTCCTCCCCGTCTTGTGTTGCCCTTCTCTTCTCTATTATTGTTTTTAGTTCTCCTGTCTCGTTTAGAATTCTTTTTATGTTCTTTGGTCCTCCCGTTATTTCGCATTCTTCTCTTCTCACATATCCTGCATCTCTTTTCTTCCTCTTCTTTCCAGTATTCCCTTGCTTTGGTCTCGTTTCCACATCTAAATCTTGCTAGTATTTTTCTGTCCTTCCACTGCATCCTCCCTTCTAGGTATTTTACTTTTAGTATTTTCGACCTATTTTACTGAAGATTGGCTTATACATGTAACGGATACCGTAAAGAAGCGTAAAAGTAGACGATGAATTAATTAGAATTGACTATCAACTAATTCGACGTACTTTGCTTTTTACTTTTTATTGAGAAAGGTGAGGAAGTTTGCGCAACAGAATTCGGAGTTAGCTGCGAAGCACAGTTCGTTACGGGACCTGGTGTCGAATTTACTGAAAGGAGATACTGTCAATATGATCGGAAATCAAAATGCTTGGAAAGACGCATTGATGAACATGAGGACGATAGTCGACACTGTCGAAGCTGAATACGGAAATACGAAAGCATGGAAATTACATTGGGATAGACAACTGCTCAAAGCATTAGGCGTGGCTTATAGGTAAACTGTGGAAAGCTCAAATCTACTGTAATTATTTTATAGTAATTGGAAATCTTGTTAAAAGAAACGAAATACTTGGTCATTTCGAAAATTTCATTTGCAAAATCTTCGTTCAAAGAGTTCCACACGATTTTTAAGCTACTTTAAACGACACTGAAACTATAAAAAGTTACTTCAAATAATTCTAAGCAAATCGACTAGTACCGAATCGCTTTAGAAGCTACTAGAAACTTTGAATAATTTGTTCGATTTATCCTCAATAATTAAAATATACATTATTCTTTATTTCCTCATAAAAGGAAGATACGTAAAAGAAGCTTTCTTTGTCAAATAAAATCGAAACAAAAATCCTTTCACTCCTATCTTAGTCAAGTCCTATCAGTCTATTTAATTTTCGTATTCACAGATAATCCGTGTACGAAATAGAATAATAAAACAAGAACTTTTTCTCTGCGCTAGAGGAGCGTTACCGTCGCTGCTGAAAAAGTTGCCAGAAGTTAAAGTGGAATTGACGTTCCGGGACGGGTGTCTGCAATGGCGACCGTCCCTCGAGGAGGTTCGTGCCAAGTTGTACTCGTCGATCCGTCGATCCCTATCGATCCCCATGAATTTCAGAGGCGTTGGCGACGCGGCCGAAGCGCATTTCGGTGCTTTGATACAAAGGAGCTGTTATTTGTTCGGCGGCGTTTATAAGCAGGCTGAGATCGCTCTTTCCGCTCTGGAAACGTTGCGAACGAAATGGCTGTACTTAGCTGCGCCAGCGAGGATCGATGCTGCTGAAAGGTACGTATTTCTTGCAAAATTAAGAACAAGTTAACGCGCTGCTTTCGTAGAAGAAGGCGAAGCTTCTTCGATGATATACAAAGCACAGTAGTAATCTTTTTCGAGTTTTCTTTTTGATTTCGTTCTGTTCAGACGATCTAATTACTTACAGGATGGCCTCAATACCGATGCATTAATAAATTACTTTATCCAAGATCCTATAATAAAAATATTATATAAATATTATATAATAAAAATATTATTAGTTGCGATTTAATTAAAATTACTTTCCTACCACACACTATGTAGGAAACTAGCGTTCTAAACGTTAACAGAATTTAATGTTTCATATCCCTCTGTTCTTAATAAACTCTCATATTTACAACTACTTAATTGTGAAACTTTTAATGAAAAGGCTGAAAGGAAGATCACCGCAAGAATGGACAAGAGCGTTCAAAGACGCCAAGCAATGGGCTCAAGAGGTTAGTAGACAATATTACCAGAAATTTACTACGCTATTGTTTCTTATTAAACTACTTAGCTACAGTTTAATGATTAAATTAGGTCGGAAGGTTACGCGGAAGCGAAGTGAAGATCTGGTGCATCAGCGTGGATACGGCAACAACCAGGAACGATTTAGAATCAGCTTCTCGTCGTTATTGGGAACGTTTGTGCTCCGATTTAAGGGTGGAAGCTTCTTCCAGACTAGTTGCCATCGTGGAGTTTCTTTCATCCGCCTCGAAGGAACTCGAACGTAGACCCCGAAACGTGGAGGAAGTTGGATCGGCTTACGAAGCTCATGCACGAATCGAGGCGCAATCTTCCGGAATGGCTGAAGAGGTAGAAGCCATTGCTGGCCTTTCTAAAGTACTGGCTGCTTGGACTAGCGAAAAGCTCGAAGGTAATTGCAGTACTTATTCCGCTAATTAATTAACTATGGTTCTCAAAGAATAAATTATCGATGAAACTAAGCTAAATCTCTTCGGTGCTGTCAGGTAAATGCCAATATGATTACATGGCGTACAGTCAAAATAATAAAATACGATATAGCATAAATTTAATTGTGAAACAAAGTGAATGTAAGGAAAAAAATTCCTATGACTAATAGAATTGTTATATCATTATTAACTTATCCAGCAAAGTTTAATTTAAGTATATGTATACTGTTAGAAATAGTTCGAGTATTGGCATTATGAACGATTTTGTTGCACTAATCGAGCAAATAGAAACGAAGAAGTCTTAGAAGTTTAATATGTCATCGTGTAATGAATATTCATCGTAAAAGGATAATTAAAGAAATGTACAGGTAGACGAAGAGCGTATAAAAGTTGAAAAGATTCATCGGTTGTCTTAAGCAGTGTATTATTTTAAGTAAGAATTATAAAAGATGCTAAAGAATTTTTAAAATTACGTAAGTATTATCTGAAAGGTAATATTGTTGCTATATGGAATCAAAGAATATTTCCTTGTTCCATGATGTTTCCATACGTAGTACTCATAGCGTCAATTCGATTGCCCATAGGAAATAATTTTGAAAACGTAAGAGTTTATCCTCTTTCACATATCAAATCGCATTTGTATTTCTATTGATCATACATACATAACGTAGCAGGATTCAGTATTCAGGTAAACAGGAAGCGAAAATAAAATAGGAACAAGTAATTTTGTTCTCAGAGAGGGAAGCATAAGAAAGGATTCTTTATGCAAATACCTGATGCTCTCGCGTGTAAGAGGGGTCTTTGCTAGATATTTCTATTAAAAAATTTAAATTGCCCGCGGACTTAAAATAAAAAAAGACGAAGTTAACAGAAAATTGTTTTCCTATATATCCTACATATATTATGCATAAAAATGTCAATCAGTTGTCGAACATGTTTTGAATTATAACAAGCTGTAATATAACTTGTTCAATGTAGTTTAGCTAACTTCTGCTTACATCCACGTAATCGCAGTGTCTTTTATAATGATTCAAGCTCACATACATTTACGAATAACGCCAACACCGTCATTAATAACTGAAATTATTCAATTTTATAATTTTTAAACTCTCAAACTTTCTTAAAAATTTAATTAACCTAGAAACAAATAAACTGTCGAATGAAATTACTTGAAAAATTCATTAAAACAGGTGTCAGCGCAGTGTACACAGCCTGGCAAGACCTAGCCGATCGCTTGGAGCGTCACAAGGCTGTAATAGATCGTGAACTCGAGGATGCAAGGGTGAATCTTCGTCACAGAGCGATAGCTCTGCGAGACGAGATCGAAAGGTGGCAAGCGAAATGGTCCTCGAAACCGGAAATCATCACCCTAGACTGGATTATCTCCATGAAAGAAAGATGGACATACTTGAAGGAGCAATTAGAAATTTTGACAAACGATTGTCGAAAGATCGAACTGAATGTCGATGACGTTCTAGAGGATAACGAAGAAAATATGAGAACATTGGAACTACAGCTGGAGGTGGAGGAATCTAATTGCCGATTCCAAGCTGAGTTTCTGGAAGAATTAAAGAATCAAGAGGATGAAGAGTGGACCGTGGCTAGAAGAAGACTACCTAGACTTCATGATTGGCTCGATTCGTGGGAAAGTAGAATAAAAGTTCAGTTAAAGGATCGACTGAAAGAACAATCGATGGACCAGAAAGATAGTTTAGAAATGGACACGTTTGTTGGGAAGAAGGTTCGCGAGGTGAGAGGGACCATCGAATGGTTACAGCTTCTTCGTGGTGACGAGATTGCAGAGGAACATTGGGGAGAGTTGATGTCACTCCTGGAGTTAAAAAATGTCAAAAGCGTGAGGGATATCACGTTGGGTCATCTGTTTCGTTCTGCGGACAACATTCGGAACAATGTTGATAAAATAAAGGTGATAAGTCAGATGTCTAATTTTATAATTTCAATTCTTCGACTACTGATAATGCCGATAGACATTTTTATAAAAGTTATCAGGATTTATTAAAACTAAAAAGAATATTATATATGATTTATCAAATTATTCTAAAAAGTAATAATTACATTTCATCATATCACGTAACATTGTTTGTGCTATTGAAATTAAAACTTACTGACGGTTCTTTAAATATTAGTATTCTTTTTGTACTATAAATCATTTAAAAGAGACCTACGTCGATTCTATAGTTGCATTTAATGTGTCATGCTCTGTATTTGTGACAACTACAGCCGTGTCATCAGACTATAAACAGCAAACACTTTGCTTTCGAGTGCCAATCAGGGGGTTAGAAAATAGAAAGATTCGATTGTTAAGAAGGTTTGCCGCGTCTATTATATATTTTAATGTTTGATTCTTTAAAGGAAATAACGAAGAAAGCTGCGGCAGAAAGTGGAATTCGACAAGGCTTGATGGAACTGGAATCTTGGGAAGCGTCAGCTCACCTGCAACTTCAAGAATCAAAAGACAGTAAAAACGCCGGTATAGTTCTTGTTGAAGAATACGGCAGTTTGTTAGCTAGAGCAGGTGAATGGATCATTAACGAAAACAATTAATTAAAGCACCAAACTTTCTCCTGAATAATAATGAAATTTACTTGTTGGTTAAAAGGTGAATTAAGGCTCCTGTTGGAGGGTGCAAAAGGCGCGTCAGGTTACGAAAGGTTCGCAGCCAGAGTTGCAAGATGCGAAGCTGGATTGTCCGAAGTGGAAGAACGAATAAAAGTCTTGAGTACCATACAGAGGAAGTGGGTTTACTTAGAACCAGTCTACGAAGGTGGTGCAGCCCCAAATGATACCGGTAGATGGTCCAGGGCTAATAAAGAATTTAGGTAATTAATATTGCACGACTAAACTACATTGGTAAATTTGACACAAAAGATTCTACTAAATATTTATAATTAAAACTTCTTTTATACATTGCTTCTTTATGTCTTGCGTCTTATATTTATCATAATTACATTGGAAATTATTAATCAGGTTAGGTGTCTTATGGTATATGAAATAAATATTTAGATATCTTATGAGTGAAGTATCTCGTGATCCAAGAGTGTCATCTTTGAGAAGACTTCCACTTTCAGCTTTCACGAATCTGAAAGATTTGCTTGACAGGTGTCAGAAAAGCCTCGACGAATATTTGGAGGTATAACAGATATCTATTTTTATTATTTGGAATTTACTATTATTTTTGTAGAATAATTCTGTTTAGTTATTATCTTCCTAAAATGTGGTATATTATAATCATATTTGAAACTTCATATCGCCTTTTTTAAAGGAGAAGCGTTCGTCTTATCCACGGCTGTACTTTTTAAGCGACGAAGACCTCCTTGAATTAGTGTCAGCCAGTGGACGAGGCCTGGAAGCTCACCTATCGAAACTATACCAAGGGGTTGGTTCGATAATAAAAGACGATAATGGACTGACGGCTGTTGTATCGCCAGAAGGTGAAATATTGCAGTTACCTAAGCCTGTCGATCTTCGGGACCCATTACCACGCTGGTTGAGTAACCTCGAGGAAGAAATGAAAAATGCACTCCGACAAAGTTTGGAAAAATGTTTGGCAGATGCTACGCCTGATCCATCATCCTATCCAACTCAAGTAAAATCAATTAATTTTCTATTCATCTATGTACAGTAAAAAATAACGCCGAATAGATTATAAAAATATTGTTACAGATGCTTGAATATTTTTTACGTAAACTAGCAATTCTTTCTTTAAACAAAACCTAATATAAAGATATTATATAATTACTAATTATTTTGTTAGTTTCGCAACAAAAATATAATAATCAATTGGACAAACAATTAAACTAAATACTAAATAATAAATCTATATTAATATCAACAAAATTGAATAATAAATGGGGTCTGTTATCGATCTTTTAATTTAACTTGGAGCTTCTTATTAACAGAAAATTTACATATAACATAATTCACATATAGCATTGAATAGAAAAATGATTAACAATCGAAGAAAAAATATATAAAAGAATAAAAATTATTGGGAAAAAGCAACAGCTCTTAGACATGCCTTTGATGTTACTAATAATTATCTTTCATACGTATCAAGGTGTTACTGCTATCAGAAAAGATTCGTTTCACGGAACGATGCGAAAGCGCCTTGAAGGAAGGTGGTTCAGCTTTAAAGAACCTTGTCGAATATCTGGAGACACAAAGAGCGAGATACAGAGGCTTAGAAGATGCTGGTGATAAATTAACAGCATTAAAAGCACGCGGGCTTCTGCTTGATACCGTTCACCATCTGGAGATAGCTAGAAATCTGTTAAACGTCATACAACGGGAAGAAAGCACCGTTTGGACCTGGCAGAGACAACTAAGAAGTTATAGGACCGTAAGATTCTCATCCATTCAGTTAATTTTATTTTTACTTTATTTCGTTTCTACCCTGCTTTTCCTTGAATTAACTTCAGATACTAAGAAAATGACGTTTTACGTTGACAAAAATCCTATATATTTCTTGATATTACGAAAACGTGTCTCGAGATAATGAAATTATAAGTTCGTTGATTGTGAAAATAAAAGAATTATACTTGTGGAAGTTCAGAAATACGATCGACTGAAATTCTGAAAATTTTGTCTTACATACGTTATTATTATCATAATCGTAAACCTACGTGATTTTGAAAAAGCAAATGCAATTTCAAGTTCAAGCTCAAGCTCCCGATATATTTTCGATATTAACTTTAACTGGCCAAAAAATAGACGGTTGTATTTAAACAAAAAAAAAAAAAGGAACTTCCATACTTTTCGCAATGATAATTATTTTCAGCTAACAGCTCTCAATTAATTCTGGAATTAATTCAAGAAAACTAATGCCAGCGAAATGTACTTCGCGAGAACTAATATTGGCTAGGGAGATTGGGTCTCGATGAAATACAAGTTTCAGCTGTAATATATTAATTGTAGAACAAGGGAGCAATTGTACGGTGTGCCGGTGCAGAATTTCCATACCGCTTCGAATATCAAGGCGCGGCGGTAGGATTAGTTCAAACGCCATTAACCGAAAGGTGTTTCTTGGCTCTTACTCAGGCGATGAAACTCGGTTTGGGCGGCAGCCCCACCGGGCCAGCTGGAACTGGAAAAACCGAAAGCGTGAAAGCACTCGGCTCTATTCTTGGAAGGCTTGTTTTAGTTTTCAATTGCGACGAAGGTAATAATATTTCCACGTTTACGAGCTAGTAATTCCTTTTCGCGGTTCAACACCTGCCTCTATGACCATAATGCGTTGAGTAACCACTTTTGTAATTTTATCCAGCGTTACAAAATTAATTTCCACGCATTTATTAGACAGTTGAGTAAGTCCTGTAACAACCTTCGCTATTCTCAAAATTTCTTTATTATATATAAAATATTCAGAAGGTACTTGCGAGAAGCTCAGAAATTATGTGTAAAGATGTTATAAAATATTCGTAAGATATTTATAAAACATTTATAAAGAATTTATACAAGTTTCTCGCGTACCTTTAACTTCACATAATTTATTACTGCCTCGTTCATTTGTATATTCCATCATCAGGAATGGACGCCGGAAGTATGCGACGTATTCTAGGGGGTTTGGCTCAAGCCGGCGCATGGGGTTGTTTCGACGAGTTCAATCGCCTCGAGGAGGAAACACTAAGCGCTGTAGCTATGCTCGTTAGACCTCTTCAGGAAGCAGTTCGTGATGGTTCATCTCAAGTTCTGTTAGGCGATCAGAAAGTGAATCTGGATCGACACTGTTGCGTGTTCATCACGATGAACCCAGCTGGCTCTGAATACGGCGGACGTCGTAAGCTTCCGGATTCTCTGGCGCGACTGTTCAGACCGATCGGAATGGCACACCCGGACAGGTCTGACATTGTGAAAGCATTGCTAGAATGTGCCGGATTCTTGGATGCCTCGACACTCGCCAAGCAACTCGTGGAAATGCTCGATATCGCGGAGATACTGCTGTCCAATCAGCCACATTATGATTGGGGTCTTAGGGCACTTAGATCCGTACTCGACGCTATTCCTACGAAAACTGACTTGGATGAGACCAGCAGGTTCGAAGTGTCATTTATCTTATTTATTCTTTAATTTATTCCACGTTGCAATTTTCAAAACCATTACACACGTACAGTGTGCAATGAGGACATTCCAAAGCGTTGATAAGTGAAGTTGATAAAATTACCTGTGAATTTATATTTAAGAATGATTTTTAATCCTTTTACGACTAAAAATGGGCATACAAATGCTTAACGCGAATTAAAGATCTTCCTACATAGTGCAAAAGCTTAGACTAGCTACGTTATTGCACTTATTCTAAGAATTTGAAATTTAATAAAATTTCAAAGTAATCAAATTTTGTATCACTTACCTCATACTGATGTTGAGATTGAACTTTATGTTCTACTAATAATGGCTATCTCTAAACCTACATCGAAGCTTGTTTAAACTGAAAGCTTCAAGGAACTATCAATTCAAATCGTCAGAATGAGTCAATAGTTGTTCGTCATATGCAAACTTGATTCGTCTCATACAAATTGGAAATTCTCTTCATAACACAAAGAACGCTGTATTCTATAGATTCGAACTTGGTTTTCCATCAATTGTGCGATTTCTCGTCACATTTGAGTAATTTTATGAATAATATAATCAATCGAAAATATCATTTATACACTTTTAATGCACAAATACAAAAGCTTCGCGTTCTATATGACAGATTAGTGGCTGCAATTAGGGCCTCAATGTTACCAAAGTTAACGGAAGAGGACACTCCACGATTCCTCTCTCTACTAGACGATGTTTTCCCAAGAGTAAGTCCATCGTCGTCCACGTTGATCGAAAGACAAGATCTGCAGAATGCTTTGCTCGAACTTTGCGCCGAACAGGAACTGAGCAAGGAAATGGCAAATAGATGTATTCAATTGTACGACCAGCTGAAAAGCAGAACGGGTGTAGCGATTGTCGGACCACCAGGGTGCGGTAAAACTACCATCAGAAAGCTTCTGTGCGATGCACTAACGAAAATCGGTGAAACTATCGTTCAGCTTCACGTATTTCCTGGCGCGATGCCGAAATCGAGACTTTTGGGTCGCGTCGACCCACAAACCAGGTACTGGTATTAGAAAATACAAAATCCAGATTACTATAGTACGTAATCTTGTTTGAAAATTTAACTCTTTCAAATTTGTTATATACATATATAATCGCTATATATAATATAGTGATTTATTATATAAATATACGGTAATTTTATTTATATATGTTTTTATAGTAATTTGTATTGATATACTTCAATGTAAAAGAGATAAAATTATAACTTATTATAAAAATTATACATTCTCAGATAAGATTTTGTACGATTTACGCTACCAAATTCTTTCGATAGATTTAATTAGAAAACTATGCGGAAAATATTTCGATCCGTAGATATAGTTAATGTGAAATGACATGTGTAATTTACATCATATTGTAAGTCAGATTAATCTCGACAAAAACAGTTATCTCTTTAATTCGTTATTATTTCAGGGAATGGAAGGAAGGTTTGTTATCCAACGTTGTTATATCCGCTGGAGATTCCGTAACTTGGATTATTTTGAACGGCGACGTAGAACCAGATTGGGCAGAAGCTCTAAATTCTGCCTTAGACGACAATCGATTACTGACTTTGCCCAATGGCGTGGGTTTGAAGCTTGGTTCTGGCACAAAGTAAATTTCTATCCTTCCATAATTATCTGATGACTCGTGTTTTAGAAATTTCGAATTTTATCTCCATACACTACGAATATTCTATGACACAATGATTTTGTTAATCGAATTAAGCAATTTAATATCTCGCGAACTCGTTTACTTGAAAAATTCCCGTACAAATCTAAAATTGCTCTTTACGGAACACAGACTGTCAAACTTTCCGAAGTTGTTACATACTTCGAATTTAATATTGATTATAAAATACATAAATAATTATCATTTATCGAATTACAACATTTTCTAATATTCTATGTAGGAACAAGATCAAATCTAGGGAGGTAGAATTTTTGATTAAAAATATACATACGCGTTAATGACGTATATTAATCCTATTGACAGTTATTATCCTTAAATCGTAACATACACGTTGAATATTAAGTAATTAATTAAAAAATTAGCAATAACTTTAAAATATTCATGCGCACAATTTTCTGAAACAGATTCATTTTCGAAACTCACAAACTTGCCGGCGCTAGTCCTGCGACTGTGTCGCGATTAGGTGTAGTCCACTTGGGCTCGACGAGTGCCAGTTCTTTGCTGGCGTCATCGCGACTGAATGCACTTCCGGAGGCCGCGAAGGAACTCGCGATTTCCCATCTTTGTTCCTGCGTCGACGAGTGTTTGAAGATCAATGCGGACGTTTCCTCGGCATCGGGCTTAATGGACACGACGTTTTGCCATTTGAAGAGCTGTCATACTCGTACTTCCGCTTCTTACGCTCTACTTGCATCTTTATGCAGTCAAATAGGAAATGAAAGCACTAAAGACGAATTGGCGCGGTTGATTTATCAACTTACTGACTGCTGGTAGGAAGACTTCTAATTTTATTGCTAGAATTATACACCAATTTGAGGCATTTAACGACAGACGAATTTTAGTGATTCATAGACGATTATAAAATAAAATGTTTAGGTTTCTTCAGACGATATTTTAATGTGAAGAAACATGTTACAAAATGGCCCAAACTCTCCTCTGTTAGAAAAAATTTTATCAGAAGCTTGAATTTTGATACGATATCTAAAAATTAACAAAAAAAAAAAAAAATTAAAAAGTAGATTTAATTTTCTTCAGCTGTCATGGCAGTGTACTCCTTTGATTTTATTCCTTGATGACCGGAACAAAAATTGTATTTTACATTTGCTCGACATTTTGTGAACAGAGAGAAAACGAAAACGAAGGAAGAATTAACTGTAGGTTTCTTGCAGTACTTTGAGGCCAGACATTTTTATAGAATGTCTCTTGTTTAATATTTGCCTTGACTAATAAATATAAATATCGTTTAATTCGATTGAGAATAGAACTATTCGAAAACTGAGATAATATTGTGTATAAGGATAAAGTAATCTTCCAAACTTGACTTTGATTCGCTATCTTCTTTCTTCGTGAAAAACACAGTTCAAAATTGATACGCACTTCTGTACTATCTGGAATTTTAGGTGTCCAGATCCGCAGAAACCATGTTCTGTATTATATAATCAAGACACGGATAGATTGGAAGCTATTGGGGATTCTCACGAATCTACAGACACTGACGATGGTCCTGTCTCACTGTCAGGTACTTCGATTAAGCTCAATTTAACTTGAAACAAACATAGTTGCTGAATAAATCTACTGAATTAAAAAATTTATGTTATTGCTCTAAGTGATATAATAAATATAATATATTATTACAGATAATACGAATAAGATAAAATAATGGTTTTTGAAAATAGTTTTACCTTTAGTTTATAATATTTATAATAGTTATATATATATTTATATATAGTTTTATATAGTATATTTATTAATATAATAATATTATAATACTATATATATATATATATAGTTTTATATATATTTATAATAGTTTAATCTATAATCCGTTAATAAATTTATTAATTACCGACTGTCGCTTATGTATAATTCAGGTGGAATGAAGGAAGCCTTATCGTGTGTTTTACCATTGATCAAAAATAATCAACCGGTGATGATAAGGGGTCCAGTGGGTTGTGGAAAGAGTGCCCTGATATCTGTCGTACTTTCTTCAATACGAAACATCGAGCAGTCGACTTTGATAAAAGGTTCCTCTCTCTATGGACCTCAGGATCTGGTGATGAAACTAAAACGAAGTTGCGTTCAGTTAAATTCGTCTTCACACGGAAGAACGTACAAACCTAGAAGTGGATCCAGAGTTGTTTTGATTTTAGAAGATTTGCATCTTGCTTCTAAAGATTTACAGGTAGCGTAATCTGGTCGTATCTTTTATTTCGTTTTTACAAAACGTTCGAATGTAATATAGAGTATAAGAGTGTAATTTATTCAGGAATTAGTTCGGGAATTAATTCAAGAAGGAGGATTTCACGAAGAAGATCTGGAATTTGCAAGAGTTCCACTAACGATCATATGCACAGCGGATGCAACCACTAGATTGCATCCAAGACTGGAAGCTCTTTTGTCCACTCATTTTCTGCCGTGAGTATTCGTGCCAAAATAATTTAATCAATTTTCTAAATTTTTCAAGTATTTAAAAAGCCGGACCTAAAACCTCCGTAAATTATATTTATATTAAGGACATTCTTCTTTCACCTCAACTATAAAATTTAGTTGTTTGAAAGAAAATGTTCCAACCAATTTCATAATATTGCACCCTGTCTGAATTTCTACAATTAATTTTCTATATCTTTATATTTATATTCAATGCATATAGCAACTCAGAGCCACAAAGATTTGTTCGTTTTGTGAGATAGATATCCAAGCCCGAGAGATATCGTAGTCATCTTGGAGTTGCACCTGAGAGACTCTTTGAAAGGAGATCACGTTATGATCGAATCTTGGATCGCTGAAACGGTACCCGTCATACTGGATGCTTTTCGATCGATCAAATCTTCTCACGGCCCGACGACCGATTGGACTCCCAAAGATTTGATCTTATGGGCGGACAGCTTGAAGTATTATCCCTCTCCGAAGGGCGAGTCGAATATCACGCGTCATTTGTTGGATGTTGGAAAACGCCTATTTTATCCTAGGCAAGAGCATTTTCACAGCCGAAGTTCCAACGAAATGGATATTCCGCCTTAAATCTCCACGCTTGAATACGTACTTTTACGTTCACGATTTTATACCTTTGAAACAGTAAATTTTTTCCTATCGCAAATTTTTTAACCTAAATGTCTGTAAGTTCGAAGCTTACGAAGAAGTTTACTTTGCAAGCTGACAATTCCTCTATCACCAGTAGAGTAAAATTTCTAAGCACGACAAGTACTTTGATTGTCCATATTTTATATCTTCGTCCTTTCGATCGTGCCAGATTAACATCCAGAGATCAGGCTCGTTTGGAATCTGTGATCCACTCGAAGAGCTCGAAGTCGGTGGTGCCCGGAAGCGACGTGTACATATGGAAACACGGAAACAATGGTTTGCTGCCGTTGGATGAGGAACAATGGCGGAAGGAGATAATTAACGCAGCGGCGAGATGCGCTAGGGAAGGCGATCCGGTACAGGCATCGATTTCGTCTCACCTGTTGCACACGGTAGCCGGTAAGCACATTAAATTAACTTAATATTACGCTATTTCCAAACGAGCTTATTCCACCGATCATTTGCTTCATACCTGTGCACTTTGTAAGTTTAACGAGATAACGCTATAGAGATCGTTGTAAGCCACACCTTTCAATCGTAATCGGTTTATGATTATCGATAAATTGCTAATTTATTCATAATGATCTTATGATCTTGATAAATTAGAAGGAATATTGCTTCTCATCTTTGTCTCTTCTTTCACTCTCTCTCTCTTCGTTTGTATTTTACATGTGATAAATTAAACTAGACATATGTTTGTTACACTATAATATCTATAATAATAATGAATTTAATAAAATTTATTATCTATATAAAATTTGATTGTATTTAAACGTAGATCTTTATCAAGTCTGATAAAATAAGTTTATAAATTTTATCAGTTTTAGCAAATCTTAGAAAATAACTTCGCTTCGTTGATATACTAATAAATTTAATAGAACTAAATATCCGTGCACAATTTCCGCTTATTAAGATATATATTCTATCAAATTGTATAAATCAATTTTGTAAATATATAAGTTACGTATTAATGAGAAATTTTGTAGAAGAAATATTCTTCTGTATAATAATCACGAATAGTGATTAAATAGTCACGATTTTGTTTTTTATTGCTATATTACGATGGCAAAACGTAGAATTTCCGTTTTATATTTTTTTCAGGTTTAAGTTGGGCTTTTGGTACAAGTTTAAGGGGTGTAATTTTGATTGGACGACCCGGAGCTGGAAGAAAATCAGCAGTGAGACTCGCTGCCACGTACTCTTCTCTTCGTCTAATAAACTCGGGACCTGGTACTGTATAAATAATTTCTATGTTTATGGGAAATTTATGTACGAAGATAAAATTTACATACAAAATAGAATGTTATGGGATAAATCATTCGTAAGGGCGCTGAAAAAATGGTATAAACACAATTAGATATTTATTCTACTTGAAGTCTCAAACTGTAAAGTTTCGCCATTGAACATACATTATTTTGCAAATTCATAGTTTTATGAAATTACAAAAAAAAAAAAGAAAAAATATAGAACCTGAGTAGGATGTTCTGGCACTAAGGTTTCATAAATATTTTAAAAACATTTGTGTTATCCGCATTTTATGCACCTTAACAGCTTTCAATGTGCCATAAGTGCACAAAAATCCGCCGTCTAATAATAATTTCTCCGCTTATACGCTGTCTGCTGTACATCGTGTGTAGCTACCTGAGAATCGTATAAAAATTGGATTTTCCAGGCCGTGGCAGAACGTCGGTGAAAATGGCGGTTCAAGCTGCTGGAATCGATGGTGATCCGACTCTGCTTTTGCTAGAAGAGCATCATATGAGAGAAGCTGGGTTGGCTGTTTTGGCTAGTGCAATAGTGTCGAGAGGCGAACTCCCAGGATTATTTACAGTGGAGGAACTCGACGGGTTAATAGCGCCGTTGGCTGACGTGGCAAGAAGAGAAGATTTTTCGGGCATGTTGGAGCAATATCTTTATCATCGTACGTAACATGACAAAAAACAACTTCGGCAAGACACTTACGCTAATAAATGTACACAAGCAAAACATTTACTTATGGTACTTACCATTATGTATAGTATGCTTAATTATTTATGTACAGTATACAATTACATATACTTAAATATATTTAATAATACACAATACGTTAGTCCTTTGTTTCTACGTTCCAACTGTACAGATAGTTTTGTCTTCGATTGTAACTCTGTTCTCATCTGTACAATCTTAACGCCTACTGTTTCATTCCAAACACTCTGAACTCGATACAAAATTCAACTAGCCTCACCATATACTTCTGTAACTATAAAATTTTGTAGGTTTGCGAAATTATCTTCGAGTAACCATAATCTTGGACAGTGGAGAGCTTCGTTCACCTTGGTTGTCGCATTCGGGTCTCCTTAGACACTGCGCATTGATTGGTCCTGGAATTGGTAGCGAATGGTGGTCCTGGGAAGGTGCTTTAACCGAAATAGCCTATCAACAAAACGGTATCGAATCCGAAGATCCGGAGGAGACGTTACCTGGTATCAAAGAGGTGGTGAAGGCTCATCTTGAAGCTCCGCGACAGCAGCAAGCTCCGGCTCGGTTCTTTGCTTTGCTACACACCTGGAAGCATCTGCACGCAACTTGGAGCGAGGAAGTGGAGCAGAAATTAAACAGTCTCGAAGCTGGTGTAGGAAAGTTGAAGGAAGCCGGGGCGCAAGTGGCTAAACTGGAGGACGAAGTTTCGAAACAGCGTCAGGAGCTGGAGGTATACATTAACCTTGCTAATTTCCATCGAGTTCACTATGATGACGCTTCTTGAGGGTATAAACGTTGCCAAGATAATTATTAACGATTTTTGGTTAAATACATAAAGAGGTGCGTTACGCTTTCGCACGTTGCAACGAAATTGTATTACGTCCTGTTCGTTAGTTTCTATCGAGTTTACTGCGATACAATATCACTTCGTGGATATAAGCGACGTTGGCATATTAATCTTTAGATAATTAATAGGAATACATTATGTTTTCTCGCGCTAATTACGATAATTCTTAATTTCTTAGGCGGAACAAGGGCGTGCCAATGCAGCTCTCGAACAAATCACGGCAACGATGAGAGGTGCCACAGGTCAAAGAGGAGAAATGTCCAACTTGAAGGCTGAAACTGAACGAGAAAGTGCAGAATTAGCTCGCAGGAAGGTAAATACGGTACAATTGTCAAGAAATGTTTACACACAGCACGTCATATTTTTATTTATATTACGCGCTTTGTTTTCTAAAATCTTCGCTAAACCGAAGCATTTGTCGGTGATAACGAATTTAATTTGCTTCAGTCTATTTCATTAATATTGCACAGATACTAAAGTAAATACATTTTTGTTATACATAATTCACATGATTCATCGCCAAATTGTTAAAAAATTAGACACTATAAAAAACACCATGAAAATAACCAAAGATATTCTTTCCTTACCTCTTCTTAATGTACAAATAAAAAATTTCTTCTACTTAAATCTATTGCCTTTGGAAGAGTGTAGGTACATAATTTTCTAAGTTAAAAAAAAAATAAATAAATTGAATTTGGTATACAGACCAATATCGAAGGCGAATTAGGAAAAGTCGAGCCATTAGTAGAACAAGCGGCACAAGCAGTAGCTGGTATCAGCGCTGACGCATTGGCGGAAGTTCGTTCTTTAAGAGCACCGCCAGCGCCTGTAAGAGACGTCCTCGAAGGTGTCCTTCGATTAATGGGCATAAAAGACACATCTTGGAATAGCATGAAGACTTTCTTGGCAAAACGTGGTATTAAGGACGAAATAAGGTAAGCTATTTGACAATTATTACTTCTCGTCGGACTTTATTTCATTAGTCTGGGTAAAAATGTTGCTGGGTAAAAATCGCAAAAATTTAAATCGATGGATTACACAGTTTGCTCGTAAAGTTACAAGACATAACTCGATTCACGTCGTCTTCCATTTATTGTAGGGAAAATGTACTTTATGTGCCGATATGAAATTTAACGCTACTCAATGCAGCACTTTCGTACCTACCCCTTTTTTATTTTCATTTTGCTACTAAATATCAACAAGTTTATCAAATACTTCTGAGTGAAACTAATTTTATCGTGGAAAGTTTCATGTTTATTTTTTTTCCATGTAATATGGAATTTAAAGATAGGTTTCTTGTACTTTGAAACACTGTGGATATGGAACAACTTCTACATTTTTATTTCAGATATTAATACTTCAGTCGTAAACAAAATTAAGTTGAATCTGGTACAAACACTATATTTATTTGCTCGTCACTGTATATTTCAGCAAACACCTGATCTTATCTCATAAACAGTCATCGATTCGTAACGTACATACTAAAATATTTGCTCCTTCTTTATCCTCTAACTCGTAACAGGTGCGTTCACACTGCCAACACGACGAACAATATTTCTGTTCATACTTATAAGCAAAGTACCCATTTAAACTAACAGTCAAAATTGATCAGACAATTCGCAAACAAGATTCCCCTCTCATCGTCTGTTTCATCAGAGACCATTCAGGCGAGTTTGAAAAACGTGATAACGTCTTTGTTCGATTTAGAACGTGGGACGCGAGAAGAAGCACACCATCGAGTCTGGAGGCGGTTGCCAAGTTGGTCAAGGAGCGGCCGGAAAGTTTCGAGGAGAAAACAGCAAAACGAGCCTCGGTGGCTGCAGCACCTTTGGCTGCCTGGGTACTCGCCAACCTCCAATATGGTCAGATTCTTCAGCAAGTCGCGCCTCTCGAGAGGGAACAACGACAATTGACCCAGTGGGTTTATATTTCGACGTATTCATTGTATATCCGAGCCATTATAGTAAAACACAGGGAACGATAAATATAAAATGTAACAAGTAAAAATTAAGAGATAACATTCATTTCATAGCAATAAGATTCTGTAAAAGTTTTAATAACAGATAAAAGAATATTCTGTTTAGCGTCGATAATTTTATGAATAAAAATTTACTGGAATTTACGGCGATGTAGTTAATATTATGCATAATTCATTTCAGACGTTTGTCAGCGGCTGAGGCTCAGATCGACAAGCTAGCAGCTGGACTTAACACCGTGGAAAGTCGTGTAGCACAGCTTCAAGAGGAACTCGCGGAACGTTCAAGGGGTGCCGCTGCGCTTCAACTACGTGCCGAGACAACAGAGGCAAGACTAGCAACAGCTAGAGCGCTGCTTCAAAAATTGGACACGGAACATCGCGATTGGCAAGCGCAATTAGAAGAATTAACCGACAGGAAGGAGAAGTTGGACGTCGAGGCTGCTAATGTCGCATCCTTACTTGTTTATGAAGTAAGCGCAATGATTTGTCTCGCGACCTTACAGAAGAAGAGTGGTACTTAAGAATAATCTAGGAATTTTTAGCAGTTGAAAGTATTTGAAGCTAATTTTCAGTTTCTGAATAATTAGACGTTGGCCAAATAATACAATAATAGTAAAAATAATCGGCATAACCAAATACCAATTTCTAGAGTCAAAGTAATAATCGCGTTAAACCCTATCGAACTTAACAAAATTTATATTTGAATACAGAATCCTGGAAAAGATGACAAGTGGAAGAAATCAGCCATCGATCTCCTAATCACCGAAAGAGAAAGGCTACTGTGGCGAGCTCAAGGTTTACCCGTGGACACCGGAAGTCTGGTTGGTGCATCCTGTGCCCTCAAAGGTCCTTTGGTTCCCATATTCATAGATCCATCCGGTGTCGCGGTTTCGTGGCTAAAAAACAACGTTGGTTCAAGAATGGAGATAACGAAACCGGAAGATGCTAAGTTTTTTACTACGCTAGAATTGGCTGTAAGGTTTGGCAAACCATTACTGGTGGAAGAACTCGTCGAATTTCCATCGATCCTCTTGCCACTGCTACGTAGACGTCCTCTGAAACTTGGTGAAAGAACATTACCAGCACCTCAAGGCTTCAAACTTTTCCTGGCTACCAGACGAGATAAATTGGATGGTTTTCCGAAAGAAGTCGACGCGGTCTTGTTTAAGATTGCTCTTGGAGCTGGTACCAAAAGTCTGGCGGAGAGGTTCGTTGAAAAGGTGAGGAAGATGACGATACACTGATTTATATTCGATCGTTTTCCAACATGGCATTCCGTTTAATTTAACGTTACGATATCGAGGCATCGTATTATCGTAATTGCAGAATTAAAAAATTATTCCAATTACGAAGTACATTTTCTATGATTACGTTGCTCAGAAAGCAGCATCTCTATTCTGTTGACTCTCGTCAAAGAGAATGTCTCCTCTCTTTCATCCATCCGTAAAATTGAAAAAAATTTGTTCAGACGATAACTCGCTTCGCGTGGCTCGACAACGAAATTGGAAAACTTGTTCGATGGTCGTTGAAAATCCGTGGAAAGTAAAATATTGGTGCAAAAGATTAATTACCTTAGCCGGTTGGCCGGGTTTGTTAGGTTCTGTTGAAGGAGACTCCGGAACTGGCGACGCAGCGAAAGGAAGCGCTGGAACGCGAGGAAAAATTATCAGGGGAACGGGACACCGCCAGATTAGATCTGTTGGCGCAGCTGGCCACCGCCAGAGGTCAAGATCTTCTTCAAGAGTCTGAAGGATCCCAGGGCGGACTTCTGTCATCGTTGGAAGCCACTCAATCGAAAGCCAAAGAAATAGCTCTGGCTCTTGAGGAAAGTCG
This sequence comes from Bombus soroeensis, assembly GCA_014737365.1. Lineage (NCBI taxonomy): Eukaryota > Metazoa > Arthropoda > Insecta > Hymenoptera > Apidae > Bombus > Bombus soroeensis. The sequence continues at coordinate 129,858 of JACXIL010000250.1, forward strand.
ACGAAGCTTCGAAGACGTCACCAGGTCTGTCGCAGTTTATTGAGAATTATTTGTTAAGAACGTACAGGGTGTTCTATAGTGAAATTGATCAATTTTATGGTTTACCATGACACGTTGAGTTCAACAAGCTATTTAGAGTAGAGAATATCGTAAACCACGGTCCGATTTGATTCTGTTGAAATATTTGAGCCTACGAAGAAGCTAAATTGGTCAAATACACATTTACCTAAATTTCACGATTTCATTATTCGCGTATATAATTAGTAGGCTGTATATTAGGATATTTATGCAAATTCATATGTTTTGTAAATATAGCTAAAGAAGTAGGATCTAGGCAGAGATTTGTTTCATCTAAATATCATCAGTATTATACTTTGACTGTTCTATATCGTATACGTATATTATGTGCATCTTAAGCATTTCTTTCAATTTCCTATTAATGCACAAAAATCCACAGCCTAATAACTAGTGTCCAACAAATAAACGATGCTAGATGTTTTACCCGAGTTTTTTCATATTAGCTACGTTTGAATCGATAATTACCATGGCTTCCAGAAAACTTTGTCCTTTCTATATTTACAAAATGAATAAAAATTTACAGAGAGAGAAAGAGAAAGAGAGACAAAGAGAGAAAGAAATAAACTTACCCTTTTTAGAAAGCTCCTCAATTGTAAATTGTATGATGAATGTTAAGCAAAGGTCTGTCTAACGTCGTATCTTTTTTTGTACTTTTTAATTTGTGAAGTTAATTTAAGCGTATTTGACATTTCTCTATTTAGAGGTAAGATCACAATAGCTATTAGTTTATTCTTCGGATAAATCTATCACACCGTTCTGAGCTGAACAAACTTTATTGCACTTTCTTACATGGACTGGGTAAAAAAAAACAAAAAGAATATCTTAAACCTATCGATTAAACCTATCGATTATATCTAGAACTATCTTCTAGTTACTATTTATTGTAACTAGCGCATCTGCATATAGATGGCGAGCGCGAACTCACGTTGTCATTTTCAGCAAGTTACGTTGTTTTGTGAAGTAACAGAAAGATGTAATAAAATGATCTAAAACTGTAAGTGAAATTAAAAATTCTGTTCGACCGATCTTATTACAACTCATAGCTTCCTTTCTTCAATCTGAAATAAAAGGTAAAAAACGATGAGTTTCTGAAAGATCTACAACCTTGCATTCTCTCTGTGAATAATAAAATTAACACTTGTAAAAATATGAAACTATATTCCATGGTATTTCTGTTCTTCGTAGATAATACAAACATATATTCTCACGCGAAGCAGCGGTATTATCGGAATTAATTATGCCACTCCTGTAAATCCAGAAAGTGATCAACAGATTAACATGTCCAACCATATACATATATATGGATTACACGTGTATACACTCCATGCTTAACCTTCCGTTCATTCTGAATATCCTCGTTAGTAAATCTAACACAGAATACTCCTCGGTAAAATCGTCTATTAATGTTCGATAACCAATAAACATCGTTTCACACGCTTTTCTGGTGTCCCGTGTATCTTTTATAAAGCAATGTTTTTCTTTAATTATAGATTTTTCAATTTTGAAAGTAAGACGTGCACATTTGTTATTCTTACTTTATGAACTTTGTTATTGAATTGTAGTAAATTGAATTGTACAATTATCTTTGTTCAAACAAGAAAAAGAAAACGATTAAAAACCTATCTGGAGAAGTAATACGAACCTTCAACTTGTATCGTTAGATCGTACGATGAGCATAGGAATTTGAGTTGTTATTTTACGTTTATACGCATAAAAAGTCATTTTATTATATATAAAATTATTTTATATTATTATTTTATTATATACACGCAGAGTGGAAATGAAAATTAATTTGACAAGAATTTAACCTCCTCAAAGTATTGTGATTACCTACGAAAATGAACGAAAGTGATATGAATTTGATATATACATAGCACAAAGCTAATTTACATACAATAAATTAAAAGGCTATTAAATGTAAATCATATAGCGTAATACTTGTCGCTTGTACCAACAAACTTCTCAGACTTTCAAAACGAACTTCCTTGAAATTTACTCATGGTTTATGTAATATTTTTTTGCTTGAAATAGTTTCCCGACCACGCTGGCAAAGTTTCGCGATTTCACTGCGGAATATTCTCTGTATATATTTCATGTGAAACTTTTTAAATTCACGAAACCTTGAGATTCATTGAGTAACTCCTTTTCATGAATGTTCCCAGTCGCGACCCGAAAAAAAGTTCCACGACGGAGTATTCATAACGAAGTTTTAATTTTTTGTCCTAGTTTCTGTTTTTATATACTGTTTACAGAAGAGCCAAAGAGCACGAGAAATTGGCTAAATTCGCTGCTAACTTGTATAAAACTGTGAGAGGTCTTACCGCCTTGAGTCCACTGTACGTGTTTTCTGCCGAAGCTTTCACTGATATTTATTTGGAGGCGGAAGATTATCGCAAATCGATATTATCTCAAGATAAAAGGGAGCAAGACAAGCTGATCGAAAGACGGTTAGTAAATGTTCGAAAAAGGAACTACTCGTTAAATGTTGTTTATTTCATTAATGGATTGTTTCCAATGTCCAATTATTTATTAATATCATATAGCATAAAAGTCTACTGTGAAGTACACATATATATGTACTATATGTATAATATAATTTTGCGATATACTATAGAATTTCACAAAATATGTTTTCGATGCAAAAATTGGAATATAATTTTTTGATAGAATCTAGATTTAATACACTCGAATTGTATATATGTGTTGAATTTTACTGTACATAATATAATATACATTTACACGTTAATGTTACTATATGTATGTTATATGCGATATGATTTTACATTGAAGTTTCCAAAATTACAATTACATGTTGGAATAATATATAACGAACATCTATTACAGGTTAATTGCTTTGACTCTTCATTATTGCTCGAAGGCCGTGTATAGAGAACATCGATTGCCAGTAGCATTACAATTGGCACTTTCATTGAATTCCGTGCCAGACGTTGAAAGAAATTTCTTATTAGGAGAAATTCCATTAAATGACGACGAAGATTCCGATTACAAAATACCCGATTGGGTACCCGAGGAACGACGTCTAGCAGTTCAAACTTTAATTTCTTCATTTCCACAAGTAAGTTGACTTAACGAACTTGTTTTTAAATTACAATGATATAATTTTCTATTACTACGAACGACCATTTCCTGTCATTCAGATAGCCGCAAAAATGAAACAATGCTGGTTGAGCGACGTTAGCAATATTTACGCTGAAAGCAATTTAACCACGTTCCAAAAAGTTTTATTGATAAAAACCCTTCGTCCTGATTACTTGCATACGGCGCTCTCGAAATTGGCTGCGGAAGCATTAGGTAATTTTTTATTTTTCTATTATTAATAACAATTATATTATTTCATCGATAATTATACGTGTAGTTTAATTAAAATCTTATTAACAATTATTATATGGAAATTTCATAACAACCTTGTGATAATACTAGATGGGTTATAATTATTTCAAAATCTTTTTTTTCTTAGAAAGAGAAAAATTTTAAAAATTACAATTTATTCAAAATAGTAATCTAATCGTAAAAGTACTAATGAGAAGAAGTCGATTTCCCTACTTAGTATTAAGACCATTAAGCAAACTATGAAAATCATAGTGTTGCCATTTGCCAACGCATTCTTATTTCATCATATCGCAGATACGTTTAATATTATACTACTAACATATAAAGTATCAGCGTAAATGTATAGATAAGCCGTTGGATTATTATATTATTAAACTATTTCATCTTCTTATATCTTCTATATATGTCTTTTATAAGTAAACATATACTAAGTGAGTTAAATTTTTTAAAATTATTTTTCTACAATTTTGTGACAATTTCACACTCAATATGCTTTCAAAACGCCTTTATATTTCGAAAAATCATGCGTTTAAGAGTTAACATATATATATTTTTGCTTACCTTCTGATTCTCCATATAATTTTCGTTCGGAAAGGTGTGAAAAATTTAGCACCACCGCACTGGTCCTTGAGGAAAGTAGCTGAAAACGAAAGTACATATCCTGTGTTGCTGCTTCTATCACCGGGAGCTGATCCCGGTTCAGAGCTGGCAGCATTAGCGAATAATCAGGTTGCATCAGCCACAGGATTCGTCGAAGTGTCACTTGGACAGGGTCAAGTTGCTCAGGCTGAACTCGCGCTGGAGAGTGCTTGTCGGTAATGCGCCTTTCTTAACTTTATGAAATATAAATTTCCAGCTTCATGGATTCTATGAATTTATGTCATCATGATAAAAAAAAAGATATTTTGTCCTCGTAACATCATACTTTCTGCATATCAAATGATACAATTTTATATCGAGTATTTGAAAAAGTGTCATCTGAAAATTATTCGAAATAGAAATTTTGTTTTCTTAATTGTTACTTATTTAGCTATATCTGATATTTAAAGCGTAGCTTTTTACGAAATGTTCAGAGGCAAAAATTTTGTAAGTTTAATTATGTCCCTTGTTACGTGAAAGAGGTTAAGATTCATATTTAATACTTAAAACGATAAATGTCGTTTGGAACGTGTTTCAGAGGAAAGTTGTATCCGCTTTCTGGTTATATTGAATACAAAATTCGATATTAATGTTCGATATTTAATAACGGACGTTACTTCAAATACTTTTCGAAATCAAAATGTTTGTCACGGGATAGAACAGATGTATCCTCTTGCAGAAAACATAATGGCTGATACAGTCTTAGATTATTTCTATGATTCACTTCATTAATAAACGATAAATCCATAATACGATGCTTCTGTGACTCGAGATTTTCAGTTTTCGGATCTAACTTCCGTTCACATATGTTAAACAATGTCTTTGGGTAGCCTCGTTATCTTCGCCAACCGAGCTGCAATGTTTTGGCTTGAGGCCATAGTCTTCACGATGGTGTACTAAATCAGCTATGGACTTTGTTTACGTACCTCCATCACGTAATTCGATATTGTTTACGTGCGCGGCGTATACATTGCGATTAAATTATCAACCTTCGTGTTATTTACTGCTCCTCTCTTTGAATATAGCGTGCGAAATTTCCTATTCTTACTTCCAAACGAACACCTTACCTTGTCTATCCTTGCGCTGTACAATAAGCTTCCGCGACCATTTTTAAAAAACGCCAACTTTTCAATGAAAAAGAAAGTCCTCGATCTTCAACTCTTCCTGCATACTTTCATGCCGATTAGTAAAGTCATGCCGAAAGTTAAAAAATCTCGCAACAAATACGTACACTACGTAGTTTAACGATATAATCTCACCTAGTGATCAAACGTCATTATGGAAAAGTTCAATTAACGAAAGATTAAGGCGACCGATCTGTTGATGAAACAGGAACGGAGGCTGGATACTGCTCAGCAACTTGCATCTGGCTCTCAATTGGCTTCCCAGACTGGAGAGCCTTCTCAGATCACCCATGTGCACCAGCAACAAAAATCCCGCTACAAGGATTTGGTTAACCACCGAACAATGTCTGGGTTTCTACCCTAGTCTTGCGGCTCTCTGTTTAAAACTCGCTTACGAGCCACCGGAAGGTGTTAAGAGGAACGTAAAACGATCGCTGCAACAGCTTTGTCAAAAGCACAAGAACGTAAACGTTCCTGGCAGCCTGTTGCTGTCGTGGCTTCACGCAACGCTTCAAGAACGACGAAAATTCGTGCCTCAAGGTTGGATCCGGTCGTACGAATGGAACGAATCGGATCTCGAAGCAGCATATGAATTAGTAGTGAGAGAAATAGAGTCGACGAAGAGTAAAGATAAGAATGGAAACTGGCAGACTGGCAGAGGATTATTGGACGTAGCGATTTACGGTGGTCGCCTTCAGGACGATTACGACATGAGAGCGTTGTGCTCGATTATTGGCGATGTTTGGACTTCTGAGGTGTTCGACGGTCGTAGAAAGCTGGGTGACGTTCTCAGGGTGGTTCATGGCTCGTTCGAGGAGGCAGCTAAGGCGTTGGAACATGTTCCGGATAATGATTCGCCTACAGAATGCTTTGGATTGCCCGCGAACGCGCATAGAGCTTGGGAGAGGACTGCCGCCGAAGCTGCGCTGACGCATTTGAAAGGTTTAGTTTTGTCAGCAAATACTAGTAGTAGACTGCGGGTTCTGATGTGTCTATAGGAGAGTCCAGAATGCAAAACTGCACGGAATGTATATTACGTGATAAAATATATAAATAAACCCGGAATTTAGTACTCATTAAGTATATTATTTAGTAAGTAAGACAGTCGTTTGTAAAGTTTCTATGTTCTAAATTAAATTGCATTCGCGAAGATATGAATTTGCGCGAATATCCGCAGTCTAGTTGCTAGGGCTAATGATAGTTTCGATGGGGAGTAGGAAATGATATTAGGTTGTCCGAAAAGTTTCTTTCGTTTCATAAGGTGATGATAGATGAACAACAATTTCTGTTTTATGTTATTTTATTGAATTAGATATGATCCATTTCGTTATATTTCTATTATTATGTTCGTGCATAATTCATTGTACGTCTATTATTTCTTTATAAAATGAAAGAAACTTTTCGGACAACCTAATACAACTGGAATGACTAAGAAATGAAGACAATTCGTCTTGTTGGAATTTTTGTTCTCTTTTCGAGAATGCAATACAGGGCTAAAAAGAGCAATCATTCCAAACCATTTCTATAGAAACGTAATTTACGAAGTGGCTATAAGTTTGTTAACTGTCGGCAGGAATTTTAATCAAAGCGTCCGTCGGTAACGACAAGAGCAGCAAGAAGACGGAAACAAAAATTCAGAGGGACTTGAAGGAACTAATCGACCGCAATTTCTCGATCTTTGGGTCGTCAACGATTAGCGAACGCAACGAAAATAAGAATCCATTGGAAAATTTCTTTATCGATGAAATAAATTTGACCAAGAAGACGTTGAATGTTATTCGCGTTGACGTGGAAAACCTGCGCCTCGAGGATACTAAGGTTCAAACAAATTTCTTAAAACTCCAAATTAATCTTACGAAACTAACTACGAATATCTATCAATCGTTGAGTCATTAGATCTTTTATTGCTTTGCTATCATTTTCGATTTGTATCTTGCACTTAGAAGGTTCAAAGGATTCATTCAATTACGAACATTTGTCTGACTAATTTCTAGACTCCCATACACTGGATGGAAAACTGGAAATATGGCCCAAAGGAAGCTTTGCCTTTCGTTAAAGGGTTGTTGTGCAATTATCAAACTTTAAGTTCCATTTTGACCATCTCCTCGTCTGTTGTCGATATATCGCGATTGGCAAGACCACGAGCCTTTCTGACTGTTCTCAAACAGCACACCGCGCGAGAAACACGTCAACCTATGGAGAATCTTCGACTTTGCGTGAACTGGTTTGAAAATCGACGGAACGACGACTGGAAGATATCGTTAGTCATCGAAGGACTATTGATATCCGGTAATTTGATTCGTCTAATGATCATTATTTAACACCATCAACTAACAATACGAAGAATTTTCTAAAGTATCTTTCACTGGTTGAAAAAAATTTCAGGATTTCAAATTTCAAAACTTCCTAAATATTAATTCATGTGAAATTACGTGTCGTATAATGTATAATTTTAATATAAGAATGGAAAAACTATAATTCTAATTGAAAACTTAATGCGAAGTACAAATTGATAATAGAAAGTAGAAAATATCAAAAAGGGAATCGAAGTGACACGAAAATTGCTTAGCAAATAATACGGAATATTTTATATTTAGGAGCTTTGATAGAAGATGGTAACCTGAAGGATCTGGATGCAAATGCGGCTTCCGTTGCAACTGCACCGAGTTGTCAAATTGCGTTCTTACCAGAAAATTACACCGGGGATAAGGCGAGAAACAAAACAGTGCGCGGCCGTTCAGGAAGCAGCAACGTGGAAGATATTCTTAATGTTCCAGTTTATGCGAATTCTCAAAGGGATGTATTAATTTGCTCGCTTCCGGTTGGATGTCCTAGAGAGGAACATGGTAACTGGTTACGACGAGGAGTTGCCTTTCATCTAAAATTGATCTAGTTCCTGTGATTTAGTTCCGTTTGAATTACAAACCGGTATGGTAGTACATTACCAATTACATTTATACATTATGCACAATGATCTGCATATTATAATTGTGTAATAACTAAATGTTATTTATTATTCTGTATTCCTTTTAACGATTGAACTTAATTAATAACACAGCGAAATATTACGATTATATACACATTGCTAGTATTATTATTATTATAATTATTATTATCGCCATTTGAAACATTCCAGACGAGGATTGTAATGAAGAAAATAAAAAATACGAAATAATAGAAATAAATACGAATGATGCTTTTGAAAGTTCAATTACAAAATGCTGCAAGTTGATAAAAGTACTGGAGTTGTTTCTGCTTGCAATTTATGTTGTGGAATGTTTACGCATGTTCCGCATGTTTCGTACGTAACGAATACATTCAGTTAACCTTTTAAACTCACGTACACTTGATTTAAAGCCCTCGAATTTACAATGTACAATGGTTTTATTCGCCAGAGTTTCCTCATTTTCAGAAAAATACAGCGTTCTTAACCACTACCGATGCGTAAGAAAATGAATTAAATTAAACTAACTTGTATTAATTTTTCCAAAGGTTTACTTATCATCCATTAACTAGGCAACAGGCTTGTCTTATGCAATTTAAAACTTTTGCTTCCTAATATAATAGGAAGACGATGAAAGCGAAGCGAAACTCTTCCTGTTAAATGCATAAAAAACGAAAGTTTCCTAACAAGATGAGCACAAAGGAGTACAAACGAAGGTTAATTAGGGAGGGTTCTTGTTTCGGCGGATACAACTTGTTGCATTTAATTCGTACAGCAGGAAGGCCACAGATACCAAATTTAAACTTTACTCCGAGGTATATATCATAAGTTTGAGAATATTTTGCTTCAAAGTAATTAAACGATCGTCGCCGTTCGTTACGCAAAATCTTAAATAAATAACCACCTATGGAAATCTGTGTAAAGGCGTAAATATATTTATCTGTATTGATTTTTATCCTGACAAAGGATATACTTTACAAAACGAAGAAAGATAAAGAAATGTGAAGAACCATTTTCGAAAAGTTAAATGGCAACCTCGGACTAATCTAACAAATAATTAATTGGAAGAATAATCGAGAACAGGAGAGGAAGCTGACAAAAACATAAGGAGCTATAGAAATTGATAAAAGCCATGAATGTTTTTAAAAGAATGATTACAGCAACAACAACGTCGTTCGATTTCGATTAAATTTTCAACAAAGTGAGAAAAATGCATATTTCTTCTCAAATCCGCATAAAATCGCAGCTTTGGTAAAACAACACTGATCCAGGATATTTGCAAACTTTGAAACCGTTCTGCTGTAAAAGATTATGTTCTCACCAAAATCTTAAAGCGCGCAGGAAATTGAACGAGATTTTACGACGACCGTATTGATAATTCGATGGTAGTTGAGAAAGTTCGCCTGTAAATTTTCCTTGAAGTCGACTAAGTCAAATCAAAGTTACGACGCGAACTTAATATTGAAAAGTAGTTTGGAAGCTCTCGCAGGAAGTTCTCATACGAAAGTCGTAGGGACATGCAATCTCTCTGACCAGAGGATCCGTATCCATTTCAAGCAATTGACTCTTCCGAAACTTGGTCCTTATCTACTTTCAATTCGAAGTGAGATTAGGTAATCGCCAGAGCTGTTAACTAATGAACGGGAATTAATGAAATTAAATAATTGACTTTCTACGGAAAGGAATAAATATTCGGTATTTTAAATACTAAATAATTCAAGATAATAAAATATTCGATAAACTTTATTCGACATGCATAAAGCGATACATAAGAATATTTGTGTGAAATATCGGTTATAGAAAATTTGTACGAATATATTAGGTTGTCCGAAAAGTTTCTTTCGTTTTACGAGGAAATAATAGACGCACAATGCTTTTGTTTTATATTATTTTATCGAATTACGTACGATCCATTTTGTTCTATCAAAATAAAGATCACAATATCCAACAGATTAGGTTTCATGTTTGTATGAAGATGCATTGTTGTAAAAAACACGTATGCGAGAGAAAGACACTTTCCGGACAACCTAATACATATATTACGTGTTACATGAAACGGTTTGCAATTTCATTGACGCTGTAAGTAGATACAATTATGGTAATTGTACGGATAAAAGTTAAAATCAATCTGAAAATATACAGGGTGTTTCGATACGGGTAATAAAACCGATCGTATGGTTAACCGGCAGTTAGTACGCCATAAGAAAACATTCTTTGCTTGAAAAAGTGAAATACGTTGCTCTTCGTCAGACAAATAGAACGTGCTAATTGTAACGCACGTATTTAATAATAAATATTATTACGGTATCATAGTCAAAGTGTAATATACTATAACATCGTGGTATAGCATTGGTTTAAGGTTGAGGAAAATAGAGAAAAGCACAGATTCGAGAATCAGAAATCTTTTTATTACTTATAAAGTAATCACTTGATACATCCTTCTAATGAGAAGTTACTCGTACGAGTTACATAGACTCAGAAAATAGCGAGCAGCAATTTAAAGAAGTCATTGCAAATTACACGATCGTTCCTGTAATCACGTTGGTTCGAAACGCTGTCTATTGCCAAACACTTTTACTTGACAAAGTTGTGACTCGATCCTCCAACTTCGTACAAACATACTTTACAAACTTGTTCATCACCCGTATAGAGCTTATCGTCGTAATTATAGAAATCAGAAGCTATCTGTAATAATACTTAAATAAACGCAAGAAATCTAATTGCTATTATATGTACACTCCTGTTCATAGGACATTTATGTATATGGGAACGTTTACTTATTAATCGGTCAGAATTTTCTATTCGTACAGAACAATAGTGAAAAACGTATAGAAATTTTGCGTGAAAATATGCGTCAATCTCACTATAATGTGATGTAAATCGTAGAAGACCTCGAGACGAATGAAATAATATATTTTGAGAAGTCTATCCACAAATACAATGGCAAACCTAATAATACGAATGATAGAATTGATTAAAATAGAGAATCGAGGGACCTGACGAATATAGACGAGAGAAGAACGTTCAATGTTGTTGTACATAATTGATGAGACTTTTACTTCGATATTGAATATATAAATATTTTATACTCTGAGAATTGAAATTAGATAATAATTTATTCTTAATACGTTCCAATAATCTCTCGATTGTCCATAAATGTCTCAATGATTACAAAAATACAGATGTATCTACCTCTAAATCAATTCAATTCTACCAAACTCACAGTTTTCATTAAACTTAAACAACCTCCTTTAATACTAAAAAAAGAAAAAAAAATCCGAGAAAAAATCTTCGACACATTCAGCACAAACCAGTTAATATATTCACTGCTATTAACGACGTGTGATCATCGCACATACAATTTTCTACCCTTTTTCTTTCCTATCAAAAAGTTCTTTATTTTATATTAAGAATATTTGTTCTATTACGATAGCCATTGCTTGTTTCGAAGTTACTTTATCAAAATACATAAAAGCAAAAATGTAATATTCGTGGTCGCGATATTACTTACGATTAATCCTTTTGCTACGGAGCGCTTGTGACAAAATGTGATAGATGTGAACAGAGCGCATTACCGAGTAGTTGACACTGAGGTATGGAATACTACGAAGTAAGTAGAAGTCGTTTCTTGTTCTCTAAATTTTACAATGATATTTATTATATTTAGTAATATTATTTTACTTTATAAAATATAAAAATCAACTGTTTGAGGCATGCAGCATTGCCAGATACTCGATTAACAAAAGTATCTCATGTAAAGTATGAAGTAAAAGTACATATGGTATGAACGTATATGTACGCTCTTCGTATATGAACGTTCATTCTTCGGGGACGTATATATGCGCCCGTCGGAGCGAGAAGGTTAACGAAAGTATCTCATGTAAAATATGAAGTAAAAGTATATATAGTATGAACGTATATGTACGCTCTTCGTACCTCAGTGCCCACTTTTCCAGAGCGTATACATACGCTCTTCGTATATGAACGTTCATTCTTCGAGGACGTATATATACGCCTGTCAGAGCGAAAAGGTTAACGAAAGTATCTCATGTAAAATATGAAGTAAAAGTATATATAGTATGAACGTATATGTACGCTCTTCGTACCTCAGCGCCCACTTTTCCAGAGCGTATACATACGCTCTTCGTATATGAACGTTCATTCTTCGAGGACGTATATATGCGCCCGTCGGAGCGAGAAGGTTAACGAAAGTATCTCATGTAAAATATGAAGTAAAAGTATATATAGTATGAACGTATATGTACGCTCTTCGTACCTCAGTGCCCACTTTTCCAGAGCGTATACATACGCTCTTCGTATATGAACGTTCATTCTTCGAGGACGTATATATACGCCCGTCGGAGCAAAAGGGTTAATCCGTAACTGGTGTAACGATCATTTTAACACGTGGACAGAAATGGTCAGAAATTTACAAAACGTGCTACTATGAATTGTATATATATATATGCACTTCCGTGCATAAGTTACGCGACTCCTCTTTGTTCTACACATACGCGTCGATAAAATAGGTTTGTAATCAAATCTCCAAAACGTAACACGTATAATTCAATTTTCCGAGAAGTACACGCAGAGATGACAATTTAACGTCGATTTAACTTTGTAATTCCAACATTCGTCTGTACCTGTTCCAAGCGTCCCGTGGCTTATGCGACGATAGCGTAGACCGATAATAATTATTGAGTTATACGTTGATTAACAATACGACGTTAAAAATAATAATTCCTAAGGTTTCACAAAGTCCATCTTACCAATTACGGGACGAAGTAACACAACGTACGCGTCAATAGCAGCGAGACTGTTAATAAATCGTCGCTCGACGATCGGCCAGCATTATGATCAACCATAGACGATTAGGTAAATTAAAATAAATCTTCTGCGATTCTTCCGCGTAGATCGTACCAGCGGAAAGAATTTTCACAACTTCGGCAAGCAGCCACGTTTGACGTGGACAGAATATAGGAATAGAACAGACCACCCAACAACTTTCGTGACAATGAAATACGAACGGACTAAGCTCGGCTCGTTACCGAGGGGAAAATCGTAGTATTTAGGTCGACGTTCACAATGCACGGCGAGCTACAACAGTGCCCCTTTTGTTTTCCCGTTCTGCCGCAGTCAAAACAGACCAGCTGCAGTCTAAATTAGTGGCGCACGGTTAACCCTACCGACTAAAATCGTCGCGCGAATCGATTAAACATTCCCCTGGCTCCGTTTCGATTCGCTTCAGAATCGGTTCACGCTTCCTAATCTATATTTTCTTTTTCTCTTCTCTCTGTCTGTGTTTTTTGCTTTTTCTTTTCTTTCTATTTCGACAGATTAGACGGAGAGACAGACGGAAATGCAGTTTCGTTCGCTGTGTTACGCGCGATTGATTTTTGCGAAGGAACGCGCCTGTCGAATGTTTCCAAAGAAAGCGTGATAAATTGGAAAGGCTGTTTGTAACGTCATTACTCTGTGGTAATGTCGTTTCGCTCGATCGGATTTATTAATATTAATTAATACACGCACCGTGGATGTTTACGCAAATTTTCATTCTTGCAAATACGTCTAAAGAAATTCATATTTTTGTATATCCTTTATTATTAATTTGAATATTTTGTATATGGTGGATTATTAGGTGCATTCTGTAAATTTTTTGATAAATGCATAAACATCCAAATGTAACTGGTTATTGGTATATTATCGTATCTTTATTAGTGTACTTATTATCGTAAAAAATATAGGCGTAAAATTTGCTTATATTCGTTGCGAGAAAAACTAGAGAACGTGAATTCATTTAGCGAAATCCGACAAGATTGATACAACGTCCAATGCTAAAAGGATTCCACACGTATAATTTTCTGAGAGAAAGATTAGGGCTTTATCTATCAAATCGGTTAGTTAAAGAGCCAAGGGGTAGTTTTCTTTTGTCATTGTCGACGAATTTCACACTTTAACCCTTTCGTTAGAATGGAATTAACGATTAATACAATAGTTCGTTATTTGATAACGATAGTATAACAGTGGAACTATACCTTACACACGTTATAAATTATTAACAATTTAAATTTTGTCTTTTATTCGAGTCATTCGACATTGACACGTTGACTGCCATCAACGTGAATTGATTAAAGTATATAAATTAAATAAATCTCCTTAATATCATACGTACTAATATATACAGTCTTTTAAATGCAACTGTAGTCCGTTTAAACAAACTTGATTTTTTAATGAAATAGTACGACATTCAGGCAGCAGTCAACGTATTACATAATGCATAACGAGTTCTAAAGTAATATGCGTCAGAATAATTAAATTCTATAAATTATTTGATCTATCATGGAAAATATTAAAACACACTGTATGATATACATTACCGGCAAAAATTTGAAATTAATCAGCTACATCATTTTCTAATTCTGTGATTTATTCGAAATTAATGTAAAAATAAAGCAGATACGAATAATAATTTCCTTCGTTTCGACAGATTTATTATTCAAAAATATTCTAAGCTAATATTGTTCAAGGTTCTTCGACTCTATGAAACACCTAATAATCTCAAACCTTTGACTCGTAGTATATATGAAAGTAATATAACGAAATAGAAAAATTGCACAATTGTAGACGAAAATCTCGCTTGAAATATTCACTGCTGCTAAAATGCAACGACCTGTTCCTCGAATTGGATTTTTCTCTCATAGCAAATGTCTTCATTTCAAGCAATAATCTTTCGTTTCGTTACGCTGGCCACCGCTCTGTTTGCCTCCCCAAATAAATTATTCTGTCAGTGGTTGCGTCAGCAGGATTACTCAAATATTTGAATCAGCGCAACATGAGCGTCAATAACAGTGAATGTATTAACCAGAAATATCAAACTATGCTGTGTTCAGTCACGGTCGTTAACTAAATACAATTGGTATTATTATCCGGTGACTATAATAATCCGAAATTTTAACGGATGACCGTAATCATCGTTAACGGTCAATCGTATTACGTAAAACATTATTTACAACTGTATGAAATAATTATAGTACAACGAAAATATGAAATTTCCTTTATTAATTGCAGTTAACGACTAATACGACATTTTTACGAGTAACTATAGTCACCTTTGTTAGAAAGCGCTCCATGTTGGACGATTATAATCGCCCGCAGCAACGAAAGGGTTAGCGAAGCGTTAAATACAAAGTTTCACGCGACTAAAGCCCGATGTGGGCGAGCAAATTTTATCTTCAGCTAAATGTCGCAATGCTCGCGAATGTATCAGCGACACGCGAGAATTCGCAACAGGCGAAAATTGACCGTCGCGTCGTGAGATTATACCGTTGCGCCTTTTTCTATTTCTGAAACGCAAGTTTCGCTCACGCGAAAAGAAAAATACGCACGCGAAAAGAAATATCCAAGCGACAAAACCCACTTGTATGCATCGATCCTGACGCCACCAATAGTCGACGAGGCATTGCGAGCGTGGACCGGAAATACATCGAAGCCTGTTTAACTGCCGCATGTCAAGGAGCATCGATATCCTATGCATCGTACTTCCACTTTAATTAATATTGCTTTCAATAAAATTACAGACCGTGGGGAGATTTTAGTAAAAATTTAGCTATCTTCTCATTCGTATCGACATGGATACTTTATGATTGTGGGATTAATTCAGAGTGAATTAATAGAATTTTGTGGAGATAACGTTAAACGCGATCTTGAACAATTTTGAATTACGCGTAACGTAACGTACATTAACGCTATTAACATTAATTAATATTAGAACTATCGACTTGTAATGTGCCACGGTAAATAATTATATGCGACGCGTGTGTTGAATATAAATAAATATATATGATTATACTTTTACCTTGATAGAAGCTAACATTGTATATAATTTTGATAAAAATATCTGCACAGTTTCAACAGACAATAATTTTTCAAAACATCTTATTTTGATAGATTCGGTAATTCTTGTGTCGATAATACGACAAATAGTAAGGCAGTAAGAATATAAATAATAATGCTATAATAAGGATGTAAATAATTCTAAAATAATAGCACAATAATAATAAAGGAAACACTGCGAAATAAATTACATCATATTTTATCTTAATAATCTATTACAACCTTTGTGTGTGAACAAATACGTAACAAATAAGCGAACCTTTAATTCGTCAAAATTCAAATACCTGCACGTACACTACCGCTCAAAAGTCTTAAGACAGTTGTCACATTTGATTCAAATTTCGTAAGAATTAAATAACTATTAAGAAATATGGAACAACATCGTTCTATTTAATATTTAAATACGTTAAAATCTTTATGCATTTATGAGAGTTTATGATACACCGAATACACGTAACATTCGAAAATATGTAAAATATTCAAAATATAGTAAAATACCTCTGTAATACCTGATAAGCAGAACAATTTTCTATGTTCCATTGTTTTACTTATATTCATAGAAATATGAATTTACATAAAGATCCGCAATCTATTGGTGTATTGGTATATTATTTAAAAGACGCGTGAGACTATAAGTTCACATTCTACGTGAGATACTAAATTTTTGTTAAAAACAGATATTCCAAGAGTTTCGTGCAGATTTATGCCACATATCGTAACACAGCTGTTCGAACTGATAACTTTTCCTTCATTTCACTCGCGTTTTCAATTTCATTCACCGTTCGGTAGAATGAGACAGTAAGAAGTCACTTGAAAGAAAAACCCAAAAATACCAACTAACAATTTTTAAAATACATATATGTAAATTCGATAGAATTTAAAGGTTTCACGAATCGATCGCCTGATTTCCAAAATATTACACCATTACATATATATACATATATATACATATATATGTATATATATTTATTTCCTCTACACAACTTCACGACAACACGATTTCTTCAGTTCCTCACCTGCGACAGTTGAGCAGGCACTGTTGTATTAAGTCGAGCGCGCGAAATTAGTTAAGTATTCACATGAATCGCGGCTTCGTCGTCGTCGTTCTAAGCGTAGAGGACAGAAGTGGAAACGCGCACACGGGACAAACGAGATGTTTCAGCGACGCGAACTCGGCCCGAAACGCCGTGATTGTCGCCGATTTATTGCTCTAAGAACTTAAGATGAAACTCACGAGCCAAGGCCGCGTCCCTGAGAAAGGCAATACTGTGTTTCTTTTTCCTCTTTGGGAAATTCCGCGCCATTTTTACACGCTCATACTCTCGCACACACTCTCCGATTATCATCTCACATTCTCTATTTTTCTTTTTTTTTTTTTTTTTTTTGTTCCTTTTTCTCCTTTTATTCTTCACGTTTATTCACCTTTTTGCCACTCGCGTTCCTCTGGTTGCTCTACTCGTGATACGTTCGCGATTCGTCTATTACGCGGAATTATTCGTTTCGGTTGATGCATATGGAACTTCACTTTCTCCAATTACACTTTCATGGCACGTAATTTGTTCGAAACGTCACATATTCGATGAAAGTAATTCTCGTACGATACAATGCACCTTCTCGATGAACTTCATTGTTCGGAATTTCTAAGAATTGCTAGTTCTAACATTCAGAGATTCTTGAGTTGGCCTTGTTACAATTTCCTTGAAGATAATTTGTATGTTAAAAAATTGAAATATACGTAAAGAATGTCTTTTTAACCGTCTACAAATGCCAAGTTTTACAACATCTTCTCGAAAACTCATGTAAGAGAATCGCACGAAACATAATTAGGATATTTTTATTCGAAATATTTCTAATGCGATTCATAGGAAGTTTCTTCTTCCTTTGACGCTGAAATCGAATAATTGACGATAGGAGGAAATTTCATGGCTGGTCCATTGCCTATCAAATTGAAACTCCCGAGAAACGACATTTCATATGCATTAACCAGTAATAGCTTCTTCAGTGTCCTTCTTCACGGTTCTGATGATCGACCTCGCGTGAAAGCTTTGCCTGTCGCGATTTCAATCTAATCGCGGGCGTGGTAATTGGTGCGATTACGAGAACGATTATTCCCCTAACGAATAATAATACTAAAACCGAGTGATAGGCACACGGTTTTATGATCGACGACAAAAAGGAAATTACTTTCCGAGAGGAAATCAGTGAAAATATTTATCTATACGGATAAGTCGATTTGATCTGAAGCAAACTTTCCAACTTTCGGGAACGTCTCTCGTTTCTCATTATCTTCTTGGTTCCTGTTCTCCCTTAAACTCGATACACAGTCGCGATTTGACTTTTTCATCTCTTCGTTAAGTGGTTGTTCAAGATCGTTCCACGAGCAATACGAGTATTTTCGTCGTTTAACAAAGTTACATATAAAGTAATTATTTCAGTTATTGATACTTGCTCCTTTATTTCTAGATATAGATTTTTTATTTGTCCGTAGACTGTTCTTTCAATATTCTTAACATTCTCTGATATCCTTCTTCCACATTCCTCTTTCAATACGCGATATTTTTTTAAACACTCGTTTTTTGACTTGATACTTGGTATGTGTATTACAAATACGCGATCTGTTATAAAAAATAAGGAAATTGTATTCACAAAGGTTTTATTTCGAAAAATCAAAGTAACAGATTCCCTTGAGAAGCGATACATCGACAGAGGCATTTCCTTTCTTTTCTTTTACAGCAATATCGGAGGTATTTGTCCTTTAGAAGATTCGCTTGCACAATGATGGCATTTTCAATGTCTGAAATCTGGAGTGAATTTAATATGATTTTTCATTTTAAGCAATAAATTTAAATCTAAGCAGCAGGGCAGTTTAAATTCTTATTATCATAATTCGTTCGCAGATCAAAATACGCTGAAAGACAATGCAATATAGAAAAGTTAAGAATATTATTACTCGATAATTACCTAGTAAGAATTTAAATTTGGAATATTTTAATTCAAATACACCTGAATTTACTTATGAAGTTTTTACGAAGTTTAAACGTAATGTTCGTACTGTTTATTATTTATTTATTTGTTGCTGTAATTATCCAAACGAAAGGATAACGTTCGAATAAGAGCAATTCTGCTAAAAACCAAAAAATGAAATTATTTTACATTCGTCCTTCTGGAAGGATGATGGAACCATTTGATCTTTTGCCAACCATGCAACTTTCTTATTTCTATAACAGATCATGTACGATAATATAAATCTCGTGAAATTCGATATAAGCATTAACGTTTCTTCGTATTTTTATACACATTGTAGAAATACAGTGGAGAAATTATACTCGGTGATGAAGTTTAATCGTCGCGTTACAGTGTTTCTCGAGATTCTTGTCAGCGACTGTGAGCAAGATCAATATGTTTCATGCTATGAGAAAATTCATAGTACGGAGCTTGAAAATAAAGTTGAAATCCCAAATTAAAATATCCAATACCTATAATATAGTTAGATTCGATTTCTTGACGTCTCGATTTTTTATGCACATCTTACTGAAGAAATAAGTGGAAGAATATTTTTACTTGCTCGATATAAGCTTTATTTTTGTCTACTGGATGTAAGTTTTATTTTTGGTTTCCATTGGAGGTCGCAGAATGTATTCATTAGTATTCTAACTAAATTTAGAATATCAATAAACTCTTTGGAAGCAAAAGTATGATATAAAGTTGGAATTGTTTATCATATAATGCAAACTACGTCATAACATAATTTTATAATCACGCAACGATGATCGAAGTAGGAAAATTTAACAACGAATAAATGAAGAAAAAAGGAGAGCCTATGTCGTATTTGACGCATACAATTTTTATTCAAATTTTAATACTCTTTTAATAACCGCGAAGATATGGATCTTCAAAACCTTGTATGACTATCGTAGACGAAAAAAATAATTCTTATAACGTGCTTTTACTTCTTGAAATTATGCGATCTTCGTGCATATACATTTTTGTATAACGAATAGCGTACAGTAAATTCGAGTCGCCGTATCAGGTAAATCACCCTGTATATCTTCAGGAATCGTTAATAAAAAAAAATTTACCGGCGATCGCCATAGACGCGCTATTATTCTCAAACCTCTCGCTTCAAAATGCATCGAATAAAAACATTATCTACTGACATTTCCATACTTCTCGAATATTATAATGCCTGCTTTGGCGTTAAAATTTCAAAGCTAAATGTTGTTCGACTGACAGCATGCTTCGATCTATGTTGACGCTTCCACTTTCATTTGTTCCGGAATGTTGAATTTCTAAGAAACACCGTGACGCAATGAATTTTCACGATAGAACGGTTCTCTATTGATCACCGCTTTAGAAAAGAAGAAAATGACAAATACAAAAGGGAAAAGAAAGGGAGAACAGGAGTCGCGCTTTATTGGACGTCGACGAAGGTTAAAGTGTAAGATTAACACGAGAAAGTTCAAAGGGAATCTCGAATCGTTCTGTTACGTTCGAAGAGAAATGGTCCAAAAATTTGGGAAGCAATGAAAAACCATTTAAAACGTCGCCTTACTTACAATAAAGTTCGCAGGGGATTAGAAAATTTGAATTCGTCTGTGAAAACTTTAATACGTGTTTGCCTCGTGACCATCGATTAATCGTGATAATCTCAGTAAAAATACATTTATATACGCACGTACGAATAAATCGACTACTGACGTTACGTTACGTTACGTTACGTTACGTTACGAGAATAAAATGTCACGGACAATTTTTAAAAAAGTCGAACATTTCCACAGATATAATCGATCGTTTCTTTTTTTCTTTTTCCTTTTTCTTCTATTCAATATGTTAAATCGTGACTATTTGAGATTTCAATATACATACGCGTGCGAGACTTTCCGATATGTACAGGATTCGAAAAGATATTGCACAACGCGTGAAAGAGATTCTTCTCCCTTTCATCGAAGCGGATATATCCTCAAGAAGAACTAAATTTTTATCGAGACAATTGTTATCGCGATATCGGAATTATCGATCGATCGATGCAACGAACAAGTGGCATGAAATTTAAATATCTTCTATTCGAAGTATTTACACGTACGTGTCTGTTTCCATATCCGTTAAGAGTTAAGAAGAATAATATTGTATTATTCTACGATTAAAATTATTCCTATTTTATCTCTATTATCTATAGTAATTTCGAATAAACATTATTCCCCAGGTATTTGAAAAAATCCTTTAACCGTACAATGTTCCAACAATGATCCCTTAAAATAAACTAGCAACTTCCGTTAGCTAATAATGAAATTCAACTTTAACATTAATAACGCTGTTCGTTCATCCTTCGTTAACTATTTCGCTCCATTGATCGATCACATCATCATCGAGCATTTATTTATCGTAACCTTTGTTATTTCTTCGTTATAGGTTCTGTACAGATCTTAGAATCTAGGAAAATATTCTTTGAAACATCTACACGAACGTGACTTACGATTCAAAAAGTGCAAAATTCCGGTATTATAACCGGTGCGTAAACTCGATCGGTAAGGAAGTTACGCAAACGCGCATCGAAATCTCCGAGTAATTGAAATGATTCGAATGCATCACGATCCTATTAGGCGATAGACGAGACAAGAAGAAAAAGAAAAAAAAAAGAAAGAGCAAATCTTTTCTTATAACTTTCGTATTTAATAACACGACGATTTAACACGATTCGTAAGTATTTAAATCTTATCGTTTTCTTTAACGATTTACACGTTTCGACGCGCGATATCACGCATCAGCGAAGGATCTTCGCGAGCCGAGAAACGATAGAACGATCGCAAGAACAATCTTACTCGTGGATCGATTCCTTAAAAGAAACGTTCGCTCATCGAATGGAAATTTTACACAGGTGGCTATAATCACGATGTACGTTAACGTAGATAACGATGTGACGGTCCGACGAAACTCAAAGGAAACGATGGCTGTTCTACGATAACTTGAACAGAGGATAACGGAACATAAACGCCAGAATGGAAACGAAAAACAGAACGAGGGAGGAGGATCTTTTACTCTGAACGCAAGTTTAATTGAAATTTTTAATGAAATTCAAATAACGTTGGAGTTAACGAATGTTTCATTGAGAACTTGGAAAATTTCAATATCATTTAAATTAAAACATTTCCGTTCGTTTGGCTTAATTTAAATAAGCGAGACGAAGCTTCTCTCGATCGAATAAAACGTTCGACCAATGTTTAAAGCTATATTTCAGCGTACAGTTCTGGCTTCTTCTTTCTTCGTGCTTCGCTAAATCGTTGCGACGTTCATCGAACGTAAGACCTCAGGTTTGTTCTCGTTAAATAATAGGGGCATTAAATACAATGGAAAATCGATCGTCCGTTCGATGAACGATGCACATTTAACCGGGATAGAGTTACAAAGGCATCGTGATTACGCTACATATAAAAAATAATCGGAACAACGTATCTTACGCTCGAAGGCATTTCTAGAATCGATTCACCATCGCTATATCGAATATACCAGCACTCTCTACCGATATATTTACAATTAATTTATTTGATATGCGGCCGTATACGCACGTGCGATTCCTCGCCGCGGAACTTTTCTAGTCTCGGTCTCTAACTCGATCACTTAAAAATATCAGTTTAAATTACAGAGGATAAGAGACAAACGAGGAGCGGACACGCGCGAATACGATTTCTCTCGATTCTATTTCACCCAACCTACTGTACATTCTACGTACTCGTATTATTCAAGCTTCTTAACGAGCTGGATACGAATCGAAAAAATTCAGACGAATCGATGCGTGGACAATTTATATGAATCGCTGCACATCGATCTAACGTTGATTGTTAATTTGTAATATCGAGTTCCTCTCGCGAATCACTACAACGCTGCTAGATCATGAAATCGTTGAAACGTTCGAAGATCGTTTCTCGTAGGAATTCCTTGGATCATTCGTCTAACGATAAAAATATATGCGGGTCGATAGAACTGGAAGATGAAAGATGGCTCTTCCTGATGAGAGCGCGAGAAACAGATACGCACGAAACACGCATGAAACAAGAAATTATTATCATCTACAATACGTTTCCAAGTGGTTATTTAAATACTTAATGCTATCGCGAATCGAGTAGAGAGAGACAACGAAAGAGAGAGAGAAAGAGAGAGTATTTGATATTAAACATTCGTGAACGCGTTCGCGGGTGTCCAAAATGGATAACTTACCTCGTAGACGTCTAAAGGTATATTATCGTAACTCCATCGTGTTGAAGAAAACGATCTCACGTGTCCGTAGGAACGAACGATGCTCGAACGAGTACCATATGTATAAGTTATACGATATAATTCGACAATAAAATTAGAGTAGTCTAGTAATAGTATAATATAATAAGCGACGATAGACCGTCTTTTTAAGAGCTAATTGGTGTTCGTACGTTGATCCCTTTTTTCATTTTGGTACCGAGTTATGATAATTCTTCTCCTCGATCGCTTATCCATTCGTTTATCATTATTCCCCCTATCATTTTTATCCGACCTCTGCTTGTTCTCCTTTCTCTATCAATTTTAATATCGTTCAAATGGGTAAACGTCGCTGCTTGGCTACGTTTCTCGAAGACTTCCTTACTTCCGATCATTTTTATGGATAGGCGCGATACAATGGATCTCTTGTCAATAATAGAATCCTTAAATCGCGTTCTCACGCTCCAAGCACGTGAATTTAATAAAAATTCGTAGGAAAAGCTGTTTATAATGCGCCTGGAGAGAATTAAAAGTTATAGTGTAATTATATCGAAATATTCAATTAGTTGTTTCTAATGGAATAACATACACGTATGTTGGAAGGATAAAAGAATACTTGTGTTGGCATGGAAGAGATGTTAGACAATTATTCTACGATTGATGTTTACAATTGTATTATTTTATCCCAAGACAACTTCCCTGTTCATAAATTTTGACGCAGGTACCTCCGTTATGGACTCCATATGAAACTGCGATTTAAGACATCGTTGATTCATCGACTGACTGGCGCAATTTCGTTCGAATCGGTGTTTTCCATCACGAAACGCCTGATTGTATCTCGATATTATATATAATGCTAGAAGATGTGTCGATTAAATTTCAGGTGATCACGCAAATACGTTAAATCGATTATATCACGCTAATCCCACGTATGAAGCTTTTCAAAGTAGACTGTATTATCTAACTTCCTAAATATTTTTCATAGATTTTTCTATTAAATCCATGCATACTTCCCTTCCCTCAGTAGTTCCATTTTTTCTTGAAATCGTGTGTGTAACCGTGTGTACGCATGTGTTCACGTGTGCGTGCGTGTGTGTGTGTGTGTGTGTCCAAGCAGTGCCAAGAAGTTCGACAAATGTTCACATGACAAGAAAAAACAGCATCGTGAAGAAACCTCTGTATCTTAAGAACAATAAATATTATATCAGTATTTTAACGTACGTAGAAAATATATGTATGTATATATATATATATAATATATGTATATTAACGCGGGACTTGTTTCTTTAAATAGAAAAAGATATGTATACCCGATGCGACGAGGTATCCTAGAACAAGCGAAGAGAACAATTTAACAAGATAGTTTAAGTAAACGTTTGTATACCAGCAGAGTCGGATAGAACTTCTTTCCTTCTCGACGAAATTCAACAAATAACCGCCACGGTAAATATTTCGCTTGTCGATCACGATCATCAAAAACGTTTCTTCGAATGTAGGCTCGTACAGCTCGAACGATCGATCGAGTAATAACAGAAAGAAAAATTTATGGGGGCACAACAAGGATAACAATGTGTTCGGAAAAATTTCAACGGACAACAAAGAGAATTCTACCGTGGATCAACGATCCTAACGAATAATTCTAATTTCAATTGGAACGAAAAATTCTGTCCAACTCTGTGAACGCTAATCCCTAAAAGCCTACGCGTCCTCCGCGTTTGAAAGAAGGCGACAGCGTTCGCGACTAAAACGCGGAGGCGAAAAATTGTATAAATCGCGTCTACGTAGTACGACAGAGCTAAATTGATAAAGATAGTTTATTTATACTTTGCCAACTCGTAATACCTAGAAATTGGAACGTAGAAAAATATAAAATAAAAAACCATACAAACGAATACGGTGAAGATTAGTCTTTATAATACATCAGCTACTCGATTTAATTTTTCCGATTATCATATTCCTTTGATCCTACCCTCTCACTAATTCGGTTTCTTTCTCGGGTCGTACCCCGTCAAGTTCCACACCCTTAAAACTCGCCGATACGTTACACGCAACAGCGACGTCGCGAATGAGCAAAAAGTTTCCTAATTACACTTGAATCTTCTACACACGCGTGTATTATTCCTCGACATTCGTGCGACTATCTTCGAAAAAATTTGCGGACAATCTGTTCGCGCGGTTTCGTCGTTGGTAAGTCGAGAGGAAATATGCGTACGCAAATTATTATACGCTTCCTCTCTTAGCTATACGAGAGTACGATTTTAAAAATATATACGTGTATGCATGTAGAGGCTTGTAATCGATCGAAAAAGTTTCCTAATCTTTATACAACACATGTACGCATGTACATATGTAACACGTATGTATCTAGGTATTGTTCACCTATGCAGAATGTAATTAATTTACACGTTCGTAGAAAGGGATCTCGAGGCTCCGACGAGAAAGGTTGGAGAGCACCTTGGTAAATTACGCGTCGACATCGCTAATCTGTCGATGGAATAAATATCGATTTATCACATGCGACTTACGCAAACAAAAAGAGAGAGATAGATAGATAGATAGATAGAGAGAAAGAGAGAGAGAGAGAGAGAGAGAGAGAAAACGAACGTGTATCGTTGATGACCGATGTCGATGACGATCGTCGTTCGTTCGCCTGGATCTCCCTCTGGTTGTTCCATCGAAGATAGAATTTTACTCAGGATCAGCTCAGGCTCTACCAATTACGGCCAGAGGTCAGAGCGCGTTCTCCATTTCTTCTGTTGTCAGCTGGAACTGCTCTTGACCTATATAGCAGCGAACAAAGCCGATTTAACGATCCACTGGGAGCATTACGTAGGCAAAAAGGATTTCAGTATGATAGGATGTTTGATCGAATAGCTTCTCAAAGACTTTCTTTCCGATGAAGGACAGTCGATGGAATAGTTCTTTAGAAAACTTTGCATAATCTTATCGCCGGCCTTTCATATTACAGCTTTGTACAAATTGTGAGAGATAAAGCAGATAAACAATTTATTCCGAGTTCATGCAAATATACGACTATCAAGAGGATAGATGTCACAAACAATATTTTTGTATTCTCGCGAGACCGTTTCTAGGAAAATTTATAAGATCATTGGAGAATATATTTAATACTCGTCTATAGTAAATTGTATCAGAGTGCAACAAGAAATGGGATAATATGACCTAGAATTATATCAAAGATGAGAGTCTAGGATCCTTTCCCTTTCCTTTGGATATCGGGCATTCCTTATTTTCACACTTTATGTACCATCTAGATTAAATATTTTCATGACCGATTCAAGATAAATTCAATCTAGATTAATAATTTCTAGACTAGAAAATAGGAAAGAGAAACTTTCTTCTTCTTATCTTATTTCTTTTTTCAGGTAATACCGGGAGGTAAAACTAAGGTTAATATAATCTTCAGAAGGAAGAAATAAAAATAACACTCTGATTTCATAAAATAATACAATATATGAAAGAGAAAATATTTTCTTCGCTCATCTGAGAAAGCTATTAAAGTAGATTTTTATTTCTCTCGACTGACCCTAACTTTTTACTATTCTGTGCTTCACTACATCATCATATTCGCAACTTAGACTCGCGGAATATGTTTTTCTGTAACAGGGTACCCAAAGAAAAAAATGGAAACACTTACTGCATAAATACGCCGCGAGGTCACGGTCCTCCGCTTGCAGGGCTAGATCGCGAGGTGTGTTGCCGTGTCGATCCTTGATGATTAAAGTAGCACCGCCAGCCACTAACATGCAGCAAATGGAACGACGTTTATATTGAGCCGCTTTGTGCAGAGCGGTTTGACCTCTGCAATTAGAAAGTGCAGATCATTTTTTTTTTCGTTTGCTCCTGTTTACGCGCCTGGAATAAATCTCTTTCTTGATCGGTATTATAGTTTGCACATACTGAACAGATTTTAAAATATGAACAAAAAATTTTCCGATTTACGCTAGAACATTTATAGTCGGTTATTTATGCCTTGTGCTATAAACGAAACTAATTTTTCGAACTTTGAAATGTCATGGTAAACCTTCTCTCTGCCTTTTCATGGTAGCCACGTTTGTTTAGTTTGTTTCTATCGAATCAACTTTTGTTCTCCTTTTATCAGTTTCTATACATCGAACCTTCGTTTTCTGCCTGTTTTTATATAATACAACTTACTTGTCGTTGTCGATCATATTGAGAATACTCGATGGTGCGCAAGCGATGAGATATCTGACAATATCCTTGTGACCATATCTCGACGCTAGGTGAAGAGCAGTTTGTCCAGAGGAGTCGATGGATAGAAGAGAGTATCCCTTTTCGTGAAATTCTTTCAAAGCTTGTAGATCGCCGATTTTCGCTGCTTTCAAAATACCATCGCTGGTTTTCTCCAATAATCTCGTGTGAAACGTGTGAACCTCAGAACTCAAGCCAAAAAGTCTATCTCGTGGACTGGAACAAAATTATTTTTATCCTCTTTTTATACTTTATGTATTCAAATTGGTCGTTCTTCTCTGACTTTTCTTTTCTTTCTTAATTTGTAACTTTTTTCTATTTTATTCAATATAGAACCTTATAGAATAGATAGTATGGAGAAAAAATAACGCAAAAAATTGATATTATGGTCAGCCGAAACGGGAGAAGGTAAAGGATAAAGAAGAAGAGAAAAAAATTAAATATTTTCAAAGGCTTCCCCATTTCACTGGCACAAGGAAACTCTAGAAAGAAACGAACGTATTCGCTACAGTATAATACAGTATTAACTAGCATTCCTCGGCAACGGTATCCAAGAAAACCAAGTAAAAGGAACATCCTAAGCACTGAAACGAAATTAAAGTTTCTCTAGGTTTGTTTTCAAAGATATAGATTCCTGCAGCTAAAAGGAATGCGGAATGAATGGTTGACGGTATTATTATTAAAGATAGAGATTTCAAGGTGGAGATTTTACATAGAGATTTCAGATACACATAACACCATTTTCTCAAAATTACATAGTTTCTTTCTGGTTACGTGAATCGACTAAATAACAACGCATATT
The DNA here is from genome assembly GCA_014737365.1 of Bombus soroeensis. Taxonomy (NCBI): domain Eukaryota; kingdom Metazoa; phylum Arthropoda; class Insecta; order Hymenoptera; family Apidae; genus Bombus; species Bombus soroeensis. The sequence continues at coordinate 158,146 of JACXIL010000250.1, forward strand.
TTATATCCTGCTTTATATTTCTATCTTGCGCTAGTTACATTACGTTAAGTAAAAAAATTAATTTAAAAAATGAAGAGCAAAATACTTGGTGCATACAAGACATTCAATTTTACTTCATCTTGAACTTTTAACGCTTTACCATTTTTAAACTTACAAAAAGGTAGAGACTTAATCTCTTCTCTATGTCTTACAGCTCAAACATTCCTCCATCGAATATTTCATTGAACGTTGCATTCTAATATAAACAATTCTTAGCAGTAGCTCTCCTTCAATAAAAAGATTCTTAAATAAACGTCCCATGGAATTACATAATCCAATCTTTGCAAGATACACTTGTTATTAGTACAACTAGCTATAAACTTCTAATTATACATTCATGTGCTGTGATATCAAATTGACTTTAACAAATGATGATAGCTTACCTAATGAAGGTAGGTGGTGTTTGATTTTGTGACTGTGAGACAACCGTGGCAGAGATTGATTTTGAGGAACTGCTTTGCTTGTTCGCGTCTCCAGATATTTTTTCCTCCTTCTTCACATTTGGAGATTCATCCTGAGGCGCGTCTTTACTCATCGATTCGTGAGATTTCGCAGTATCCTGATCCTTGTCCTGTATCTTCGTTTCAAGTGGTGTTTCATGTGGTGATTCAGGCGCTGCAGTTTCAAGTGGTGATTCAGGCGCTGCAGTTTCAGGTGGTGATTCAGACGCTGCAGTTTCAGGCGCTGCAATTTCAGGCGCTGCAGTTTCAGGCGTTGCGTTCTGCGGTTCCGAAACTGGCTGCGCCTTTGGCTCTTCTTTAGGCTTCTCGTTTGTCATGGCTGCATTTTTCTTTGGTTGTTCTTCGCTATATTACACGTTCTTTCTATTAATCTAATGATACGATTGCATTACCATTACAGATATCATGGACACACGGACGAATATGTGAAGTGGCAATAAAAGGTTCAAACAAGGTATTTATTTTGAAGCTACGAGTCATAATTGCGTAGCTCCTTATCACTGTTATTACATGCAGAATTATTTAATTATCTCTCTATGGACAATATAGACGAAAGACAAATAAGTATACTACTATATCACATAAAAAGATATTGTTCTTTGTTTAAAGTGTATTAACTACTTGAAAACATTTCTCTAATTTTGATATCTCGTTCAATGTGTCATTATATAAATTATACAAAATTATCTTTATACAGTATCGTTCAAGTTTGAAATCATTTCGTATCGATCAACCGCTTTATATATTAGAGTTTCAAAATTCATTTTGCTTAAAGCTTAATTATTAATTTATATTAAGTAAGGGAAATATCATACAATGATAAAGTTACAGAAATGTCTTGTCTTAGATTAGACTCTGTCTACAGAATTTCTACTATAATAGAACGTTAACTAATAACTTAAAATTTTGTAACAATAGAATAAGCATAAGAGATAAAGCAAGAAAGTTATTTAAACACCGTATGATGAAATTAATTTTTACAATAGTTCTATATAGCCGGTATATGTTGAACAAAGAACAACATTAACATGTTCCAACAACGGCTTTAATATTGTTACATATCGTTTTACTTTCGACCAATACAAAAGGCACAGTACAATGTTGATTACGTATCAGCAGAAGGATCATATGATAGAATCGTCATAACAAATCGATCGAAGACGATTCAAATAAGAAATTCTAATTCGATGAATGAGAAGTACCTTGGCGACGGATGAGCGGTTGCCGATTCTTGGCTCGTAGACATCTTCGTTCCATCAGGCTCGTTCGACTGATTGGAGGCACTCTCCTCGAGGACGTACACCGCTTCGACAGCTACATCAGTCACGTAATGGAGTTGCTCTTGAGCTCTATCAATCCTAAAGAATCGTTCCGCGGTACACGCTGAAAATTGATCCGAATGGTAAGTACGACGTAATTTTTGCCCAGAAAATTATTTACCTTTGAGCAAATATTTTTTTTATAATAATTCTTTAACAAACGACGATCCCTAACTGAATCCTTCACAACGATACTCAAGGCTGACGACCTTGATAAGATATTAAAAAATTATAGAAATCAACGATAGCTTCCTTTTTCTAAATATTTAGCAATCTTCCAAAAACGTTTACTACTGTTTCGTGCTACTTAAACATTACAGATAAATTTTTATTAAGAAAAGAAATCTAAAATTATTACATGTGGCTAAGAAATCTTGTGAATCGTAGGAGCAAACAGTCTGTAGAGTCCAACTTACAGTCGAGGAAGCAACAAGTGTCCATGTTATGGTCTTTTGCCAGGATCTTCCTCAGTGATTCTAGGTCGGTGGTGGCGTCGAGATCAAGTGGATCTGCGATCCATGTGGTCGCAGCCTTCTTCAACATATCCTTATCGTGATGATACCTCTCGTAATCTAACATCTTGATCTTCATCACCGGCAGTTTTAACCTCTCCAGTTTGACGTCTTGCTGAGGTTTGCTCGCGTTCCTTCGTTTCGCCAGCATTGTCGCTTTGTTTAGCAGTTTTAGGTTTATAATGGATGGCAGCAGTCGACAAGCCTCGCCATCGACCTAAGGTACGAATTATAGTTCTTTTTGTATACAATTGGATATTCTACTTGTACACAATAAATGATATTTGGCGTGCGATTAAATTTTTATTTCGTGATAATCTGAGAAACTACCTCAGTTGTCATATTCTTAGGGTTTGCCAGAAGAATGCAAGACACATAAATAGATAAAGTAATTTCAGCTGGACTTTTATCATAGACTAGATTATGTAATATAGTAATTTCTATGTTCACGACGCCTGATTTATTTGCAATTTGTCTTCTGTATTTTTTTTTTTTTTTCATCACATGCTAAGCTACTATTTACTCGCTCAAACTCACTAAATCGCTATATCATACCGTTTAATTATCCAAGCTTTTTATTGCGCGGTTTCTTAAGATTCCTTGATACACAAAAAATTGATTTCAAGCTTCATCTTGTCTCCTAAATCTAAATAATCACTCTCACGAGATAATCACTCTCGCGTATCATAATCGAATATCCAATTTTTAATGAAATATTTCTAGCAACATCGATGTTACGATATTGCATAAGATTCCAAAATATTAGCATAACAAATTATTGTAACAAGCGATAGTTTAGTCTCTGCCGTGGCGTCCTGGAATACCTCAGAAGCGATAAATGATATCATAATTTTAAGATCACTCCAAAATAACATACGACGTAAACTCTCGCTAATCTTCGATTAGACCGATCCTTAAAGTTATAATTAAAAATAAAGAATTATAATTATAATATAAAGAAGTCGAAATTTGTATGTTTCATTGAGATAGGTCGAGACCCCCAGAGAAAATGAATACTTGTATCGATACCTGATATTTCATCATAACACTTGAGGATAAAAGGTTCCCCATGAAGAAAATTTACCTGCATTGGAATGGTCCTTGTAGTAACCAGCTTAGCTGTGCTACATTGAGCAATGCAGGTGCCGTGTCCACCTGCTTGAAGAAGCGGAAGCTGGTACGTCGTTAAACCAACAACCTCGATCATTCCATCCTCCGTCGATGGTTCTTTGGTTCCACTAGCAGCACCCCAAGGATGCGTTCCGCCGCCGTACGAGGCGATGTTCAAGAAGACTATAGCGTGAACTCGATGCTCCTTCAACTTCGGTGTCATATCCTGGCCGTCGCAGTCCAACGTCACGAATTCTGAGAGATCTTTCCATTTTCGTCGCACGAGATCCTTACCACCCATTTGACCATAAAACATTTTGTTTCGTAGCCGCGAGTTAAATCTTTCTGGATGCGCCTCTGCAAAACAGTCGAATATTTTTATACTACTTTGTCTTTCCATATAAATATTTTTAATCAACTTTTAACATTTATAGAAATAACATTTATGGCTGGTATAGTGATTGAAATATTCAATGAATTTCAATAAGGGTCCTCCGCAAATAGATTTATTGGCTAACTTGTTTAACTTGTTTCCTAAGTTTCTTTTTCTTTCCTAGGCAACTTTATATTTTAAGACTCGACTAGAATATTTTTACTTGGCAGTCGATACGCTTGAAATATTCGTAACAGTCGGAATAATTAGTTGTCGGAATGAAATATTTACACCAGTTGAAATATTCAGACCCGACAACTAATTATATTTAACTATCGTCATTTAACTCGAACGAGCTCAATGGAAGGTATAGATACTTTTGATACTTGATAACAAATAGACGTACAATGTAAGGACTTTACTTCAATCTATTAACCGGATCGAACAAATTAATTTGTCAATTAGATACCCAATTTCCTTACCAGTTAAAATTCTCCCTTTTCATAATTATAGAAACGTCTAGCCAAGAGATCAACTGATTTAACGGGTTAAACCCTGCAAAGAATTCTATCGCAGAAACTCTTAAAACTCCTCTAACCCCTAAACTATGGATCCTTCACGACCATTCATCCTCAAAACGTCCTTACATCCTCTCACTCTACATTCACTCTCGTTTCCATCCACATAGAAAACACACGTCCATTTAGGGGTCTAAAACATGGCATTTCAGTAAAAGACGTTCGCATGAAATATAGCAACAGGTTCCTAACTACTTTGCAGGGTTCTTCGACGGTTCAACGATACCGACGGAACGTTTCTAAATAATTTAAACAAACTGTTGCATACCGCTTGGGAAAACCTATTTCGGGAGGGCCGGAGGATGAGACCTTAGAGACTAACCTCGAGCTTCGTGAAATTCAAGGGCGATGTGCGCATCCACGCCAAGAGAGAAGTAATTATTAACGACGTTCAGAGGTAGATTCTCTTTGCCTTTGCCATTATCATCATCGCCTTGCGCATCAGGATTCCTCTCCACTACCAGCTGCCATCTATCCAACAACGTTGTATCGCTCTCTCCGATATTCGTCAAAATCTTCCCAATTGGCTCGTCGGTGTAACCGCCGCCCCATCCTAATGCTCTGGCCAGATCGTTTCCGGTTCCCAGAGGAAGCACGCCCACCGCTGGTGGAGGAGACGCGCCGATCTGATCCAGGATCGATAATACCCAACCGACCGTACCGTCGCCGCCACACGCCAGAACTCGTAGATTAGGAACTGTCTTGAATAATTCCAACCTGAAAGCGAGGAAATATTTTCTTTTTCTAGGAAATGGTTTCTTCTTTGTTTGTCATTCGCGTTATAACACGTTGACGACCATGAAACCCATATTCGGGTGACAGCAAAGTTTCCGGTGGGGTCGCAAAACCCATATTCGCGTGTCGCTTATTTGACTACTTGCGAAGGATCGTCGTAGGTATTTGAAAAGATATTCCAGTGGAAATAATAAAACTATTGAATTGTTATAAAAGTAATACGAAAATGTATTATTAAACAAATTATTTACTCGCATTACTGAAATATCGATGGAAGTACCTAGCAGAGAACGCTTGGTACTGCGGCACTTCAGTGAAAACACGCGTGGCAGTCAACGTGATAAGGACGACACCTTTGCAGACACCTTTTATCGACTAAAATTTTATTCGCACTGTTATGAAACTCGGTTATCAAGATTGTATTGGTGAAATTCGAAATAAATCTGGAAATATATTGCACATAGAAAGGATCAGTTAGTATAAGTACATGTATATACCTCGCAGAGATCGCAAAGATAATTGAACAATGGATAATAACAACAATAGTCGATTAAATTGTAGGATTATAGGATATTTGTTATTGTCTACGTATATTATGCGATAAATAATTTTATAACATGGAGTATAAAGGTACATGCACGCGCGCACACAAATATACATATTTAATTAAAACGTATCATAAAATCAAACAACTTAACCGAAATGTGATTATCGCGAGTCACCTAGCACCGAATATTTGGTAATTAAAAATTATTGTCCGGATGGTTTCGTTGATTCACTACCAGGATATCTCGAATCGTTCGAAATAAAATGAAGCTAACCGATTGATGGCTTTTATTTTCAAGCACTTGATTAATAAAATCAAGCTGCAGCTTGTAGCGTATATGATACATATTTGAAGAATTTTTAACGCATTATTAAATGCGTTTCACTCGACGTAGCAAATGTTTGTCATATTTTTAATCCACTGTAACATGCTGTTTATTCAATGTAATACACAAATATTTCAAAAGTCAAATTTCGAAAGACTATAACGCCATCACATGCATACCACATTTCACGATGTTCGTCCATGCCTATACCAAATACAATAGCAACGACAATATCGCTTGCAAATTAACGTTAAAGTAAAAAAAAAGCTACTTGTTCCTATTTTCGTTATCGTCGGATGCAGTAAATTTCATTTGCATAATTAACAAATTTCGAATATTCGCTGAATAGCGGGAAAAAATGTTACAAGTGGTTCGTTAGAAAAAGACAGGAAATCTGATTGGTAGGTAAGTTTCAAGAAATTTTTATCATCGTGTGCACGAAGTTACGGTATATTCGTGGACAATGGTGTTTACTGTGTCGTGGTGAAAGCAAGCAAATGAAACGCTAGAACTTTTGAATAAACTTTCGAAGGAAGTTCCGATAATACCGTAGCGACGACCTTTATTCTAAAAGCTTCACCTTTATTCAACTAGGCCTGCGAGCCAGAAAGTGCAACTTTAATTAAATCCCTTGTTCATTTGTCATATTTTCCAATATCCCTCCCGCCTTTTCGACAAGACCAATGAACTAATTCAACTGAATTTCCATTCGGTTAACCTAATTTCTTACCATAATCCTGACTGCTGAATTAGAAAATAGCAAAATATTTCTTCTCTTTCTGCCCTTTAAAACAGACCCTTCGGAGGGAATTAAGTGAAACGAAAGAAATTAATTAAAATAATTATATTCGTCGTTGAAACATGAGAAACTAAACAACGTAAGAAAATAATAAAGAAATTAATTTCTCCAACGAAAGAAAATGTCGAAAAACTGCGACGACAAAGAAATTATTCGAAAGAATAATTAGTTGTCCATCGTGAACATCCACGATAACTAACGATGGATGTAAAATAAATTTTCAATTAACGATACACGTCAAATGCGTTTACCTATACGTAATATCTCACAATTTACGATTCCACAACATCGTGAAACATCTTACCACTTCAATGAACGCAGTACCAGATCGATATACGTATTTATCATCCCATTTTATCTTCTCTTATCTCTTATTAGAGTGCGGATATTTATAAGATATATCTCGTTTATGTAAAATCAAAATGCGTAAAGATTTACAAGAAGCATATAGCATGCGAACATATGAAAAGATTGCAAGTAGATACATTTAAAAAATCGTCACAATCGTACTACCGATATATTAGCGATTTTATCGAAACATGCGTGTAATTTCCAATGTACGTGAAATATTTAGCTGCAAAACCGAATGTTCCAACGATCTTATATTAAATCTTAAAACTGCTTCTCTCTAAACGAGAAATAGAAAATAAAAGAAAAACCTCGTATTCCTATACTCTTCGTATTTAAATCGGATGAAGCAGATCGCTATACAAATTCGACGTTCTTAAATTAACACTTTGCACTTCGAACTATTCTGGACGTTGACTATCGGCTACTCAGCGCTACTTTGTGGCAGAAACCTGCATTTACAGACCCTCGTATTATTTAGTATAGTTTTGAAAGCAAGTAACGTATTAAAATGATGTTAGACTTATATGAATTGGTTGACATCGAGAAATGTATATTTGCAAAAAAATCAATATTTTACTTTTTATAATTTTGTACAGTGTGATAAACCTTAAAACGCTCTCCAATATGCATTGCAGGCTGATTTCTACAAGATTGACGATAATAAGTCGTTTGACGCCTGTCACCAGGCGTTTTCCTGTCAGAACAAACAATGCAATCCCGTTTTCTTTGACCCACATCGGCAATATGTAGTTTATTATCCGATCTATTGTCTATTATCTATTCTCACGTTCTCTTCTGACACAAAACCCGCTGACATTTTCTTATATATCTTAGTAATTTTACTATATTTTGATTTGATTTCTCGTGCCATTTCAAGAGAAAACTTCAGGGAAACACGCGTGTCTCAAAAAGTTGCGCTGAAATAACTTAATTCCCCGTAATCATTAATAGACTTTAATGTCTCATGAGAGGAGACATCCGAGTGATATGCTAGAATTACGATGTTCCACGAGAGGGGACAGCGTTAATGTTGATAAAAATATATATCCAAGTTGTCAGTTTATTTATTACGCATAAACTTACCCCATCTTGGGTCCGCCCTGGGTCAGATCGAAGACTTGCCTCGGATTCAACAGCCACTGGAACTTCTGTAAAAGCTTGGCTCCCTGATTTCCGCCCGATTTTGGGTTAATGAAAACCAGCACCGGTTTCACGGATGGCGTAGGTATAGGTTTCACCACCCATAACATCCCCTGATCCTTATCCTGCTCTTTATCCTTATCCTTTTCTTTCGATTTCTTTCTGTTGGACGCAGTGCCAGCACCGCTTCCAGATTTCTTCTTTCTCGGCGATTTTCTCAAGCTACTCTTGAAACTGCCCTTCCTGGGAAGCTTCACGATCCAGGATGGTGGCACTACGATAGACGCGTGAATACCTAACTCGCAGTTTTCTCCGATCTTCTGAACGTTGAAGCACGCTTCTTTGTTGTGATAGGCCAGCTTGCACCAGCTGCAGCTCACCGCTACAATCTCCTTCGAGGTGAAGCTCAGCTTCGATTGGAACGACTTGCCGCAATTTGCGCATTTTCCCTTCTGTGATCGTCGGTGTACCCAGTGGTGGTGAGTGTTCGTCTGTTCCCGATATTGGCGAACCCCGACATCCCGGAAGCTAGATTTGCAGGCAAAGTTCAGGCTCACTGCGCACACAGCATGGGCTACCACTCTGCAGGCTGCACATTTCATCCGGGGCCCGTGTTTCTGCAATTTCAATGAAATTCTGTGTTAGAGAATGTCTCGTGTACAGTAGGGTCGTCTATAACGCTTTAAATCGTTGTTGAACGAAGTAAACGATAGTAAAACCGGAGGAAAATAAAGTCCACGTCCCGTACAATCCTCTTAGTCTGTAGGGGTTGTTTGGGAAAAAAAAAGAAAGAGAAAAAATTGAAGCGCTCGCGAAATCGGTTTAACGGGGTTCGAAAACAGCCGGAACCTCGTTAGCGGTTCTTTAATGGCATAATCGATAAAAGTTACGTGTCGAGAATACGGTAATCTATCCATTTCCCTTGTTTCTTTGCTTTGTTCCTATTTTCACGTAATATTCTACAGCATCAGTGCGCTGAGAAATTTCTTCCTCCGCTTGAGGAACGAAGAAATAGAAATTAAATCGAAAAGGGAACGTACTAGGGCAAATGTTCGTTCACCAAATAATCTATAGCAGTCGTACATAGAACGTAACAAAAACACGTTCGTTGATTGCAAGAACGCGAGATCGATGTAATGAATGCGCCACGTCACAGGACGAACGAACACGTTGCAAGAACTGGGAAATTTTTTGTGCTCCATGAAAGTTTGTCCCTGTCCGCTGTCCAAATGGAAACGTTGACGGAATTTGCACACGTTTACGTGGCTGTAAAAAGCAAAAATAAAAAAGGAACAAAAATGAAGAAAGGAAAAAGAGGAAGAAAATGAGGAAACACGAAAGAAAGAGGGTGGAAAGGCAGAAGATGACAGCGGATTCACGGAATTCATGGTGCACGTATAAATCACGTCATCCTGTTCGCCACCTTTCAAACGATTTAAAAGGTTCATCGGTTTCCATTGTCTACACGATGATCAAAGCGACAAAACGATGATCATTGAGGTCAAACAAAAACCATCAAGCTCTATCGTTCGCCGATAGGCTTGAACAAACTATGTACGAACAGCGCTTTAAAATTGTGACGATTCTCGACGAAAGAAACGCGGTCGAGTAGAGGAGCGTCGGTAGAGGTGTAGAGGGTCAAGGCTGGTCGACAGACCCTCATCGAACCTCTTCTTCATCGTTTCAGTTCCTCTCAAAGAAAAACTTTTTTCCTTCCGATATTGCTCAGCCGTCACGGTTTATATTGACCTACATGAGTCACCCGAAATGTGCCACGATTCTCTCTGTGAGTCGGGCAATTTGTACAGAAAGGAAGAGAGGAAGAAATGAAAAGAAGAGACGAGTCTATGCGTTTTTTTTTCAACACGATCCGAGGATACGATATTTTCTTCTTCTTCTTCTCCGTACTTTTTTATATGATATCGGTTAATTGCTTCGTCAGAGACGTAATTTTATCGAGAAAGAGATCTTAGGGCCAGACCACTCGAATTCGATGGCACAGACACCTTCAAACTATTCTTCGGCCAAATTGGATTGATCGATCGAGACCATTTGCGGGCAAATCTCACTCTATCGTTGGGTCTCTCTCGTCTCTTCGCTCTCTCAGCCACTCTTCTTTATTTATTGCTTTTAAAAAGCGCAAAGTGTAAATCCAGTGGAACGTGCCATACCTTCATCGAACATTTTTATTAAAGAGATAATTTTAATAACGATTATAAGAGTATCTATCTCATATACACACTGCTGGCCATAAGTGTTGGAAAGCTCGATCGTTACAATTGATCGAGAACCTCTGACAAATTTTACTTTATTTAATTTAGTGTTTCTGCTTCCATTCTCTTCTCAACCCTTGATCGTGACTTCGAAAACGAGCACGAACACAAGCGGTCGGTACACGTGCCCTAAAAGCCAAATGTGAATTAGCAGCCTGTAAATTAAGCCGTTCAGCAGAATGGACGAAAACGTCGCTACGATCGATCATCTTAATAGCGTAAAAGGTCGCGCGTTATCAGTCTGGACGTCTTCACGACGCGCAAAAACAGACGAAAGGGGTAGGCTAAAGGGATCAGCGTGAAACTTAAATGGAAAACTCGGCGGATGAACGAACGCCGATTCATCAAAGTCTGGGGCCACCGGCGGAATCAATCTTCGTTACCGGTACACGCGGCTGATGCTCGGATTCCACTTGGAAAACGGGCACGTCGCTGACGATCCGTAAGATTTATTTATCGCGTGGAAATTGCTGGCTGCGATCGACGCGGAAATCGCACTTAAACGAGATCTCATACTCGATTTTCCGTGTCGATCGGGAATGCTATAAATCAGAGGTTCTCAACCAAAGTGGGATTATTGAACGCGAGAGTTGGAAGGAAGAATCTAGCACATTTTATTTGACATGAAAATATTGACTGAAAATTATTGCTTCAAATAAAAAAGAAAAGAGAGGAAAGAAAAATAGGTCAAATAATTAGATACTCCAAATAAAAGTAAAAAGATCAAATAATTACTCCGGGTAGAATAAGACGTTGGTTGGAAATAAAATTGCTTGAAACATAATTCGAAGATCTTACTTAAGAATTAAATTGTTTTCAAATAACATATTTGCCAAACGTTTGATAAATACAAGTAGTAACAGCAGGTAAAGGATAACAGATAACTGTTTTCTTTTGTGTATAAAGAACATATCTATTGCTGGGAAAATATTCATCTTAGAGATAACTAGATATTGGAATAATTCATCAGACCAAATAGCGTGAAAGCCAAGAGATACGGAAAGGAATGTACATAGATTAACACAACAGAATTTTGGAGTGGAAATTCTGTGTACCGTAGATAAACATCCGTATATTTTCCTTACAAAATCAAACAATCGATATCCATATATTAAATGACTAGTTTTCTACGAATATATAACTCCTTCTCGTCAATGGGTAAGAAGTTTATCGAATAAGCTTAATATTCTCATTTAAAATTATCATAATTCATGTGTATAATTGGAAGTTATCCGCTGTTTACTACTCTTATTATTTATATTATGTTATATTTATTATTCTTACTGAACTTAAAATACCCGGTAGTTTCTCATTCTTCCAATTTAATTATCATATTAAAATCTAACAGTATCTTACAACGTACAAGTTTGATCATTCTGTACCAGGTTCGAAGTTGAATTTTGAGATGTTAAGTCGAATAACGCTTACTATAATAAGCATACAGTCTTAGCTTCGTACATTGTACGTACATTACGAGATATATTCCTCTTCGTGCTACGTACTGCAATTTTTCAATTTTCAGTCTGATGATATGCATTCGCGAAAAGGTTGAGTACCCACACTGTAAATCGAGAATATTATCGACGTGGTCGTATTGGTCCGTATTGGCTTCACACTCGACTTTTTTCATCCCTTTTTCATTCCTTTTTTCCCTTTCTTTTGATTCATGCACATTCGACGTTTAATGGACACGAAAGAATTTTATGCGATTCGAAATTGGAATTTGTGGATCATTGATATTGAAGACAGAAGACGGCTGCGAGTGAACTGTCTCACGGTTGAGCAATAGCTGTAAAATTCCAGGATATTGGTACCCATACAAGAGAATTACTATTCGCTTTGTGCATGCCACAAACGATAGCACAGCCAGTGAGCTTCTGGAGATTGAGAAAGGATTTAATGGAATCTTTAAGTATAAAATAAATACAGAATTATAAATTCTCAGATTACTTACTAATAATACTCTGAAACTTTGCATTAAGAACACATAATGTTGGAGCACATAATATTTCTGGTAATAGCATTGGCTTGTGCAATAAAAGTAATATGAGATTTATGAGAGACTTCCGAGTTTATGAGATTCAATGCTGTTGAATTATACGTCTACCTCCTGTTATTCACTGAATACCATTACGATGCTTTTCACGAGAAATTTTCTGCCTTTCCCGGCAACCAATTTTTGGAACTGATTTTTGAAAATTCCTCTTAACACGTTCAATCTTGTTCTATCAAAAGAATTCCTTAAAATCTACGTTCCTACGATTAATACTTCTCGTGAATTTTTCCCACAAAAGCCTAGAATATTGAAAATTTTCGATTGATACAAGTTTGTTTGTCATGATTAACATGCTGTTTTATATTTCCATAAAAAGATTTATACGCCTATTAGGAGATTAATTAGACGAATACGATATATCATAGTATTTCGATGACTGGAATAACTTCTTTCGTTCGAACGTTCTTAAAAAATTATTCGCAGATACACCGTAATCCTCCGAAAAGGAACAACCTCAAAAAAGTTCCTCAAAAAAGGAACAACGTTCCTTGGACGATGGGAATAATATTTCTGACCCAACGGATATGACGAAATGGAACAAATTTGATTATCATGATACCTATATGACGAATACGTTTCGTCGGATATTTTCTTTTTTAAATTTCGAAAAAATATTCTGCTTCCATATTCGAAACAACGCGTTCCCGGGATGCTGGTTAAAATAAAAATTAAATCCTGTTTCAACCAATTGCGACTGCTCTAAACCAAACTGTATAAATTAAATATTTCACGGGAAAAACTTTCCGCCCGTTTTATTCTAGAAAGTTATTTGAAACGTTTTAAATAATGCACGCCGAATGCATACAAGCTTTTTTTCTTGCCACGGTTAAATTCGCAAAATAGTTTACTGCATCAACGTAGTCGATCTATTTTTTCGGATCTTCATTTGATTAACTTCTACATATGTAATATGCCTTCCAAGTTTACATTTCCGCTCTGCACAGTGAAGCGAAAACCCTCAATTTTTTTACTACCGAAGCGAATTTTCCTCGGAAAAATATTCCTGGAAATGTCCAAACAATGAAGCAGAGCCATGGCTCCTTTGCGTATATGAAGCTCTTCAGCCTCTTTCTCAATTGAAGTAAACGACACTCTTCTATGACGATCAAGCTATGTACGCAAACCGACATTTCAGAATACATAATGCGATTTATAAAACGTTACAACCTGTTTATCAAGACAGTGACTATTCGTCCGATAAATAACACAAAGTTGTCGATAAAAAAGACGCGTATATCTTATTTAATGATATGATAATTTGATTAATCTTGACGACGTTTCTCATTCTATAAATCTCGATACACGTTACACTAATTCTTCAATCTGTTTTTAAATTTTACTACGAACCTTCCAAACAATCCGGTAAATTTATTATTTTAAATATCGATAGGTGATGATTACACAATATGTTTTACAATATATCTTATGAAAAACATATTACATTTATCTTTCTTCTACGTTAATTGTTCTTTATTCTAAAAATATTTCATCGATTTGATTGGTCATTTCAAAGGGGGAGAAAAATGTCCAGGTACACGAAAAGTAAGAAATCAAAGTTTATTTTGGTCGTATGACTTCAATCGTACGAACTGGGAACAAAACCTTTCACGAATAAGTAAACGAAAGGCGTGTATGGATATTAAATAAACAAATGAATACAGTAGGCGATTAAATTGAGAAATTAAGACATATTTGTGTTACATAATGTAATGTGGTACGATCCTAAAGGAAGCAAGCGGATAGAAATATTTACCTGATCGATAAAAGAACGACGATCGAAATCGTTTGAAAAATTCAAGATTAATTTTCAACGGAAGAAGCAGGAAGTCACTCGTCGCTACGGCGGAAGTATGCTCGCGCGTAATGTGTATCGATCGTTGGAATCTCAGCAACGATAAATATCATGCCTCGCGACAAGTTTAAACATACTTTGAAGCACGTTAAGTATAATTTAATGCAAATAATGCTTGTTTACTTAGTTAGGAGGAAAGCTTCCATTTGGTTCTGTTAACCAGACGTTACCACGCTCGTATGCATGCGATGGAAATTGATTTTGGATTCTTGTTAAATATGACGGACATGCGGTATCATGAAATTCGTCTAAAATCTTACGAGCTATGTGCTGGTCTATACCTGTAAGTCCGACTTGTCGTAAAAATCGCGAGATTCCGAAAAAATTTCATTATAATTCATGCGGCGCACGTATACAAAATTTTAAAATACTATAAATAGAAATTTTACGGAAATATTATTTATCGGTGTATGTGACGTAGAGAACGAATATCATGAACGCGTGTTGAACGTGAATATGTTACAACGTGAACGTATCGAATACCATATTTTAACGAAAACATGGAATGTGATGTACAGGGTGTTTTGTTTATTTTGTCCGTTTTAATACCTTCGTTACATTTACAGATACAGAAAAGTGCAAAAAAGAGAAAACAGTTCTTCGGTTTGAAACGACGAGTATTGTGATTAGTGTTATTGCGCATTCCATGTACTAAGTCTGCACTTTTATCAGAAACTTAATTCTTAACGTGTACATACAATCAGTCGATTAAAGTTCTAGTTACAGAGTCAATGAAAGTTAACAAAAGCACTTGTACGATTTTAGTAATTGCAAAAACAGAAATCGAATATCATCCGTTTTGATTAAATCTTTCAATTAATTTCTCGTTTTATTCATACGGGTGCATCAATGGAAACGATGCGAGATAAATCATCGGAAAGTATAAGTCATCGTTGAAAAACTGATGCCTTAATCTTATCAGAGTGGCCGTTATGTAAATAATGACGAAATGGATGATACAATTCCGCCGGATGTTATATTCAGCGAGTATTCGATTCGAGTGGAAGAAATGAATGAAACGACGAGAGGCAATAAAATTTGTATTGTAGAAGCATGGATGCTAGCTACTTGATGAAGCTAAGAAGCAAACATGAACATATAAACAGCAGGGAAATAAGAATAATGGGCAAAGTCAGAAAGTTACATATTTTATGAATGTGGAATGCTGGAAAATACGCGGAACAAAAGGTCGTGTCGACACAAATCAGAAAAATCATCCCCCGCGAGACGCAAACGCGTTCTTCCAATTTCGGATCGCTGTACTACTGTTATATTTATCACAATATCCAGAGATTCTGAATTACGATACTCCTGGTGTTATTACAAAAATGCTTCAAAACTATCAAGAACAAAATTCATTCTGCGTAATAGAAATTGTGAAAATTGCTTAGGAATTTTTAAACCAACCTTTTCCCCACATTTCTTGTAATAAATTGTAATATGAAACTGTGGAAAAAAGAAATTTAAAAAATAGAGATAATTGTTTAAAAATATTCCTATAATTATTCTATATAATTATGTGACTAATAGCCTGTAGAAATAATTAAAGAGGCAAAAATTAAAGAGTTGAGGCATTTATGAAAAATTTCAATGCGCAAAAATATAGAAAAAATCCAAAGTACGTGCCCCATATAATATGCATATCATAAAACAAATTACGTATAGTTTCGCGTTTATCTATGTGTAATTTCGTTTATAAAAATATGAATTTTCATAAACCATCGTACTTTCTATGTACTATGAAACCATATAACATCCATCAGTTTTACCTACGCTAATATACATATAACCTGGTTCAAAACCTCCATTGTCAATCAAAAAGATTGACACTGTTACTTTCAAAATGAAAACAGTTCTAGTTTGACTTTTTTTACGCACGATGCTTTCTCGTCAAATCGAGACGTATAAAATCTACGGTTAAAGTTTAAAGATACTCATTTTCTATGAAACACCTTCTATACAGACGCATTTCGCAGGTTTCAAATTTCACAAAACCTTGTTACGCCATTCACATAGGATTTCACATAGGAACAAATTCGAAATTACTGCGTAGTTGAAAACTGAAATGTTTCGGTTTGGGTTTCTTTTCGTCAGGCTGCATCGAAAATTATGCCGATACGATACTCATATTTTATGCAAATTTTCGAATTTAAACGGTGCTCTGGTCACGCGCCACCTTGGCATATTTTTCCTTTTTGCAATAATTTCATTGCAAACAGTTTTGTTCTATAAATTCCGTTACGTAACGCGTTTATTTTCGTACTGTTTCTTTTTCTTAAGAAAGAGAAAGGACAGCATCCTCTTTCCATTACGAAACTTAATCCTGACAAACTAAACCAACCAAATACGATTAGCGAAAATTATGTGCAACAATCTGTACTTTAAGGCTATTATGGAAACGTTACTACCGCAAATCTCGTTTAATTTACTGCGATAGTGTTTCCTTATTCCAGATTTTTCAATCGAGGAAGCTCAATGGAAAAATGATGTAACCGAATCTTTTCTTAAGGAATATTATAAATGGGATACGCTAGAGGAAATGGTAGACATATAATAACCGTATCAGTTTAGAAAATTTTGCTATGAATTTTCAAGACCACCCCTACTGGTGCAAAAGCGTGACAATAATTGCTGCGTTAAATATTGAAAACTTATTCCAAGAAGATTAAAAATAAGATATAAAATGGATGTATCTACAACAGAGAAACGTATTATTAAAAATTACGATCTTTCCCTATGGGAAGACAATTTTAATCAATTTTTCTGTCTTTAGAGACGCACTGACAATGGGACACGCAAAAAATTTAATTTCAGCGAGACGAGCAAACGTTAAAATCTTTTTAATAAATTCGCAAATCACAGCCATCCAGTACAGGTGATACGCAAAATTTTCAGTCGCTGGCATATATATCCAATTTCCTACCATGCATACTAGCTGCAAAAATATTTATCGTGGTAGATGCTGCGCGGAAAATTACAGCCTCTACCATCCCTCTCTCAACCTCGTTGCTACCCTGTGGCCAAGGCTCACCCGATAATTTTCTTTTTATACCTGAACAAAGAGGTTTCGTAAATTGCCAATTTTCGTTATTAACACACATAGAATGGTAGTAGCCTCGCTTAATTTTCCTCCTTGCTACATCATCGTCCTGCAGTTAAGATTCATTTTTTAAAGCGTTGGCTAAATAAATGTATTCATCGGGGAATATTAAATCACGCTCCAAATCAGGATTATCAACTTTTCAAGTAGCTCGGCCAAACGATGTATAAAAGTAAGGAAATCATTATTTGTCCTAAATTTCGTTGGCTAAATTTTAAGATTATTTGCGTATTTGTTGGAATAAGAGAGATAAATTAACGTTGAAATTACCGGTTTGTGATATATAGCTAAATATTTTCCGCATACTCAAATACGGTATTTCACTTCGAAGTAATTAGAAGCTCAAACATTTTCTTTACTTGTAAAAAAAGAATATACTTCACGTGCAATTTAAATGGAATCTATTGGGTTGGCAACTAAGTGGTTGCGGATTTTCTCAATATCACCTAATGACAAAATCCGCAACCACTTAGTTGCCAACTCAATAAATACGAATATGCAAGGAAGAATAGTTTCGTGGCAAGTTTAATTTTTTTAACTTTTCACTAACATGTTTTTTAGGATCTGTGGTTAAGTGGTCACGAGATTATCTTTAAGTAGAGTACTTTGTCAATAGGATGTACATACAACGTGTACAAATAAAAAAAGCAGACCATACAATAGTAATAAGAAGAATACATAATGGCATGTTTCTATTTCTTTCATAACACAAATACTAAGTTATCAAGCAGAAACATACGAAATGAAAGTGTATTAACAATTGTATCTACAATCTGTAAATTTATTCGAAGTTAATCAGAATGCCAATGATGACCAAATTATTGAAAAGCGTAAAGCTTCAGGAAAAATCCTTTACACCAGCTTTTATTTTGCGCGATGTAACCTACTATTGCGAACGAACACTGCAAAAATTGTGGTATTATAGCTTTTTTAAAACATACTCTGCGTTGTCATAGCGTTACGCTGAAAAATGAAAGAAGACCAAAATAATGTCTTTGTAATCCTATATGGCGATTGCTTAAGGGCTGAATGTTTATTTTCGTCCATCGTACGAGAACTAAAATAGACACTGCCTATACATTCCCAGAAATCAATTAATATCTACGCTATAATTGATTCGATAGAGGCGTAAAATCAATGAGCCGCATTACGTTAATGATATAACGTGTTTCAATGAAACCGATGAGTCAAGGAACTCGGAAACGTTGCGCCACGAACATGTCGAGAGGATACACAATTTATAAACCTTTATATCCAATCAATCGTTTATTATACTATCATAATATAGCACTGGTCATAATGCCGATTACCTTTGACAAGAAAAATTACATGTTAAATGATCGTCACAAAGAATCTTTGCTCGCATACTCTAAAGTAGTTTGTGTTTTTTATATTCAAAATAAATAAATATAGAAAATTAATAATGCAATTATGTATATGAAAACGACCATTTATAGCTTCACTGATTAAATTTGTATATAGCCGTATATATAATTATATGTTTGTCTATAATTATAGAAATCATTATAGTGGCTATAAGATCGCAATGCTTAGACGCTTGGAAATCATGCAATTCATTAGGAAGTAATTCATTTATTATTCAACGCAATTAAATTACGTAATTAAGCCAGTCGTAAGCATCAACTGTGTTCGTTTTCGGTTCGGACGAAACTGCGCCACTTAATTAAAAATTCTTAATTACGACGTTTTCTGTCATGTTCCCCTCGTTATCTCAATCAAATTTAAAAGAACATTACGTCGAAAGATGGCAACACGGATAATCAGCCTTTTTATACTTTTGACCTACAATTTCTCAAAATATCATAAAAGCAATATCGAACGCCAGTGGGTAAAAAAAGAATTTCATTTCTCTCGATGAATTTCCAGATTTAGACAAAAAAGAAAAAACGGAGAAAGGAAAGAAATATTCCAGGGAATGATATATCTACGTGATGAAATGACGTACGGTCCGATCTCTAAGAGCAGCGTTGCTCGTAAAAGCAGAAAGAAACGCACGAAATAAACGTGGAACTGTGAGACAACTCCCCCTTCCCCTCTTTCCTTTTACGTTTGCTCCTAACGAAAATCGTCCCCATTAATGTTTCACTCATTGCCAACGTCTTTGTCTAAAAATGATATCACCGATAAAAAATGTACGCAGTCGAACTCCGTGTCTCGCCAAAGTATTTCCAATCATCGGTACAGTTGTTGAAACGAGGACGACTGACTGGCAGAAAAATTGACGCGTTCCATGATCATTCTGTTTCATCCGGCTAAATGCATATTTTATCATATACTCATATAGTCGACTGCATACAGAATAAGAATAAATCAATGAAGACACAACGTACGTACAATATGCAGTGGCTCACAAAAATATTTGTAAACATATCACAGAAAACATTGTGGAATTTCATTAACAATGCAACAAAACACCATGGTCATATCGTATAGAAAATTGAAATTAACAGCAGAACAATTATTCTTCTATCAATATGGTAGAAGGTAATATTTCTAGAAATTCATAATTACTATACGACAGGGGAAAAAAGAATGGAATGAAATATTACATGTTAAAAAGTCGAGCGCGGTGGGTGGATATATGTATACTTATGGCGATTGATCATATACGTATGCGTCTATACATATAATCTACACCTCATATATAAAATACTACCTATTTATTATATTATTATTATTATTATATTTTAAATATTACCTATTATTATATAAAATATTATCTATACCTTATATATAAAATATTACAGATATATACTAGATATATTTTTTTCTTTTTTTTTTCTTTTTCATTAACGTTCAACAGATGATAATTCGTATATATTTTCGAATATATAGCTGTCCAGAGGTTCAATCCTATAAACGAAGCTCTACGATGTTATTCTTTTTCTTCGCCCTCTTCTATCGACCACTTCCAACTACTGTCCATCGTCGCACGTCGGTACCGCGCACATTATTTTTCATGTCGAGCTACGTCGCGTTTTTATTCGCGCACCAAACAGACGTATCTTTGGGAAACATGCCGGGCATTTCTTCCTATGCTTTTACTCCTTCGTTTTTACGATTATTCGCTTGCAGTACCTACTACGTCGCTACGTGTTGAAGGTACAGCCGTTTTACGACACCCAGCGAAGGATTAAGAGGGAAAAAAGGGACGTGTGGGTAACGAATGTCGTCAACTTTTAACGAGCATCGGTTTACTGAAACTATTGGCTGTAACTAATCATTGTCTGAGGCGAAAGTGAAAGATGAGAAGAGGAATGATGTGATTTATCGCGTAACGTGTTTTATTTTTAAGCCTGTTGCGTCCTTCGATATTCCATGTCCCAATTTTAGTCTGAATATTTCACGAAAAGATTTGCTAAAAAATTGGAATAAGAAATCATGCGTAACAACAACGATCCTTACATATTTTTCTTCTTTTTTTTTTGAACTTAGAATATATTTTTAATAATAGAAAAATAAGGTGAGCCAAATGTCAAAGCTTAAGAACGTTGTATTTTATGGACTGAAGTTACTTTGAGAAAATAAGATGATTCCTCGTAAGTAGTAAAATGAATTTGGGTCATAACTTCATGTCAGAATTGCAAACTCCGTAACGTTTACCTGCTAAAGTAATCCTAATTGATCATTGTTCTCAGGAAACACCGTACAGCTGCCTACCTTTCTGCCATCCAACTTCCTCGACTCTACCTAAATCAGTCATGTTAAACAGCATTTCGTGTTCTACATGCTTCTCTATGCTACTCACGTACTTGGAACTTATGGTCTGAGCATTTGCTTCAGACACTTACATGAATTCGTCATTGGACGAAGGGTCTGGTTTATATCGTTTCGCTGAAATATCGATGTTGATATTCTGACAATATTGCCGATGATGTGAAAAATTGTCACACGTATAAAGAAGAATTATGCCTATAATTATAGCCCACAAATAAATACAAATGCTTTTGACAATTTAATTGAAATTGAAATACCAGATATACTTTTGCTCAAAAAGTTCTGCCCTCTTTGAATACGCTGAAATTTTGCAAATATTTTATTTTACACAGAACGACGATATTAAATTAAGAATAAATAGTTCATATCGCGCGCAAATTATCAAAATAAAACGTTTCTCTATGAAGTAAGTGTGAAAGAATACGAATCAATAAAAAACGTATAACTAGAAAAAGATACAAAGAGTTATTATTATGTATAATAATAATAATAAGTCAGAATCATATATCGAACGATAAAAGAAGAAATACCAAAGATAGTCTAACAATTCTCCTCAACGAGAAAAGACACAAGAAAATAATTCACTGTATTGTCCAGGTTGAATTGAAATTCTTCTGAATTTCCAATTGAAATTCTTTTTTCAATCCACAAAGAAAAATAATCTTTGATACATTAATTAACTATTTCTTCTTTCGTACTTAATATTTCAATATATACCGAAAACTTCTATATGCCTTTGATAAAATTCACAGAAATCGATTCCAAATCAAATTTTCCAATCAAAAGTAATTTCATCAACGTTAAATACATATTACAAGGATCTTCGAAACTTCGATACGAAACATCGTGGAAAAATATCTGCTTCCCAACGATTTCTCCCTTAGTTATCCTTCCCAAAGTTATTCGACTAAATGGAACAATAGAAGCGTGTAATAAGAAGATAACATGTGGCCCGGAAATCATGCACCATGTTCTTAAAAACTAACACAGACAAAGAACAAAACACGTGGAGTATAACATTCATACAAGGAAGCCAAGCTGAAAGACGAAAAAAAGAAACAGAACGAAAGTACAGCAAGAGAGTAATTAACAGGATGGTTGTAAGATTGCGCCTTCTGTGTTTCTGCATTAAACAATCATTAAAATTCAACAAATACGTAGAAAACGTAGGGAGGAAGTCTGATAAAATGTTTTCCGTCGTCTGCGTAGAGACAAAGTGAGAACAAGTCGGTCCGCTAAAAATAGTATGTCAAAAAAGTAATTAAAAGCTGTTTTAATGCCTCTTGGTTTTTTTCTCGCGGCCGAGTTTCCAACCTGCGAACGAATTGCCACAAAATAGGATGTTCGAACGTGCTGGCACGTTAAAAAGCGATGACTTTCGTCACCTCCCTTTTTTGTTTCATTTTTTCTTCCGCTCTTTCTTTTTTTTTTTTATTTCATTTATTTCGTCTGTTCAATTTTATCTGTTTTCTCTTCTTTCTTTCTTTTTTTCTATTTTTTGTTTTTTTCTTTTTTTTTATTCCGTTTTCATAGCGCGTTCGATAAACGAATAACTCGGAATACAATGCGAAACGACAAATCACGGAACGTTTCCTCGAGAACGATAAGCGAATATGTTATCGGACAGATGATAAACGGTAATTATTTACTCGTTATTGAACCGACGAGTATTTAACGTAATAACGAGAAAACGATTACAGTAACATTTAATCGATTCATCCCGTGATTTAATGTGTGAAATCGTATTTGCGATAACAATTGCATGAGATTATTGTACAATAGCACTCATTGCTAGCGACTATACATGTATAATATAAACGGACCGATATAATGGATCGTTTCCTACCACGCGTTCACGTGTTCTCGACTTCGTTTCGCTTCGATTTAATCACCTAATATGTAGTGTGTCACTTGAAAATAAAGAAATATATATGTCTTCTTTTTCTTTTTTCTATTAACTGCTTGCGTAGGTTATTGCGGATACAGAATGACGAAAAAATTGAAATCAAATTCGCCATATTAACGAGTATAATATCAGCAAAAATAAACTTTAGCGATGCAACTTACGTCTACACATTTACGTACATAACCGACACGTCTAACCTAATTAAATAACATAATTGAACGGGTCTGTCTGTTATCAAGAACGAGCAACCGCACAAAGAATTTTCCAGCGACGTGAACATCCACGTCGTTTCGCTTTTAATTCGGATACAGAGCGAGTGAACGAAAACCAGCTATGAAACACAGAAGACGGGAAGAGGATGAACATGTACCTGGACTCAAGTGTTTCCCACCGCCAGTTAATTTCCTGTTTCCACGATACGTTGTTCGATTTCGATGAATAGCCTGTTAAAACCTGGTGCATCCTTCGCGACGATATTCCACGTGAAAAGAACATAAATCATTGGCAGCCAAATGGAAGTTTAGCGACCTGTACTTCTACATGGATGTTCGTTGCGCTAGATGAAATTTATGGCTGCTCTGAAAACTATCCGAATTAAATCAGCCAACGTGCAAACGGCGTTCGAACACCTTGCAGGTTTAGCTGAGATTATAATAGAATATATATAATATTCGCGCCACTATGATAGAAAAAGTTCGCCATGTACAATTCGTCTCGTGCAATTTAGTTTTCAAGTTCCCATTTCGGTGTTCGATTGTTTCGTCACGGTGGTCGACTTCTATCGATTCGTTCTCCTATAGGTGTGTCGATTCGTCGAGTTTATTCGCACGGTGATATAGAGAATTGCCAGGGAAATGTGGAAATTTGGACGATTTAATATCGTTTCGAAACGTCTCTGTTGTGTTCTTTGAAACGTGCAATTTTCCTACCGAAGATATTCAGCTGCTTATGCTTTGACGTTTCAACTACGTAAGAATCATGGAACGTTCCGAGATTCTAATTTTAGTACAAATTCTACTTGCTGAGGGATACTCGCATACGTATGTACGTACTTACGTTCAGTTCTTTTCTTAACTGAACCGCAAATTAGCCTGAACTAGCAGCGAATGCGTTTTCTAACAAACTAACATCAACGAATACGATAAAATAATCGACAGATTATGGTATTTGTTTTATGACTTGTTACGGTAACTACGTCGTTCTTCGAATGCTTCATTAGTGACCATAGTCTAATACGTTGTTTAATTCAGAAAAAAAATTCCTTTAATGACTCTGATAAAGTCATTCTTGAAAAGGCTAATACATCATATAACGATAGAACATTTACTTTTTGCTAGTAAGTTTTAGAATATGGCTGCGTAACAATGTTTATAAAAATCTTTCTAATATACCAACTACGTAGAGTTATTAATATTCGCACCATCAAACATCTACATTTAAGCATTTCTTTCTTTTTTTCTCATATTTCTCTCTACTTCTTTCGTTCTTCCTCTTTCCTCGCCTATTGCTTTTTCCATGTCTCCTTCTCACCCTTCTCCTTCCCAGCCTGTATCTTCCTAACTGATCCCTTCCTTATTACGTTGTTTCTTTCTTTGTCTGGCTTTCCATTCGATTCCAGACCTGCCCTTTTTCTCTACCTCGCTTTCATTTTTATTGGATATACTTTCTGTTCGTTCGTCTCTCCTTTCTCTCGTCTCTTTTCTCATCTCTTCAATTTATTTGTCTTGTACACCGCGTGCTATTTCTTCGCTTCCTCTTTCTTTTTTCTTCTTCGTCCTATTACTTCTGCAAGAAATAGTTAAACCCGAAACGTTGAAGATCAAACTAGAAATTGAGCTTCTAAGAATTAAAATTAAAAAGTTTACTTGTCCGAAAATCGGTTCGATAATTGTTCGAAATTCTAGAGAAGTTACGCAGCACCCTCCGTCGAAATAGGAATCAAAGTCAAGCCATAACAATTTACGTTGACAAATTATGCCCAAATTGGATCGCGTGTGTCCAAGCGTACATCATACAGAGAAGGCAACAAAGATTCTCCGTGCACAGAACATTGTTAACGATGACAGAGATTTCTGAACGTGTACCAAAGTGTTTCAATTAACACAACGCAAAGGGAACAACATGGATGCGTACGTGAAAACGACGTCAGAGCATCGTTATCAGACCGAACCAGTGCATTTTGTTACAGTTGCTATTGTGCGCCACAGAAACGATTCTCTGCTGGTTTCTGAAAACTCCCCAACTATTCGCAGTTTCGTTAATTTGACGGAAATGTGTACTATGTTCACCAACCCGTATTTCTCCACTCGTTTACACTCGCTAGGTCTCTTGTTCTTCGTATATTTCGCTTCAATGAAATACTTTCTCCTCTATCATATATTTCTGATATCATCTTCCTTTCCGGTATTTTTAAAATAGAAACATCATTATTGCATTATTGCAGATCATTATTTGCAGAAAGCATAAAGACGTTCCTTAAATTTTGCGAGAATTAATTTTGATACAGAAAGAGAAACCAAATATTTTTAACAATTTTTATATTAGTCTACGAACGTCTATGAAAATTTGTATTTTTATCGACACAATTATAAAAAAGGCTGTAATTTTCATAACAGAAATTTGTATCGTTCATTTAATATCGTAACCAATTTTACGTGTGTTATATATTTTTGCGTGAGAGAGAATTCTCTCCGGATCATTGTTACATTGGTTACTATTTCTTTAATAACAATTAGAAATCTCCCTAATTGGTAAGTATAAATTTCAACAGTCTTGGAAATTGAAGATATAAAACAAAAGACATTAATTGTAGAGCGATCTGATATGTGTATCTATTGTCTGCTATTTTTAATTTCAAACTTGGACTTCCCATGAATGAATAAAAATCCATAGTTCACGCATTTTTAACGCTAGAACTGATAAAATAATCAAAATAACCAACTCGTAATTTTTCATAGAAATTTTAGGAATTTGTAACGGTGGCTTTCTGAATTTTACATCCCATTGATTTCGTAGAATATTCGAATAAAAATCTATTTCCCTTCTAGTATTACATATTTTTGTCATGTATCTTCCCCTCCCACTTTATTCTCCCTTTTTTCTTTTTTTTCTTTTCGTACAAATGCTCCACTATAATCGCCGATCGTTCTAGTACCGATACGTGTGTACCTCACATGGGAATTTTTCTGTACATTTTATTTTTGAATTTTAGGTACGTTTTTTTACGTTACACGTAAGATTATATTATACATAAAAACATAGCTAAAATTCAAAGATAAAATATATATCGTTTAATATGTCGCGTTGTTAATTATAAATTTTATCAAACTTTATAATGTAATTCTATTTTACTGTAACGCTGGATATTACTAAACTTTATGGAATTTATTACATGAAGCAAACTCTGAAAAATTTGTTAATTATTTTCATTAAACAAATGTATACGCGTATATCGTCTTGGATAAAAACTATAGAGAATGATCGAGAATATTCTGAATATTATAACGAGATAAGATGATTCGTATGAAACTTTGTCGGAGCGTCCGCGAGCGAAATAAAATTCTGGTTGCGGGTAAAAAAGTTTCTGCAAACACTAGAGAAATGCTTTTTAAAAGTTTTGTCGGAAAAAAAGATCTCGTGCGCCACGGTTTTGCTCGACAGACAGTAATAACTGAATTCACGAACATTATTCGCTTGTAAAGGAAACAATTTATCACAAAAGTTGCAAAGTCCGTTCTCTATTCGCACAAGTCCATGTTGTAACGTTAGAAATATAACAATTGTTTATCAAATCGGAACTTTAACATTCTAATTGAATCGCATTACGTAAAAATTCCATCTTACAAATAAACCAATAATCGAGAATCGAAGACAGTCGCTGATTGAATCGTATTGCGTTAAGAATTTTGGATTGCGTTGTTAGAACCATACAAATCTCCATCGTTTTATTTCATTCGAATCGAACGATACGATACACTTTGCCCTGAAAATTAATTTGAAGCTATGAATTAACTCGTCGTATTTCGTACGTATATTACAACGAGGCTTTCCCGAGAGTTGAGTTGGAAACAATAGAAGCTACTATCGGGTTTTTACGAAACTCGTATGAAAATCTTAATGGAAAAGTAGAAGAGATATAAAAATAAAGGGAAATTCATCGCTGTCAAGAACAATCGTGAATACGCGACAATCTAATATGCGAGAAACCACCGTACCACTTATGAGATCACCTAATAATAATTTATTTATTTAGAACGAAATTTCATATTTTGTATGTTCGTACTTGTACGAGATACACGATATATCGTATTTATACGTTACAAGGATAAAAATCGACTGAATTAAAATCAATGTGCTTTTATTAACTTTGAACTGTGCGATTGACAAGGTTTCTATTGTTTTTAATGAAACATCAACCCAGTTGGCAAATAATATCTTCTCCCTTCTTTTACAATGAAATTTAATATAGTTAGAGTAGCAACTTTATCGAACGTATATCATAGTTGCCATTCGTAAATAAAGATAGAACAGAGGATAACTATCGTTCTTTGTCATGGTTCAGTCATATTAATTACGATTTTATTCTGCGAGAAAGATGGTTTTAATAAGTGAACAAACGCTGTGCGACAAAGTGACGTAGTTCTCGTTACGTAAGTCTCTTTTTTCTTCTCTTAATGCCATTCGCAATAACTCACGGATGAAAGACATCACGTAAATGAAAACTATGTATGCAGATCCTCGTTGGGAATAGTCGTGACGTAAAGGCGATCAGTTCTTGTCATGATATTCCAACTTTGTCGCACCAACTTTTGGTAGAACCACTCTTACGAATCGAAATGACAGAACGAGATCAATTTTTCAGACGGTACTCTACCTTTCCAATGTGGTTCTATAATAAATGTAATAAATATAATATTTATCGATGGTATTCAGCCTCGCCTAATGGATATTGGATAACTGTCGACACGAAGAACGTAGAATATTTTGCTTTATACCAATTAAACGTAGTAGCAACTAAAGAGACTTTTTAGTGCTGCGTGATACGTAAATTAACGACACGTAATTACGCACTTTGGTGACTTTCCCAATTTTGCCTGTACGACTGCTCTTTTTTCACGAAAAATTATTAACGTTTAACGTATTTTCAGTTTAATTCTCTTAACGTTCAAAATTTATCAAAAAGGTCGGATTGGATCTTTCATTTGTTCAAAAGTATTACTAATACGTATTAATTAAATGAAAATTTATTGAAATCTAATTCAAACCTAAAAGAAAACGTCAAGCGATATAATCTGTCTGTTCGTCAAATGTTAAAAAATATTTTTACGAAATAACGAGATTCTATTTCTCTGAATAAAAGAAAAAATATATTAACTTCTCGAAATTTAGAAAACTCGTTGAATTGCATAATTTTGTACAAGTAACTTTGAAACAAATAAATGCGGAATACACACTGCATGCGCAAATACAGAAACGATCTGGCCTTCACCGTCCGACAGTAAAGTTCCTTTCGATGATATAATTAGCGTTATAAATAGATACAGTTGAATAATTTGCATTCATAATTTTATTGGCAGTATTTCGATGAATTACTTGTTGTACATTACTTCAACTGAATACTTTTACCGTTGCATTGCGTGTATCGTTGCGATATCGACGCTTCGACGAAATATAATACTCTGACTAAATTGTTGTGGATTCGAACTCAATTTTCAATTGATCTGCAAATTGCACCATCCGCGAGTGTAGATATAAGATCTTCATTACTGATGACTATTATTTATAGTTCTAAGAAATCTATATATCATCGCGTGTTTACATTAAGTGAGTTTATCGACATATTTCTGTAAAACACTTATGCAGTTAAATGTTTTATATACAATTGATTCCCCTCGCCTTTTCCATCTTGTACAATTGTATATATATATACAATAGGAATCAGTGGTAATGATGAATTAATATCACAAACTTATATATTAGTAAGATTTGAAGAATTAATATCATTAGGAAGATTTTACAAGTCACAAATCGCGAGTTATTATATATTCCAAATTCTCTTGCATGGCAGTGATATGTTTAGCAATAAAAAGAACGAAATCGTACAAATAAATTTTACAACTTGCAACCGATTGGGCTACAAAAATTGTCTTCTTAAAAAATTGCAGAATTCAACAATTGTGAAAGAGAGGTGCACAATACGTAACTAATAACTTGTTAATTGACCGATATTATTATAGTAGAAAATAATCTTGGATCAATTTGACAAAAATTGATAAAATTATTAGAAAGAAATCTGTAGATAATCTATAACTGGCAACTTATCAACCGAAGCAATATTAATCAATGGAGCATTACAAATGATCGATAATAATAAATTCTCTTGTACAACGGTAACAAATTAGCTACGTAAAAGAGATGAAGTTTTACAAATATCCAGCCATCTGATTATCCTCTTTTCATACAAAATTATACCTCTATAACTCATAAACCTATCAAGTTACTAATATAATTAGCTACTAAATCATTGTGCAAGAATATCCTCATCTTTCTATGGTCAAACCTAACCCAACCTTAATAACCTCCATCTATATCTATCCAATCTCGATCCTCTTTCTCCATCTCCAGCGAAACGCTTGGAAACAGTTGTCGTTTGCAGGTAAAACTTACCGAACAGTCATTGACGTAACAGAAGTCACCGGAAGCTGACGTCGGTACCCAAAGATGTTCTCCATTAAGTGCACCAGGACCCCAATCGGGCGTTGATCGGGGTTCACGGTGACCGCCACTCGTTCCACCCTCTTCTCTCCCTCTGAAACGGCAAGACACTCGATTACGGAGTGACACTTCGATATCGCCGGTGTGCTGTTGCAGTTGACGTTAATTCCTCTACAGAAATTCCATTAGAACGCGGACAATACATATTGGAGGGCCGATGGGAGGAGAGAGAACAGCAACGACTGTCTAGCAAAGTCTTCTGGAATTTAAATCCTCGTACAACTGGAATACACGATTGCACCGTATTTGGGACAAAGCCGTTGATCATTCTGCGAGGAATTAACGTAACAAACTGCACAGTTGACCTGTCATAACACATCGATTCACGTATCACAACGGTTAGACGACACTGAAGTAAGCGGGTTTTATCGACGTTTTCATGCTGATCGTACACAATGACGACTCGTCAAGCTAGATAGCGATTAGTATTGCTTTTATGTAGACTAAATGGTTTGGTTTTATTGTTTCATTGGGAGAACTGATTCGTAGATATGGAACAGTATTTTGTAAAATAAATCATGCCAGTGCAAATGAAATTACGTAAATAAATAACAGTTATGTAATATCAGAGATATTCAGTTGCGATACGAGGAGTTATAAAAATGATTAAAGAAGCATCGTAATGTAGAATTTCTTGTGCCTCTACGAAAACGCCAAACGTGGATATATGAAATTTTGAGAATCCATCACGTACCTTTCTTTACGATCTAATATAATTTTTATTTTATCCGCTTATCGTTCCTGGTGGATTTTTAATCTTCTAAAAACAGGATTCTCTAAAAATATTTAAATTAAAAGAGTCAACAGAACTACTACCATTCATATCTTATAACTTGTAGATTATTTAATAAACATTCTATGGTATCCATACACAAAATGAACTCGTTAATCGTTCCTGGTGGATTTTTAATTAGGAATATTTTCTAAATATATTTAAATTCGAAGCATTCATCGAACCTCCTCTTTAATGTAATCATGTACGTTTCACTGTTCGAGTAAATCGCTTATAAACAATTACATTTTTCCATACTACGAGCATCTTATATATTACCGTTGTAAGTAGCTCAATTGTGACAGACTCTTTCAAACATTCCCAGTATTAAATGAAAAAGATACACATCTATCTATCTCGAATTTCTTACAAGTCTATGACTAAATTATTAATAACCGCGTCTCCTGTAAATTTGCTCCACTTTAACGAGCGAAATTACTACGTTTGACGCCTTGTCCGATTCTATTTTGCTACACTGTACAGGAGTCAAATAAATGACCGTAGGTGTTTCACAGTTCAAGCGACTGTGTAGACAAGTTAAAAGCACAAAAGAGGATAGGAAGTTTCAAAATTAACCGGAACTCTTTGTTGTCTGGGTCGCATCTTCGACGAGACGACGTTGTCGGAAGAATGAGTTAATACCATGTCCCGTAGGATATCGCGGAAGCGTACTGGTGGCATCGTAAAAAATTCAAGGATACTTTAAATTTCAAAGACGCGACCCGAACATAATGCGCGACACAGCGTGCAACTTTAACGACAAAAGTCACCCCGTGGATCTACCGTTCCCTTTGGACGATTATATAAAAATTTTAGGCCGTCGTTCGCAGCAGAGACGCCCCTCGCGCAGCCTGCTTTCTGCATAATTAGTCCGCGGAAATTGCCGGATATCTAGGTCAAACACGAGACAGAAAGAGGGAACGCGAAATGACGTAGTTTTCCTCTGGCATGCTCGTTACAAACGACTATCTGTTGCGTATCAAATAGCTTCGATATGGAAAATCGAAACACGCGAAAAGCCGCCGCGTTATTCATACGTCACGAAAAACGGAAATTATTCGTTCGCGGCGTCGTGTTTCGATGATTTTTCAAACTATATTCGTCGTACGTGTAGCATGCTTTTTGCGGAATCCAGCGAACCTAATATTTTCCACTTCGTTTCATTAGCGGATTCGCCACACCCGATCCGCCTAAGAAGATTAAAAAAGTTTCGTAATTCGCAATGTAAAAATTGTGCGATTCCTGTTCCACGTTGTTCTATGGATGTTGTTTGATCAGTAAATTCAGTGATTGATTCACACTGTGAGGCCGTGTAAAAAACAATTCTTGTCGTAACAATTCTTCGCTTTATGAAGGATGGCACTCGTTTCTGGATAAAAGAAATACGTAAAACGTGTTTGATTTATAAGAATAGCCAATCGTCTTAATGTGAAAATTGCTTTTCTCGACTGAAATTATTGTTTATACTTGATTCAGTTGCTTATAGGCAAGCTTTGCAAGGTGTTTATAAGGAGGTATACTTTTTGCTCAAGAATGTTTAAGGAAGATTTCGCACGGGCGTGTCTAACAGATCAACAGCAATCTACGCGAGATGAAAAGAAAATATTCAAAAATAGTAACGAAACGTTATTAAACCAGTTAGGCCGGCGTAATTCCGATTATATGTCGAACGTTGATCGAATTCGCAAATAGATTGCAATTAATCGAGTTTGCAAACGATCTAGGGAGGCAATATGATTATTTTAAAGCGATAGCCGCAATTAACAACGAAACCGGGCGACGTTGTAATTACCTGGCTCACGGATCTAATCTGACATCTACACAAATATTTCGTATGATTAATAATAATTGCTTATCAACTTATTTGTTTAATTATTTAGGCAGACGCGGTAGAAAAATGTATGAATTATAGTAGAGAAATTATTAGAACGATTAACATCTAATGATCGTTTACCAGCACGATTATTCTAAGAATTTATTAAAGTTTTCAAACAAAGAAGACAAAATACTTTTAGAATTTGTTGTTACACAAAGTAGACGTTTGTTTTAAACGCGAATATACACATTCTATTTCTTTTGCTAGATGAAGAATTTATACGAAGGCGAACTATTCCGACGATCAGCATCTTCGAGGACCATTGTAACAAACCTCTGAAAATATGAGTAAATATTATCTTAA
Organism: Bombus soroeensis; assembly: GCA_014737365.1. Taxonomy (NCBI): domain Eukaryota; kingdom Metazoa; phylum Arthropoda; class Insecta; order Hymenoptera; family Apidae; genus Bombus; species Bombus soroeensis. The sequence continues at coordinate 191,085 of JACXIL010000250.1, forward strand.
CGTCTATCTCGATTTAACGACTTCCGTGTTACGTTCACTAAACGCCATACACGAACCATTGCTTCTGTTCTAACAAAATACACGACTCTTTAATTTTATAAAATTGGCCAACATTTTTAATTATTAGGATGTACTGAGGTCATCCCTAAAGTACTTTCCATTTACTCTGCGATAGTACAATCACAGGAGAGACTACGAATAACCTCAACTAAAAGTAAAAGAAAAACGACAAGATTCCTCTGGTTTTTAAATCGATTAATTAATTATCTTGCGGCGAAAACAGAGTATCACATGGAACCCGACGAATGGATAAAAGAGGAGAACGCATGGTACTTATGCTGCCGCATTAATTCTAAATATAACGAGACCTGGTTAGGGGACGATGCGCTATGTAGAATTAGTCCCTTAATAATGAACGCTGTGCGATCATTAAACATTCACAAACATCCCCTGGAGGATACGCGACCGTAATACAGAACCTGAAAATTCCATTTACCAATAGACCCATACTTCGTCCCCTACCCTCGGTCTGTGGTCCTTTAGAGACATCACTATGTTCAGAAGTCCTTCCGCCATCGAAATTCATCCTGTTTGTCAAATCTGTCGGACAGAGGTAGGAACATGGAATCCTTAACTAGTAGTTTTTGAAATTATTTAACGATTTGAATGATTCTCGATGGAATTCCAAGATAAACTGTGACTCTATATCTTTTTATGATATTTAATATCTATCTTCGAATACTTGCCTTGATAAATACAGGATATTCAATTTATCTGAAAGAAACTATCGGAGCAACGAATTATACGTAATGTATTTCGAATTAATATCACGAGATGTTCCATGTACATGTGGACAGTGGTGAATTGTAATCTCAGTGATATCGTTTCCATCGATATTGAAGATAAATGTTGGAAAGTTCAAACGGTTGAACGTCATCTGGCGAAAGGAGTAATAAATTATTATCCCTAGTTAATTAATCCATATAAGATTATAGGTTAATTAAGCCCCGCCAAATGAAAGATAAATCTGTCAAAGCTTCCATAAACCAATAATTGTGTTCTTAATTGACTTTGGAGTTCACAGAGCCTCGTTTATTCAAAGAAATCAACTGTAAACGAAAGGATAAAAAATGCAAACAATATGTAACTATAAAATTAAAACCGATCATCGAACAAAATAATTTCGTTACTATTGAAGATAAATCACGAATTACAAAACAGCAACAGTGAAACTCTTCCCTTTGTAAATTTAATATATGTACATACGATTACGTTATCTTGTACAGAACTTTCTAAAATTTCATTAACATTGTGACGAGATCCGATTATCACAATTATATTAGTTCCAAGTTTAAGGACAAGGCTGAAAATATAAAAATTACGAGATATTTAATATAAATACGTATTTCACAGAGACCATCAAGATATTTAAACAATCTATCATCCATTATATATATATTTCAGTGGAACTATTTTTAACGCTTATACGCTTTTAATATAGCTGTTCATACCGCATTCTAATTTTTTACTAGCTGTATATTTACAGTAAATTCTTGTAACTTCTATACATTAGGTTGTCCGAAAAGTATCTTTCTTCTACAACGATGCATCTTTGTACAAACTTTGTGATTTTTAATTTTTTGAAACAAAATGGATCATACGTAATTCGATAAAATAATATAAAACGGAAAATGTTGTGCGTCCATTATTTCCTAAAAAACGAAAGAAACTTTTCAAACAACCTAATATATATACTTATATCTTCAAATTGGTTTCAAATTTTACCAATGTAATCACGCCAACCCGCGTCTCATTACATTCTAATGCAATTTCAGAATTTTTCATATAACCCACACAATATATATATATGTCGGGTTATCATTGGAGTTAGGGACGTATAATGAATTTTCACTTGAATCGGCCATTGTTGCTATGCAATATAAATGATATTTACTAGTACCAACTATGATTATTACCGAATTTGACAAGTAACCGTGGTGATTAGATACTCGAGATGCTAATGACAATGATCTTAGGTTCAATAACGAATACACGGTCAACAGGATGACAAATGCGATTTCTTCCACGGTCTAAGTGGAAGTGAATTTGCTGACCCACGATTCGGGTGCAACTCAACGTACTTGTTCACAGTACAAGTAGAATTTATCTGACTGAATCTCAGTCCAAGTGGAACTGCCCTTATATACTCCTTTCTGTACCTCTCTGTATCCCTCGGGTCAATCTTTGTTTTTAAGGAGAGCTATGCAATTACTTCATACCTCTGTTAGGTAAACGTCCCTCCCGTGACCGTGGCTACGTTCAGCCACCAGTTATGTCACTTTGGGTCCGAGCCCACCGTCAAAAACCTGTTTTCGGGAGAAAGATAGGAAGAAAAAAAAACAATATAGTATATAAGCACCGCTCTACAGCGACTTAAATCTAATTCGAAACGCTAAAAAATGTAATTCCTGCGCACAAAATATTGTATGGCTATGCTGTGCCTTCACGTATCGGTACTTTTGCCTAAACCATCCTACAACCGGAATTCATTGTTTATTGCGAATAACATACTCATGTAATACCTATCTTCTTGGTCAATAAACGTTATTAAAAAAAAAAAAAAAACACCGTTAAAAACCTCCGGTACCTATACTCGGATTAAATCGTTAAAAAACTATTTCTCAGTTTTATTATTTAAGTTAATTTATATTATAATTTATAATAAAAAGTCTAAACTAAAGTATTGGGGATGTTCCTAAACATTCCAAAAGAAAGGCCCGATGTCCTTTCATCTCCGACATATATGTAAGGTCGTAAATCTTAAGGTAATTCAGGTGATCGATTCTGAAGTCTGAAAATCGAGAATCGATTTTCAACGTCCTGAGCTACCGATCTTTCTTCAGTGATCTCGTCCATCTCTGATGTTGCTCTCTGTCAGTCCGTTTGAGAAATAAATGCCTCTCAAAATGGCTGTCCTTAAAACAAAGAAAGTCCCTCTGTCCGTGAAGCAAAGAAAGTCGTGCTGACCGTAAAAAGAGGAAGTCCCTGTCACACTTGAATTCTAGGGAGTTTACATATATATATATATATTTATATTGTTGAAAATGACAATGTGAGTTCGTGCTCGCCATCCATATGCAGATGCGCTAGCTACAATAAATAGTAATTAAAAGATAGTTCTAGATACAATCGATAGATTTAATCGATAGGTTTAAGATGTTCTTTTGTTTTTATCCGTAGTCCATGTAAGAAAGAGCAATAAAGTTTTTCGGCTCAGAACCGTGTGATAGATTTATCCAAAGAATAAAATAATAGCTAATATAATTCTACCTCTGAATACAGAAATAACAACATATATATATATATACGTTTTCTATAATAAAATACTTTCATGAATCACTGTAATCTCGCACGACATTTATCACGAAAAATACCATGAAACTTTCAAAGTCTCATTCATCCGATACTTTCTTTTCATCTTTTTAACATATTCCGACCTTTTCGTTCGGCGATTTGGATCAATAATCCTGGAGAAGGGTAGACGAACGCGGAAATCCATGACAGCGGGTAACTGCTTGAAAATTTTACCTTATTGACAAAACGTGTTTGGCGGGTCGATTGACGAGTTCGCTGCAAAGACCTCTACGACGTGAAAAACGGTTTGGTACGTATCGACAGTTTGTAATACACAGCGTCAAACCGCGCATTGAAAAGCAGACCATAAAGAAATCGATAAAACTTTCATATCACCGAGATTTTAAACTTACTCTCGAAGATTGATATTTTCCATTAAAAATAGATATATCAATATGGAATATCATTTATATTACATTTATTAAGCTTTCTAAGCATGAATTTCTTCTCCATTCGTGTTTCAGCTTACACGAACTTGGTCTATGTATAATTTAATTTAAATTAAGTTCTAAACTTTATATTAATTTAAAATACTTTGAATATAGTTCGTTGTTACAATAGCTTTTCCCGAGATACTTTTAATATTTCGTCGTGGATACGTTCGAAAAATGGAAGCCCAATCCTTATTCTTTTCTTCTTTCGTACACGCGTCGAGAATATAAAATAGTCACATCTTCTGCGAAAAGGACGAATATGCGTGCAACACCACGACATTCACTTAATAAATTTTCGTCATCGAATTCAATTTATTTCTACAATGGATATATAGATTCGACTCAACTAATTTGTCTTTTATTTTACGCGATAAACAAGAAGATAATGGTTCAACCATTGTTTACACACAGAGTTTTCACGGTGTAAAAAACAATTGACAAATTGTTTACACCTTTAATTACGACAATTCCTATATTTGTTTCACGTCGATGTAACAAATCCAACCCCAAAAATACTAAACCTCCACGCTCTAATCGCCTACCATGAAAAGAGAATCGTGGAAGCTCCATCGCGTGAAAAATTAAACCGAAAGAATCAATTAAACAAAAAACACCAAAATGAAGTAAACCGAACGTATCGATTAAAGGATAAAGTAAAGTTCTCGTACGATGGATACATATATTTTTCATCGAAGAATGCACGCCGCTTTTACTTCCTATTTAATGAGCCAAACAGTTGAACGCACAGAAATTGATGGAACTCTACCTTCGATTCTAATTCCCTCATAAATCGAGTACCTATAGATTAATTGAGAACGTGATAAACGATGTAAGTGCCACAAGGGAAAATTTCCAATAGAAATGAAAAAAATTTTTTCTGTTAATTCCACTACGTATAGGTGCCATTTATCACTCGAACGTTATTGACTTTCAACGTTCATCGCTTTTTATGGATTTACAAAAGATATATCTTCAAATGGTATACCTACATGTATAAAAAAATGTCGTGAGTGAATTAAATTTATTTATTCGTATATTATGCATTCATCGTATATTTAATGATATACTAATCTATGTTTAAGCTGTAATATTCCTATATAACTATAGTACGATATAGTTACAACGTAATACTCGTCAAAATTGAAGTAGACTATTCTATCAATGAGTCGAATAAATAAATATTCCTATGACTACGTTTGCCGACTTTGAACGACTGATATTTCTTTAAAGTACAAACTTCAACATTCGTGAGAATGCATGTTGAAATAACGAAGGTTTTGTTTAACACTTTAGAACTACCGATAGTTAACACGAAGCTATTTCTACCAAAACCAGTGAAAATCACTGGTCTTCAAAAAATAATGGAATATTTTCATATTTATTGATTTATTACTTTCTTACAGAAGGAATTCAATGTTATGTAGTACATTTTTGGTTTTATTAATCCATCTAGCACCATGATCCCTAAACGAGGGTTGACACATTTATAAAATTGTAGAACCAATCATTTTGACTGCTGTGGTATTTCTAGTGTTGGCATCTAGCGATTTAGCGATCGATCCGGAATTTTTCTGATAACTGGTATCATCATATTGAAGGATACGCAGTAAAAATTGTAAAAACATGTGCGAAGTTGTAGAAAACGAGGAAAATTAAAATTAAATTAATTGGGGTTCGATAAACAAACTGCAGAATCCTTTTACATTTTGACAAGTACCAGTCATTTTTACTGGTATTGGTATAAGTAACCTGGATACAAAATTATTTTGAGTTTAAATACATAAAAAACAAAATAAAATTTATTATATCATTCTTTTAGTTATCGTTGCGAAAGTCACTACATCATTACGGAAAGAAAATATAACATGAAGTAGGAATTCCAAAATAAAATTGTAAAACCGGTTAATTTGACTGGTGTGGTAGTTCTAGTGTTAAAGTAATGTACATCGCAAAATACGTTAAATTGAGTAAATACGCACTAATATAGTGTACATTGACTAGGCCATGTATTGTAAAAACACATCGGTCGTTCAAAGCCAATTTTTGCGAGTATTTACAGCAATAATTGTATAATTCGCTATATATACATGAAATTTCTATAAAAATCCTTTCCACAAAAAGAGTCGTCTTCTTTTTATTTTCCTGACGCTCCAGTCATTTACTGTTCATTCAGACTTCTCGATTACGTCGATAGTGACAAGAATTCCACTTAACAGCAGGAAAATTTTCAAAAAAGATGAGAAATAAAATTCAGATCAACGATGACTTCATCCCCGCAACGAGCAACCACTGTTTCGAGGGAACGTGACGCTTTTACGTATCATCAAGAACAAACAGCAACTATCGAAGAACTTTTGCACGCGTAGAGATGAATCCGGAGCATTAATTAAACGCCAAAATATCCTTCGCTCTGCCTCTTTAATTACAAGGGCAAACGTTTTTCCCTGGTAGAATGGCACTTTTGCTCGCGGAGGAGACGAGCGGAACGCAAGTATCGCATTCTCCTGCTAATTCCTGGCGTTCGTAATTCGATTGCGAATGTTCGTTATCCAAGAAGTGGGCCAGAAATAGCTCGATCGAGGGCGTGAAACTGCCACTGCATTTTCCACTGTCTCTCTCTCTCTCTCTCTCTCTCTCTCTCTCTTTCTCTCTCAGCCAGCGAAAAATCTCGTTTCAATCACAGTCCCCTCTCTTCCCATTTCTTCGCGATCGACCGTTGCTTGTCGCATAAATGAAAAAAATAAAAAAAAATGTCTTGGAGCTAGTTGCCTGGTCAAAATACGGGATAGGGGAACAAATTACGAATCGAAAATCGCCGAGTTAATATCCATTCTTGGCCGCAGTCGAAATTCCATGATGGAATATTTTTGTGAACCGTAGGAGAAGAAAGGTTTTGAATCGCAGCCTTCAAAAGCTGTTTCCTATTGCTACGAAAGAAGAAAGACAAAATTTGAAGAAATTGTTACATTCCCCCAAAAAAGGTGCTATTGTTGTAAATCTACATATAAAAACTCGCTAAAAAGTCTTAAGACTGTTATTATGTTCACTCTAAAATTGAGAAGAAGAAAGAAGACTGGCAAAATATGTTGTAATACTTCATTTATAAATAGTTTCATTTATAATTGAATACTTTATACGATAAATAAAGTATACATTGCTAATATATTAGTTTCAGGCAATCAGGAAAAAATTCATGCAATTTAAAATTCAAAGTCAGCGTCAAATGCTTTCTCAAAGGATACCGTGAAACTTCTGAGCGGGTTCGTATGTCTAAGATTTGAACGAAAAATCACGAATTGTTTGTTTCGACTGGTTTGATAGTTTTAGCGTCGAACACTCGTTTCTAAACGCGAGTTAAGTTTTGCAAGTTAACGAGTTTCTAATGGGCCAATAAGAAATCGACGGGTCTCGGTGTAATCAAATCACAGGCAATCGTATCGTGATCAGTCTCTGCCCCTAGATCGTGTTTCCAAAGATACAGATTAAGTTTTGCCAAGACTTCTCTTCTTCCGCCAAACTTTACCGTTTCGTCAATTTTGATTCAAACGAGACGCTGTGGAGTTTTGAAAGTTGAAGAACCCAACCTCACTGAAAAAGTCCTCTGACGTACTTCGATCTGGTTTGGTTCTTTAACTTATCGAGTTGGGTTAACATTTTGTTTGCAAGTTTTTTTAATCACACGTATTATTAAATTCTTTTTTTTTTTTTTAATATCGCAATTATGAAAAGGGATTGGGCTATTTAATATCTTTTTACGTCAACGTTTCTTCTCTTACTTCGATACGTACTACGATTGTATGAAATTTGAGAAAATTCAAGTTACGACGTTATGACAAACATTATTCTTTGTTAAATCATGAAAATTTTCATTGCACATTTGACAACTATAAATTATCTACGACGAGTCTCGCAATTATAAAATTTCCGATTTTCAAAAATTTTCGATTCCTGTACGATTCTTACATATTTTTATATGTTGCTGTGATAAGAAACGTTCTATCCTTTTCTTCTCCAAAAATAGATTATATTCACTGAAAAAAGGGGTAAAAACTAATTCATTTCTGTTTCGTAATTTATTATAGAAACCAATAATATAACCGAATATTTTACTATACAAAAAATGAATTCAATAAAATAAAATAAATGCAATGAAATAAAGTTATAGCAGTGACTTATAAATTTGACTGTTCAATTTTCCACGTTTCTAATCAAATTCTATCATATCTCGTACTTTACACCTGTATAAGAATGAAAAATTTTGGCGTGGTTCGATATATTAGTTTTAATCCTATGCAATAAAATGTTTTGTATAACGTTGGTAAAGGCCAATATAATATTAATAATAACTTCCTTAAGTAAATCAATATTTTCTACAACATATTATTTTTTACCACACTATTGACATTGTAATTAATTATATTTCAAAATAAAAATTATAATCGTAACGTTCTTATTTCCCAGAAAAATTTACGGGAAAACTCTTTCTATTCGAGAAGTGGAAGCTGTGCCAAACTCTAGAGCGGTAGTCTACTTTTTATAGAATTTTATACTTTAGAATCACGACTTCAGAAAAGAAGGAAGATATCGATGAGTATATTTTCTTTTCTTTTTTCTTCTTTACATCTTTCGGTACCGTTTTGTATACGCAAGCTTTATGCATTATTTCACTACCGTTTAGTCCCTCAATGGGTGTCGTTATCGTCATTGATAAATTCGAACAGCGGAGAAACGCTTTCGATGAGCTTGTGGAGCAAACAATTTACGCACCGAAACGAATAAATATTTAGAGATCGAAATGATTTATGTTGTTTAACGGAGTTTAAACGTTCTCTTAACTCCTTTACCTCGGCCGATCTAACTTTGGACTGGTGAGAATTGATTGTTGCGATTTCTGGTTTCATTTTTTAGTTTCATCTTCCTTTCCGTTTCTTCCATCATCGCGATACGGTGAAAAATTGTTCGAGTTTTGCTGAATAAGATTGAAAGAAAGAGAATTACGATGGAATAAAAACTTTCTGTCCAAGAAGACAGTAAAGAAAACGTACAGTAACCTGCCTTTTTACTCTTTGAAAATTGTCATTAAAAGAAATTATGAGTCGATTCGCGTGCATTTCTCTTTTCTATGCTCGCTGCATTCGACGAATAATGTCAATAACTTTAAATAACTGTAACTTCTTTGTCATAAATATTTTTTATTTTATTTGTATTTCACTTTCCTATATATGTTCCTTTTTTCTTTTTTTTTTTTTTTGGTAGATCATACGTTAAAAAACAATTTAGCTTTAACGTCTTTTTTATCGAAATATGTTAACTCTTCGTAGGCAATCTGAGCCACTTACCCACACAAGCGAAATTTCAATCAGAAATTTCTTCGAAGCGAATTTTTATCTTTTATCTGGCTTTAATATCTCGCAGATATTTATTTTGCATTAATGCATTACCATACGAATGAGTTCTTTGATAAATGACAAATATTTGCAAGTGGCGTTAAAGCCCATCATTTCCTCCGAGAAAACGAAATTCCTTCGAATCAACAGGAATCATAAACAAAACTTACGCATTTCATAATACTATTATCGTCTTTCGAAGCAAACAACAGTTTACGAATAAGTAGACAATAGCGGATTGTTGCGAGGAGAAGATTTCAAGAAATCTGTTCACGTAATCTAACAAAGAGAAACTTGTTCTTAGAGAAACGTACCCTTATTAGAACTGCTGTTATTACGTCGAAATAACAAGGTCTGACAGTGATTTTTCGCGACACTGCAAATAGGTCGTCTATTTATGTATTTAAATCGTCCGTAATGAAGGGGTTAGGCGATTTATAGTTGCAAGTAAATGCACCAAGGCAACGATGTTCGATAAGAATAAAGCAATAATAATTAGCCAGCTTCTTTACTTTCTTCTCGCAGAGAATTCGTTTAAATTGCTAGAATCTTCGAACGTTTATCGCTCGATAAATTTGATAATCGCTTTGTCACTTCGTTTAACTAAATTACTTGCTAATTTCTACGAAAATAAACGTCTGACATGTAAAAGCGATTTATAGTGCTGAATTAAGAATAAAAAGAGACAAAGAAGTTACGTGTATTATTAAGTAATCCTAAAAATTGAATTTTTCAGCCGTGTCTGATTTCTGATCTGATTTCCCACAGAACTTGTACGGTAATCTAGCGAAAAATCTCGTTATCCGACATCGTTTGGCTTCCACAAAGGACGAATTTCGAGCCGAGAAGCTCGACGCGTTCTAGCAAGTCGCAGGAGAGACCACAATGAACCATATGGTTCAATTAAACACGTCGGAGTTCTAATCAACTTCTCTCTCTTGAATCGTTGACGTCTTAATCTTCCCGAAATAGAAAAGCCTGATCGAAGCTCGAAGCAACAAAAGACGTGGACATCGGGCCGTAAACGTACAGGCGGTAAAATTAAATTGCCTTCGATTAAACAGCTCGCGTAAACTGCACGAGAGGAAAGGCGGAATCGAGGAATTTTATACCGCAATTCTTTCTTTCTTCCCTCTTGCTTTTCGTCTTGCGTAAATAAAAATAGCAGTTTCCAATGTTGTGCTGTAATAGGTATTAATTTTGACATAATTGCTAGGTTTAATAGAATTTAACGAGAATATATTGAGTAGAACTTTAAACAGTTTAAATCCTCTGTCAGGTGGAGTGGATTGAAATTGCCGTTAAAAGTTCTGCACCATATTCTTGCAATGTGTTTCTCTTTTTCCTAAACACTTGTCTATAAATAACGTAATGGTAGAGTATGTCCGGAAATGAAAGCTGATAGTTTATTTCATAAGTAATATAAAGATTTTCCTGAGAATCGAGTTTAAAATAATGGCCCTGCCGTGGTAAAAGTTGCATAAAAGTAGAAAGATAACTAACGATTGTATAAAATAAAGCAAGGTATTACGTTACGTAATAAGTTCGTTCGCCTTTCGTTTTATTTTAAGGAATATTATAAAATTGTTATTCGCGTTGGTTGTTCTAGCCAAACATATGACATATAATATAAATAAATAATGTTTTTGATTGTATCGTTTGATGATAAAGCTCGGATTTACAATATTTCAGATTATTGGAATATTTACTGTACGGTTAATATTGGAATATAACGTTGCAATGTTTTCCAATGTTTGTGAAATTTCATACGACAAATGTTTTACGAATAATCATTAGATAATTCAAAGAATTTATAATATAAATACACAAACTTCTCGATAAAAGAATAAATACTTTGAGGTAATGATCAATTATTCAAACCCATCATTTACAAAGAACAATAGAACTAAATAATACATACATCAATGACCAAATAGATGTTACATAACGATCTCTAACGTTCTTTTAAAAAACTGCGAACTCATTACACAACTAAATACGTCACCGATTAATTACAGGAAACAGTTGTTTATCTAAACGATAGTAATATCGAGGATGTAAAAGCAATAGCGTGTCTGTTATAGTAGATTCGTGTTTAGTATGCTCCGTCAGTTAAGAATATCGTTACGATGTACTAACAGTAAAAAATACTTCTATTCAGAAGGTGTTACAATTAATCACACATTGAAGCAAACGTGCAGATTGATACATCTCGTGGAAATCACGACGCAAGCCTTTCTCATTTTCATTTCGAGTTCTGAAAGCTACAAAAACGAAATAATCGTTCTGCGCGTTAGATGTTAGCGTTTCGATTCTTGCAACACCCGATGTAATCACCGTGTACTGATGGCGTAACAACGAGAACAGTTTGACAAACACATACAGCTAACAGAAGAGAGGCCGAATAAGAAAGAAAAGTGAAGCGTGAGAACGACAATGATAAAACTAAAAATACAGAGATACAGAAACATCGATGATACGGTATTCAAGTATACGGAACAAGGGACTTGTTACATTCACCAGACGTACCCACCCTCTTGGAGGTCGAGCCTCGGTGTCAGGCAGCAGAGCCGTGTACCTCGTCTGCGCCTCGGTAGGCAGAACGATATCGACGCTCTTCGACCGTATATTTTGCTGAGGAACGGTCAACGTATCGGCATCCTCGCCATGTCCATTCTTGTTATTGAAGCAGGAGTCCACGGATGCGGCGCGATCCCTTTTCAATTCCGGAACGGTCAAAAAGATATCTCTGACGACGAACTTGCATTTGCTCGAGCCAAGATCGTGAGTCGATTCTTCCTCGTCCTCGGTCGAGCTAACCACCGTCGGAAGCTCCAGAGGGTACGACGTTAGAGCTTCTTGTCGAGCAAGTTTCGGAGAGGAGATCGACCTCCTACGTTCCCTGCCCGGAAATAGACCGCCTCTGACCTCGCTGATATCGGACATTTCATCTTGCACCACCTTAGGAACGATCTCAGGGACCACGGTAGGAGGTGGTACCGTCGTTTCGGACACCACATTGGCAACATCTGATTCTTTCTCGGTAAACGTCGTTAACGTGACTCTAATCTCAGGACTAGCTTCGCTCTTATCCACTAATTCGGAGTCTTCGTCCTCCGAAGTGTCGTCTGCTACATCTGCTTCGTCATCGAGATCTTCTCTCGACGAGGGATCATCCTCGTCTCTACTAAGATAAAGATTTTTATACTCTTCCACGCAGATACAGTGGTAACATCCAGAGACCTGAATCGTCGGTGTCTCGGGACGTCGAACGCTACCAAGAGATTGTTGACTGGAGGAAGATCCATAGCTCCGTTCAGCCACGTCGAAACTCTTGGACCTTTGGCCGCTGTGCAGTTGCGGCACTCTGAGCGTCGCGGATCGTCTTCCACGCGACGAATCTTGAGACCTCGCCGGTGAACACGAAGACGACGAGGAGGACGTGGTCCTGGTCGATCTGCCGTCCCTCGCATCGTCCTGTCGTTTAGCTTCCAATTGGATCTCGTCGAAGGAGGCCGATCTGACTTGCTTCGGTACTTCGAGACTCGACTGCGACTTCATTTCCGCTCCCGTCGGGGTGCGCGACCTCTTGAAGGTCGAACGCAGCCTCTGCATTCTCACTTGGCAGCTATCTGCTGAAACTCAACTCGTTCACGGAGAACGACAGTTCGAATCTCGACGACCAACACGACGAACCTCGTCCTTTGGCCAGTTCTTCCTCCTCCTCTTCCTCCTCCGCCCCGGCGGCCGCGCTCGAACCCCGATCCTCTCGCTTCTGAACGATCGTCGTCTCGCTGGGAAGCTCGATGATCACCTCATTACACCTCGGCGACGAGGAAGCTGCCTGGAGCTGCCCGCGACCGCACCCTTCCGCCACCTTCGACTTTGCTGCCGGTCTGCAGCCCATCATAAGTTACGTCGACGTCCGTGTTTAGCTCTTATGCCTCTGAGATCCTTCTTTACAGTTTTACTAATCTTGCGTGTACTTCTCTGAAGCTGACCGAAAGGCTGTCTTCTTCGCGTTGAATGTCTCGTATACACTAGTTTCAATGCTTTACTGTGATCGTTTAAAGGTGAAGAAAGTTTCAAGCTATTTCATCCTCCGTTCATGCAAAATTGAAAGATGTAAGATCGACGTGATTGATTGTCTTATGCTTACCAAGAATTATCTAGAGTATCGCGGTCACTACGTATATACACAACAATTGTTTTAAGAGAAACGATTGTCTACCCAGTTTATCGTTATCGTCATTTTTTCATCGTACACTGATTCAGTTTCCAAAACAATTTTTCATAACAATCACTGAGCTGATCGTAGTAACGTTATCTTGCGAAAATGTTTCTTCAAAACGTTTGGTCGCCTCTGGTAAATTATTTTTCACTTCATTGTTCACAGTGAATCTTCCCATCTTATTCGAGGAAAAAGAAGATGTCGATTACGTATAATTTATGTCCTGTTCGATACGAATTGTTTATAACGACTGACAATGAGTTACTTAAAGTCACTGTAACCTTGATTCGGCGAATGAATGCTCGATTAATTAACGTCCATGGTCTTGAAGAACTGGATATAGACGCGAGGTCTTTCACACGACCCCCCTTCGACGATGGATCTATTCGCTAAAATTACATTTCGGTGAAGAACGCGTCCGATGCCACGTGGAAACGACAATCGTCGATCCGGCGGCGCAGCATTTGCAATTTAAACTCCTTTCCTCGTCCGACGGGATTTCCTCATCACCGTTTCCAGCGATCATACCGTCTCAAATTAAACGCACCATCTCCGATGTGCGGCAAAATTAACTTTATTCAAGGTTGTTCGTCTTAGTCGTTCATCTTGCTGCTATCTCATCCCCATTCAAGTCGCTTAAACACGTGCAAACAACAACGTCTCCTTACTTTGTCAACGTAATTAACCAAATTTGCATAGTTTTCAATAATTTCTTAAGGTTCTTAATTTTCTTCAAACGTTAGAGGAACAGTTAAAATGTCTGTATACGTTTACGGTATTAAAAATACTTTTGAAGTAATTTCCACGACAACGTGGTCAGAATCAAGTTACCTCCACAACTCCATTCATCCCAGTCACTCGTAGATCCTACCGTCTTAACTTATACCTCTCGACGCCAACAAAGTATCAATAACAATATCGTCGTTGAACGTTTAACACCGTGACGAATACTATTCTCAACACACCTTGTAAATCTTTCAATGATGGACGTTTATCCTTCGCAAATCCAATATACCTGTCTTTGTGTATATTTTTCTCTTGCGTGTAACGCCTTGAATCATCGAACGAGTTAATCGTAGAGACACAGCTCCGAATCGAAGAGCGATATTACACCGATAATCAATCTTTAGCGATGCTCGACCCTTGGTAAATGAACGTTGGACGTCTCGTTACCATCGATCATCCACAAACGCTCCATTTGCCAAAACATCGTCGAAACTTCATCGCGTATTAAATACGAATTAGCGTCTCAACAGCACGACGTTTATTTCGATTAAACGCTTGAAACATCAATGTCCACGCTGGGATTACTTTTTAATTGTTCCGTTACGCCAACGTTATACTCGGTTATTACGTTTATCCTCGATTACTTCGGTTAAACGTCGAATCTTCGATCTTCTCTAGAGAGATTTGACAGAGGAAGTGGACGAGTGGTTCTCGGGTTGATGGACCGGCGACGAGCAGCACATTGGTCATCGACGCGTGAACCATAGTTGAAGGTCACGCGTCACCGTCCGGCAAGAACCGTCGACGACCTCGGCGAACCCCGATACACGTGAGGTCGTCAAACAGCTTCGCCGAACGAGCTTTTGCCTCACTTTCTCTCCGGTTGACCCTCTCCCACGCTTGTCGAGACTCTCTCCTCTCGAGTGACTAGCAGCATCGATCGGTAGGCTGGCTTTCCAGCCCTGTAACTTAATTTATCGGCGACGTTGCGGTGATATCGTGGATTGAAATCCCATATAACGGTATTGGGCCGCGTATACGAATTACTTCGGACTATGTCGATCCGAAGGACGCTAAGATATTGCCCTAAATTATCTCGGTTTCGCCAGGTTCCTCGATTTACCGGTTCGCCAACCTCCAGCCACCGTTACGATTCTCTTATATTTAATGCTCGCTGAATATCAAACGAGTATCATCTCGAAAAACAATGTTTCTATTATCTTTCCTTTCCAGCTGAGAAAGTACAATACGCGCTATAAAGATCCGAAGGATCGAGCAGATAAAACCTTGCGAGATCTTGATTCAACGATCGAGAAGATCACCTTGTTGCGACTTGACAAACGATAGACCTCGTGATCTACCTTTATCCAAGTATTTTCTCCTGGCAAAAACAAGCTCGAAACCCAAAACTGGCTCCATGTATCTCGACAATCCTGACTTTTCCAAACGACTCTCTCTCTCTCTCTCTCTCTCTCTCTCTTCCTCTCTCTCTCTCTCTCTCTCTCCCCCTCGCCCTCTCTCTATAACTACGCGAACATCGCCGATGTAACAATTCTTTGAATCGGGTGGAACACGATGTTGAATCAGCGCGGGCCGAGAGAAGAAGCGTGCACGCGGTCGCGCTACGTACTCGCGACTGCAACGTGTTCTCTCTGGAAAAAAAGATCAAATCGATGCACGATCAGTTTGAATTCGTTCGTTCGGTCGGTCTGTAACGCGATCGGTTTTCGATAAAGGGGCGAGAAAAAGTGAAAATGCGTTCGCGGCGAGAAAAGGAACGAAAGGAACGAGTTACGCGCAACGTGTCGCGAGACAGGATAGACTGATCAGACTAGTGACCAGGGCTCGGCAGTGGCGGATGCTACGAGAGGTAAAGTGGGGGTTAACACTGGGCTCTCGTCTCCGTCCAACCCTTGTTTTACCCTCTTGCTCGCACCCTCCTAGCCGTCGTCGGTCAGACATGCGCCCTCCGACAGATTCCGTCTGTGCTTGTGTACACGAACACGCGAATGAGGAACACCGATGGCACGAACGACGAATTGGAGATTGCGCTACGTGGCTGACTATCGGGGAAATGTGTGACGTAGGAAGGGCAGACACGTGTGAAGCCTCCTCTCTTCTCTCTTCTCTGCTTTTACAGATATTTCCACGCTGTGCTCGTCGTCCGCGTCTTTTTAGGCTCTTTCCTCCCGTTTCTCTCACGTTTTCTTCTTTTTCGTCGCGATACAACATGCTTGTGGACGGTGAATTTTTGATCCGCTCGTTTCCGCACCCGGAACCAAGTACTCGGTCACAACAGGTTTTTAATCATCTTCCGCGAGCTTCCGCGGTAATCTGACGGGATTTGTATCACGGAAGGATTGAGTAATTTAATGGAAGAGTCAAAGGTCTTTGTCTTAACTTTGCTTTTATCGGACTATACGAGCCACGTGGCTTTGTGTTCTTGAGTCGGATCGCGGGTTTAACAGGTTTAACGATCGACAAAATTCGACATTAAAAATTGGGAAGTCGAAGAGAAAAAATAAAAACGCACGGTACGTTAATGTCATGAAGTTTATTTTTACTGAAAGTTAACATGTATCTGATGAGAAAGTCGGCTTTTCACTGCTTACGCTAACATTTCGCCAACTTACCAGCTGTTCTTAGAATGTTTGTGTATTCGAGCTTTAACAGGCTGTTTCCATTTTCAATGCTGTTATATTAAAATGCTCCCTTTTAATTGTAAGTAAAAGTAACGTTGCAATTTTCAAAATCAACAAAAATATACTTATCGTGTCTTTCCTCCCGTGATTTTCGTTCTTCGTCAGCGATGAAATACGATTTTTTAATTAGCATATTCCGAGACACGCTTTAACATTCGATAAAAAGTATGTAACATTTCTTACGCAATTACAATTTTATTATTTCTTCGTGATAAATTCTTAACTATTTAGATACATAATAGTTTGTTTTATTTTTTATTTTTAAAGCAAACATAATCTCCAAAGCTTACTTTACAACAAATACCACACATTTATATCGATATATTTTGTATCTTACATCCTATGACATCTTACTGTGTCGTACGACTTGATGGACAACGTGCTTCTTCTTTGAATTCCGATTATAAATGTATTAAACAACCATCTTCAATTTCTTATAACGTAGAATTCTTCGATCAGATGGAACATCTTGATTCCATAAATATAAAGTCCTTGGACTCAAGAAGGTTTCTTAATTTCTCCGATTCAAGATTCTGCGATTCGATATCTTGAAAGTTGTTTCTTCGATTTACGATTCATTGATCAAAATTTCTTGATCCTACGAATGTATCATTCTTCGATCGATCCCACACAAGATTATGGCGTCATTCGCCGTACAAATGATCAGCAGAAAAGGGCAAACCGAGTCCAACATTCCAAACGTAAGACTTTCAGAGACACGTGGTCGATTTATCAACCGTAACCTTAGACAGTTAAAAATTTACGACCGAAATCAACTGCGGGTAGCGCATTTACGCGTCACAAATTATTAACAACGCTATTAAGGAACTTATGTAGGAACACCAGCGAATTCATAATGAGATAGCATAAATTTGTTTTTAATCGAAAAGATACGCTGGAACTGAATAAAAATATTTAACAAGACGAGTGATGTATTCAGCGAATATGAACGTGTGGATAATAACGTGGTAAAAGCTAAAAATTGCTAGCACGCTGGATCTGTGATATGTGTCGATCTGTGGAATCTGACTCGTATCCTAACTCAACGTCGAGTAACATTTTAAACGATTTTCTAACAGCAATTTTTATCGAGATTCCACAAATTCCTGATTTAATTAACTCATTAAGGACCAACCAATGCTTCATCGTAATGTTAGAATTATTAGATTCTCCGAGAAGTCTTCCTTTCGCCACTGTGTGTTTTACAACAGTGCAGCTTCATACAAACGTGAAAGCAAGTCTGTGAAATGTCGCGGTGTTTATCTCAACAGAACAAAATGGATCGTACGTAATTCGACAAAATAATATAAAACAGAAAACGTTGCGCGTTTATTATTTTCTCGTAAGACGAAAGAAACTTTTCGGACAACCTAATACATCGATTCCTTCGTATTCTCTTTCATAGCCACGCTGTTGGAAAATACCATTCGATAATATAATCTGCCTGAAAAACATCGCAAATGAAACGTTGCGTTAACGCAACGTTGGTCCGTGATGGGTTAAAAGCACAGTTCTTCTGCGATAAAATTATACGTTTACAGCGACCGTGTAATATGACGAATATTGTGTGGAAGAAGAAGTGAAATGTATGGATCGGACAAAAGATAAAAATAGAGCGTTCTTTTGGTTCATTGGAAAAAAGTAAACACAGACAAGGGTCGTTGTGCCAAGAAATTTATACAACTTCATCGCCGATTAAACAGTGTTTCTTACAAGCACCACGAATAAGCATTAGAACAAAAGGAATAATCGGAATAAGAAGCGAAACTTTTCCACGTTACGCCACGTTTCCACTTAACGTCGATAAACGACGATAAACGAGTTGAGAGTGGCAAAAGGTGTCGTTCGCGAGGAAAACAAAACGATTTACATCGACAATTTCAAAAATATCATAGGTGCCATTGTAATTTCACGTTCGTCACATTGTTATCATTATCTCCCAGGGAATTGACTCTGCCCTTCGAGTGAAAACATTTTCAAATTATCCTTTAGCATGGAAAATATTAATTTCGTCGAGTGGAATTTTTATTTCACCACTGATCGAGAAAAATAAGTATGAGGCACTTTTCATCGTTGGTCGAAGCGGAGCGCTGTTAAATAATAACCAATGTCGATTACTATTTGCTGCAGCATTTATGCCGGGTATTAGTCTCACCTTTTATTCGCTTGCATTATTCAAAGCGGAACATTGTAGCCACACGTCTATGCGGAATAATCGATACGACCGACTATCGTCGAGAAATGATTTTTTATTGACTCGGACAAACGAGCCGACCTCGCTTCAAAATGGGCAACGAGTATTATTTTTCTGTCAATAAAAATTTTTAAGTGGAAACAAAAGCTGAGAAAATTCCTATTTCACGGTATTACCCTACAGCAGGGTGTTTCTCTCCGCGAGAAATTAGTTTCTTCGAGTGCTATTTAGAGACAATCGATCGAAACAACAAGTTTCAAATTCGTAGCTTGATTCGCGGATGACATTTTCATGGAAAAAATATGAAAGAGCGCGCGTGAAGCTTTACGTCGCTATCGGTAAGAATCGATCTTACACGGCACAGAATCTTTTGATTCTAAATGTAGTGGATAATGCGATCGTCGATTCTAATTAAAAATTAATCTTCCTGCCCTTTTTCGGTCTGGATCTTACGTAATCGTGGAAGATTACGACATTTTGAACTCGATATCAGCCTCTTAATTTCCTACTATCTGCTCTTAATGTCCGATCTATTGTACGTTACGATTGCACGGAGCGAAATTTTTTGGGGTTCTATTTGTACTTGCAACGTTGAAAAGAATTCTTCATTTCTGTTCGTGATATCTCCGATGACTTTTTACCATTCTTATTCTTTTAAATATATTATTTTCTTTAACTGAATTCAAAATTTATATCGGGATAATTTTATGTTTAGCATTTATAAGTAAATAAATTTACATTTATTTACATACAGTAATAAATATCTTCGTCGATATTTTTCGCATATTGTAACAAAATTACAGTACATTGAAATATTCGATAACATTTCGATTGTCACATCGGCTTTCATAAAAGAAATACGCTTATAAAACAGTCAATAAATTAAAAAAATGTAATATTGCTTGATTAATTTGATAATTTTCTGCGAGCTACGAAACACAATCATCGATGCGTTAATTCTCTCGATTCTCCAATATTTTAATGTTTGCTCGGTCAATCGTAGCAACGCTGAAGTAATAACGACGATAATCGGAAAAAATGTAAATCAAGATTATAAAGTCAAGTATAAAGAAAAATCTCTCGTTTAAATTTGTTTTTCTGCTCGTACATATCCGTTATAGTCAATAAAACAAGTATATTTGCGCGTTACTTCGCAAACTTCCTTCTTCGAAAAATGACTTTCAACGATTTGTGAAGCAAAAACTAATTTAACGCTCGATATATTATACCTCGCAATGTTTGACCTGATTCCATCTTTTTTCTTTTTTTTTTCAAAACGTATCATCGTTACCGAAAAAAGCCACAAATTTAGTTCCCAAACAAATCTATTTTAATCCTAGTTTCGTCACTGTCGTTTTAGTCTCGTGTATGTCACGCGATACAGAGGGAACGCACGAGAAACATACAAGTTGCATTAAAAAAATTAATGTATAATTAAAAAAGTTAAAGAAAACCTTTAAGAATTTCCAATTTTTCGATTTCAAACGTAGATTATCAGTCAAAAGCCGTCGTCAGAGTTTGATAAATCTTCGGAATAAAAATAGCAACAATTCCAAAGTTACAGACTATCTTTTTATTTCGACAACACCGTTATATTATATTTCAGATCTTTTAACTGATTTTTCTAACGTGGATGAAGAATGCGACAAGTAAAATATACAAAACCATCTTAAAAATACAAGATGACTTCAACCTTTTTCAGAGGAGATAGTTTTATTCGCAGCAATAAATTCTACGCTTAACGTAACCTTTCATTTGGAATATTTTCTTCATTGTAACATATTAACGACCAACATGAGCCTCACCATGTATCCACATGCTTGACCAATCGTTAATACTTCTAATAAACATATTTTTAAGAAACATATTTATAAGAGAAAAAACGCATAGTTTGATTAATTTATCGCACTTGGAAAATTGTATAACGCAATCGACCATCCACTCCAGCACAGTTACAATAAAACATTTTCGACTAAACTGTTCAGTTTCAAAAAGAAAAGTATACAAGTATCTTCCTATTCGTAAATTCATCTATGTAATAGCCTTTCTTCTCCTTTACTGCAGAAAATAATAAAAATAGCCATTTCCATGGTTGTCGCAGCAATGGTACTTATAAAATATAAACACTTAATTTCTTAAACCTGGTCCTACTTTCTGTATCATACATATAATTCTGTGTTTCGTCTAGCACGACATTTATTAAACATTCAAAGACTGTATTACATAGAGACAGTGCTTCGATAACTTGGAACGTTACATTTCCACAAATAAAAAAGGGTGCAACGTGTACCTTAGTCGCCAGCCTGTCGTGATCGGTAATTTGAAAACGTTCCACGGAACTCTCAATTATATTTTCCTTCTCCTTTTTCTCGTACTTTTTAATATCGCCAACGGAATGAGTCAACAATAGCCGCGTCATACTTTGAGCAATCCACAAATCACGTGGCACGCAAGCTTTCCCAAGAAGTCAGGGATTTAAATTTGCAAAAATGTCGAGGCTGGCTAGGCGTAAGTTATGCGCATACGTAATACACCGAACGTTACACCTGCACGATTCTTTATTCCCACACACTAGTTTTACCTATTTTACATGCCAACCCGTTTAATCCTCACGCACCATCGTATATTACGCACGAAGAGGCGGACTAGGTGCGTTCGCGATTCGCCACTCCCGTAAATACACTGCCGCATAACAAGCCAGGAAAAAAAAAAGTGCCGGAACTTGGTTGGAAATATTTTTCGAAATGTTCCTTGAAACGCGTGTATCGAACAATTCGTACATTGTGCATGTCAATATCGAAATATAAATTTTCCATTGAAATAAAATACGGCGCGCGATAAATCGAATTACAAAGAAAAATTTGAAAATATTTCCACGGTAAAATAATTACAAACTGCGATGAAACGCACGATAACGATTACGAATATGGTACGTGGTGATATTTGCAAACTCGGTAAAGCGCATAGTGCGTCTCGGACAAAATCGGTAACCGCAAGAACGATTCGATTACCCTCAATGGCAAAGCGCAAACTCAAATTTACGAAGCAACTTTGTAAGCTTCCCGAGTCGTTTAAGTCGTGGAATTTAATTAATTCCTGTGCACTATCGTGAAACACGAAACGTGCATAACGCATAGACGCAAGCTGCGAGTAAAATTTTCTCTGTGTGGAAATTCGAATCGTCCTTTGAAAGGACTGCCTGGCACACCACATCCTAGATACCAATCCTTAGAACGATGAGGATTCTACGGCGAAGATTTCTTGATTGTTAATCTCAAGTTACGAGAATTAAGATAACTTCCGTAACTGATTCAGGACTTTAGGAGCTTAGAGGATTTTATTGATCAGGTACGAGAGGAAAGTCAAAGTCCTACGGTTTCGTAGTGGTCAGAGGCAAATTTTAAGATTTCCGGTTATACAGTTTGTCTAACAATTGATTGGCGCATATATCACGAACGTCGATATTCTATTAACTCGAAACGATTGTCCATGTTTATAAATGATTCTATATAATCGGTATTGTATGATACTTTAATAATTCGAACTACACAGGTTGACGTCCTGGGCTCGTATCGTTCAAAGGCTTTGGTATCGTCAGGCCGGTAATTTTGCCAAGTTTTATGCTGGTAGCGAATTTTATTTTCAAGCTATTTCTGTGTTTAAAATTGGCGTTCTCAGTTTCGCACGGGTTCTGGTTAGCCGGAGGCGATTCAAGCTGCTCGAAGATGAATTCTTTAACATTAGAACTGCCGATAGTTAACACGAAGCTATTTCTACCAAAACCAGTCAAAATGAGTGGTCTTTAAAAAATACGTAATAATAGAATATTTGTATATTTATTGATTTATTACTTTCTTACAGAAGCAATTCAATGTTATGTAGTACAGTTTTGGTTTTATTAATCCATCTAGCACCATGATCCCTAAACGAGAGTTGACACATTTATAAAATTATAGAATCGGTCGTTTTGACTGTTATGGTATTCTAGTGTTAGCATCTAGCGATCTAGCGATCGATCTGGAATTTTCCTGATAACTGATATCGTCATATCGAAGGATACGCAGTAAAAATTGTAAAAACGTGTTGGAAGTTGTAGAAAACGAGGAAAATGGTTAATTGGGTTTCGATAAACAGATTGCAGGATCCTTTTACACTTTGAGTTTGAATGCATAAAAAACAAAATAAAATTCGTTATATTATTCTTTTAGTTATCGTTGCGAAAGTGATCACATCATTGTGGAAAGAAAATATAACATGAAGTAGGAATTTTAAAATAAAATTGTAAAACCAGTCAATTTAACTGATGTGGTAGTTCTAGCGTTAATTTCTGACATCCCTTCGAGTAGTTAGAATTTTCGATATCCGGCAATGAGTGGAATTATTTTCTATAATCGCAAATTATGAGATCAAAATTCCAAACATAGAAAATACAGTAATAGAGAAATTACTCTGATACTATGAATTTGTTGCAAATAGTTACGTTTTCCATTTAACGATCTGACAGTCTAATTTCTCAACGTTTGGTCGTTATCTCGAATTCTAGATCAATTTCTGTCTGTAGTAATAAACAGAAACGCAAATTGCCTGACGCTACAGATACAGCTAACACAAAGAATGTACTACAATTATCATAATTACGTCTCACTCGATTAACGTTTACGAAAGAGCATGTCCTCGCTCGCTATAATTCACGGGTTCGACTATTTAAATGTGACGACCTGTATTATGTCTATCCTATTAGTTAATCCCGATTTGTCATTGTATTCGGTAACTGTACAGTAAAAGCGCATTCGAACGCTGAAATGCGAATATGCTTGCTCCATTCTCCGGCAAATCTCTTGATATAATTTAATGAGAAACTGACAATCGTTTAGGTATTTTCATCGCAAACCTACCATCGTCCTGAATAATTGAAACAATAAATTCAAGTTACCCTGTGAAATGGAACGCCTGCCTTTAACCATACGCTATTGATCATTCTCACAGTTGCAATTAAGTTCGATAAATGGTAACAAGCATCTAATTCAAAGCGACAGAAGTTTCGAATAAACTTCCCAATTAAAAATTTGTTCCGATATCACTGAACAGTAGATGATAACAGTAATAATAATGATATGTAAATGTACAATAATATGTGATAAATAATATCTATAAAACAGCGAAGATCATTAAAATAGAATATTACTTCCATGTGCATGTATAAGATGAATTCTCAAACATAAGAGATGTTCGTATTTGACATACTGAAGCAGTTGGTTGCATTTCAATTTTATCAAGAGATATATATGGAACACGTAGGTATAGAAAACTTTAATGAAATCCCTTCCATTGAAAAATGTCTGGGATATTGATGAACAGAGAATAATAACGATATGCAGATACGAATAATAAATAATTTTCGAAATACCGAAGATCACGAAAATAGAATATTATTTTTACGTAACAAGATGAAAATAATATGCATGCCAAGACCGTGACAATTTGAATTTAGTCGCGTATTGCGACTCTTCGAAGTATTAAGTTATAATTTCACTTTCTACCGGCATATGTTTTGAAAAATATAATACATTTTTATGATAAATATCACTGAACAAACTTACACCGCTGTGTACCTCAACCTTATACATAATATAAAATTATATACATAATATAATGTATGTACCTGTATATACATAATATAAAAGATGAATTTTCAGTCGTAGATAATATTTCTTCATCGTGTTTTATAACATATTTCGTGGTAGTAGTAATCGTAACACATTTCGTAAAATATTCAATGAAAATGATTTTTACTACTACTAAAGATCACGTTCCACGCATTTACTTTTTTGTTCTCAATTCTCTAACGTTCGTTGTCACGACCATTACGACAAATAAGAGATGAAGCAGACAATAAACCGTGTTAAATTATATCGTGTAATATTTATGAGATTTAAAGAGATGTTTAATTTTAAACGTTCGAATATGATGTTGCATTAATTCGACAAAATAAATCAAAGTTAATATACATTATTAGTATAACGTATGAATCAGATTTAACGTATGTATATTATCCATATTTGCACGTAGAATTGGTAAGCAATAATTTCTATTCAAACAGAATCGAATCAATGATAAATTAAAGTATTACGATTCGATTGAAAATGTTCAGTAGCCGTTGCATCGAGATTACAACGTTAAGTATATCGATCGAGAGAATTTACGGTAATTTTCGCCTCTTTGTCGAATATTTGATTGGATCGACAGACACAGAACTGACTCCGGTCAGACAAGAATCCTTTGTTTCTATTTGATTCCCATAGCATCCGTGTAAATCCGGATGAGAGCAAATTGAAGAGCAATTCTAATCTTCCATTCTCTGGAAACGTCGAACAAAAAAAGAAGAGAGAACTTTGAGTCGAATATAGTTTTCAATTATCCTCAACAGTTCTGTAAACGAAGTTTCAAACTCGGACGATTGCTAACTGTGTTTTTTCAACTCAAAAAGAGAAAAATCGAGTCAGAAAGTTAACGAAATTCAATGAAAAAAATCTTGTTCAATGTTGAAACTATGATCGACGATACTTAACGCGTTACATAGAGATAAAGAAATGTCGTTTCATTCATTTCATTCCATCATGTATAAACAGTGAAATCTCTGTTATAATATCGAACGTATCTATTCTTTGCAGTTTAACTTTCTAGTTGAGATAATATTAAAATACTTGAAAAGTTTGAATAATTTCTTAACCACTTTCAGCGTTTTTTTCGTAAGTGTTCCAGTACTTAGAGATGTTAAGAGAAAGCATTGGTAAACCCGTGTAATATCGCAAGCATATATTCGTTACATTTTTTATGCAGTTTTAAAAGGCACGTTAAACTTATGTAACACAATAGAAGTCTAAAAGTGAGAAAACTCGGGCTAACGCATTAGACTCATCGATGCATTCGCCATATTTAGAAAGAGAAAGAAGTTGCATTATAAAGCTTTCCTTAAAGAATGGCCTTGTTACCACCGTTAGAATCATCTGACTATTATTAGAACCTTTGCATTGGAAATTGTTTCGGCATTGAATCATTACGTTCTCTCGTATCTTATTCTGTTCTCGGTCGTCATTTATCGTAAGAGTCTAATAGTAACACTAGAACTTTGACGATTAACGTATAAGTTTGTACCAAGGAGATTAAAATGAAAAATATGTTAAAATGTAGAAAAAATACAATGCAAAGAAAAAACAGTTTTATTCTCATATGAGTAACAGAAATAGCTCAAAACTCGAAAAATGTATCGGCTGGCTATCGTAAATCCATAAAATTGCTATGAAAAATTATAAATTGTAATCAATTTGATCACTGACAAATTATAATAAGCTACCGCACATTTGAAAATAAAATATGAAGTATCTTTAAATACGACGTTTCCATGCAGGAAATCTCATGATAAACAAATATTAATTAGTCTAGCGCATCTGTCGGACAACATTCACTCGCGCCGAATGAAATAAGGAGATAAATTTTGAAACTCCTCGCTGCTGAAATTAATTCGGGATATTACGTTGACACTCTGCAAAATGAAATTTAAGTTCCCTACAAATGCATGCTCGAATCATTTGTATATTTAATACATTTCCGAAGAACGATCGTACGTCATTCGCGCATAAATTCCAGCACGAAATGCTCGTCGGACCGAGCACTTCTTAACCTTCATAATTATGCCTAACTAAGATCATATACCAAAGAATGTCGTAATTTTAATATCTTATCGCGCGAATATTTAATTATTTAATTTTAATACTAATTAATGAAAAATTAATTAATATGAAATTAAAACGTCCTGTCCGACGATGCGAGGCAATTGATTAAAAGAAACAATTGCGTAGAAGAAACCTGAAGAAGCTTCAACGATCAGTTTCAATTCAAAATTCTCAGTAATTCCCAAAAAAAAGTTGTAGAATTGTTGCTCCTATCCTAATTACAAAACTTTGTGATTTTGTACATGAAAATTTTAGTAAAATAACCGATCACGAATCCAGCAAAATCTTCTATGAAAATATACTACGTAACATCGTTCAGATTAATTTCGCATTGTTCCTTTCAAAACCCATCCCGAAGTTATTAGACAATTAATCAGCAGATAACTGGCATTGATACCTTTGCGGTTCGAGATATATCGCGAGTTACGAGGCCCACACCCTTTACCTCAATGGCTCAATAACCAGTATTATAGCCATACGTCGCGTCGGTTCGTCCATGCTTCTCTTTAGTAACACGCGACATTAGCTAAGTACACGTCAATTTGTCAATGCACTCTCACCTTGGTGGTTGACAGTATTAGGCAAGTACCGGTACGTCCACGATATCTTCGATGACTCTTGGCGTCAGCCATACGTGGCTTCCACTGGAAAGCTTACCTGTAGCTCGTACATGTATCCTTCCGCTCTCGGTGTTAACTGTTTCGTTTCACCGGTTCGTTCGATCCTATGCGAAAATCTTGTCTAACTATAAATCTGTGACCGCAGTACTGTCATTGGCCAACGCCTTGGCCCGCGCGATCGCAGTCTACTAAAACTAAATATACACAAGTCAAACGATTCACTTCGTATAAATAACTTAGAACGAATAAGTAACAATAACGGAGAAATCTGAATAAATAGGTATTCATATTAGATAGTAACAACGATATTGAAAATTGTGAAATCGTGTTTCATCGTCCCCTAAAATCGCATTATTTTCCAGAAGATTTTCATCTAATTCTGATAACAATGAGGATGTGTGTTTATGTGCGAGTCAAACAATTGGTTCAGCTCGCACGGCAAACAGCTTAGAACGAGCAAATATCAACAGACAAATATTTCTTATAATAATAATTAATAAAGCTCGATAATAATTTGAACGGATCTCGTCATACATATAATATTAACACATTCGCTACTACTAAAATACCCGCTACTACCCAAGCCTGAAATTGCATTCGTTTTCCATCGGCCACTGTTTCAGATAATGATCTTTGTCTCGATATATTATCCACTCCTTTGTTATCCACTCTAAATCGTTTTATCGAGACGCGCCAAAAACTAGACTACCACCATTGTGCCATTCGTTAAATACATAGCCTTCAGACGTATTAAATAATAGACACGCGCCGAAGAATTCACTCTATACAGGGTGTCCCACCTAACTTTATCACTTTAAATATCTCGCTTATTTTTGATGAAATTAGAAAACATTTAGAGTTCAATGTTTTAGAGGGTGACATTATTTGACGTTATTAGTTTTTCCGTAGGGGAACACGTACAGGGGGGGGGGGACACGACGCAGGGGGTCATCGTGTTTGTTTAAATGGAATATAAAAAAAAGTGTTAATCTATTTATGTCGAAACACTTTATTATGAGCTTAGCTCATATTTTAACTTTAATTTGTCCAATTTTGTAGAAGACAGGAATCGATATTCTCGCGTTTACGTTGTCTTTGTCTTTCATACGTTGAATTGGACAAATACTTTCTTCGTGGAGAACTGAATCGAATAACGTATTAAAAAATATATGATCCCGTTTAAAAATACATCGATGACTTTCGTACGTCCTTTATGCGTTCCCCTACGAGAAAAATTAATCGTGACAAATTACGTTCCCCTCGAAACCATTTAGCTCGCTACCGAAACATTTTTCAACATACGTAATATCAGAAACAAGCGAGACAGATTGCAAGTGATAAAATCAAACGGGACACCCCGTATATGTACCTAATTAGTCCATAATGCTTTTACCTCTGTTACATTTTCATTAGTCCCTGGCAATTAGCCTGCATTCGCTTAGCTTCGCGTATCACGATCGAAAATCTTTCGATGGCACGGCGATCGATAATTTCACCCTCTGCTTGCGACTGCGATTTTTCATTTCCCTTCGTTAATAAAACAACAGTCACGATATTTATCTGAATGTTTGAACCGTTGCGTCGCGAGCGACTGGGAAATTGTGGCAGCGTGAAACACCGAAACGTTTCCGCCGTGCGTATACCAATTCCCTTCGTCTCTTTCGCAATTACGTCTAATCGAATATCTAATCGGCTCTATTTGCTATTTGCGTGACGAAATAGAATTGTCACGGTCTGAAAGGAAGCGTGTGCGCATGTGGGCGTGTGTGCGTGACAGGGTATTTGTAAAGGAAGGATTTGAATTTTTTCAACGCGAGGTGAATGAATTTTTATGTTTGGAGCTTTGGATGAGAGTCGTGATTAATCGCGAACGGAACGAATAACTTTTTCACGTGTAAAATTGTAAAATTCTACTTTTATAAGTTGTTAATTAACTAGATGATAGAGTATTTGTCTTGGGTGAAACTGATATCAAATTTTAGCACGCTATACCTTCTTTATAGAATTATCTACACTCTAAAGTTTCTTCTTTTTCATTGGTCATCCTATATAACTAATTATACGTAGCTACTTCGCACAATCGTAAAGATACATACACGCTGAAATTTCATTTTTCTTCTGAACATCCTATATACATATCCGTATAAAATCTATCTACTTCACGCAATTTTAAAAATTCATACTAAATTCATACTTGGTCCGTTTATCTGAACACCCTCTGTAGCTACGCGTGTATAACTGTTTCACGGAATTTTAACGCTTTCCTTAAAACGTCGCCTTTTCTCTCTAAACACCCTATACAGCCACATGTACGTACCTATCGCACAGAGAAATTTATGTAGTATAATATTTATGTAATTGTATGTGTCCAAATACGATATCAAAATTTCACGTATAACGACAAAAATTCCCACCAGAGGTTCCTTTTTCCCAACTTCCCCAACTCCCTATGTAGTTACCAGTAAATAGTCGCTTTATACCATTCTAAACATTTACATTTTAAACGTTAATAAAGTTTCGTCCCACAGCACGTAACTACTTCAGATAATTGTGAACTTTCCACCGAAGTTCCATCTTCTCTCCGAATATCCTAGAGATCCGCGCAGGTATCTATTTCGTAGCATTCACCATTCACACCCCCATTCACATCCGCGCGAGTTTCGTCAGAGGAAAATCGTCGCGATAGAATCGCCGGTCCTTCCCGGTTTGCCAACCTTTCCTCCGAATCATCATCGGTCGGCGATTTCTTATCTTCCATGCACCGTAAGTTCGTGCCCTCAGCGAAATGCACCCGTTGTCCCAGTTCCGGTGAGAATCCGAGCAACCTACAATGCACACGAGAAACACCGAGATGCTGTGATATCGAATCACTCTGAAAGCACTAGCTGTCCTCGAGGCGCGGGGCACACGACCTCTTTTCCATTAACGTACGGATATCCTCGATCTGATCGTTTAAATCGTCGTTTGGATAGTCGACGACCGCGCTATTTGTCCGCGTCAGTTGCGCCACGTTTTCGAATACATCGGCTGACGAACATCGAGGACGAAGGGATGATCGAGGACACCCGAAAGGGTTGAAACGGGCAACGATAACTCGAAATTTGCTGCCTGACTAATGGCGCAAGGGTAATCTGAAAATGAATGGGGTGTCTCCGCGCGAATCAAAGTTTTTGTAACTGAGAGATCGAAGTCGTTAAAAGGGGTTGGAGAATTTCGAGTATAAAGTAATTCGTTCTTGTAGAAGATTCGAGAGGATAAGGGAGTTTGTGTAATTATTATAGCTGGAGTTTAAGCGTTTGAAACTAGGCCAGTGTTAGATCTACCGAATGAAAACTAGTGAGGAATTTCGTGAAACGTTGAGTGAATTATAGATGCTTGTGTGTTTGTGGGAAATTTAAATACATAGGGACGTGCAGAATGCTCGTAATGCGCAGAGATGTCCATAATTAGATGGTGAATATTATGATATTCAGAGATTGAAACAGATCTGTTTAGTCGTTGTTGAATGTTTCATTTCTGTAATTGGCTTTCCGAAAACATGAATCTGTTTAAACATCCCGAGTCTAGCGACAAGGATACATGCTACGATGTATACGAAACGTATTATAATTCCTATCGATATTCTCGATTCTGTTCGATATATTCGTTCGATAACATTTATTCTTTCGAAAATTGACCGATGTTTCAAATTGTAACACGAAAGAATCTAATGCACGCAATCTCCCCATACTCTAAACAGGATGAAATAAACGAATGATATATTTATATGCCTATCTAATATCGCTGAAGATTTCCGTATGTGAAACATATTTAGATAAAAATCTTACATTATGGAACCTCCAACAGTTTTAACAATAAATCTCTTTACCGACGTATCTCGAACAGAATATGCTTCCTTTTATCGTAAACAGAAGATCACAATATTTTTATCGTAATACATAGTTAAAAATTGATACGATCTCTGTTATATCATTAAATGATAATATGGACGTACGAGGAGCACAGGAAAAATATGCAATAAATATTCGTACCGAAGCACCTTTTGTTTCTTATGTTCAAGGACTCGATAGAAATTACAAAGCAACGAACAGAAGCTTCCAACGTGTCTGGCTGATTAGTCTCACTGACCATTCTCGAATTATCCTCTAACTTGTTTCGTCCCGCAGCGAGCAGATAATCGATTGCAGCGTAACAACGTGCCAATGGTTTGCGTCTCGAAAACGAGACGAAAAAAAAAAAAAGAAAAAGAAGAGAAAAGACGATCGAATGCGATCTCGCGGCAACACGAGGTGAAAACGCGGGGAAAAATAAAACAAGCATGTCGGCAATCTATTTCGAGCATATGGATGCGAACCATGCGGATCTGCAGCAACGTGGAAAATACGATGAAAATTTAATCGAGACTGAGAAACGATATCGATGGAAAACCGCGCGAAACGTGGCTCGCTGCAAATCCGATCCGATTATAGCGCAAAGGTGTCCGTTTTTCGGTTGGCCGTTTGTTATTTCGATCGATCGTTTCTCCGTTCCAGCAACGAAGCCTAAACGAGAGATCGTTCAACGATTGAATTTGTTTGACGAACGATCAATATGCAACTGATCGACTATTCTCGTGTGACGATATTACGAGAATTCTCACGAAAATAAAAAGAACCACGGATAATGAGAAATTATAATAGAAAATTAAATAGCTTTTGGGCCTCATTAGAGGCGATTATGAATTTAATATAATATTTACTATGTACAATATGACGAACAATATGCGGTATCTGTGTAATGACGCAATAGTAAATTAATTTCTGCAGGCAACACCGGCTTGTTGACAACTTAATGGAAATTTCACCACCGAATTTCTTCCTCCAAATTGTATTTTTATTAAAAAGATATTTCAAACGTTTCACGTGATAAATGATCGTGTAATGCAGGAGAAACGTGTTGATGAGAATCTTTCGAATTTTTCTAGATATTTTAAACGCTTGGAATGGCGAACAACTTGGGTGTGGATCTGAACGACCGGGCTTGCGAACAGATCGAATTAAAAATAACGAAAAGTTAACCATTTAATGCTAAAAATCAACTGCGATAGGTACAGCAATTTTCCTGACGCGTTGCTTTGATACGAAACCTTTTCGTCGGCGTAGTTTGTCTAGGAATTAATAACACACATGATTTTGATTGAATTAAAAGTATGAAGATTGATTCGGCGTATAAGAATATTTGAATTTTCGGGAGTATTTTTGTTGACTATATACATAGGAGTCAATGTGATCAAATGATTTTTGAAGATGATAAAAAAAATTGTGTCGTTAAAAGTTCCAAGTACGTAGAATTGGTCAAACAGATGATAAATTTTCAACCTGTTAGCTGAATCGTTTGTCAACCAAAATTTCCTTCTTAGGCAAGAAATGAAAAAATAATAAGTGCAGTACCTGTGAATAATTCGCGTTAGTAAAAAAATCAGTAACAAAATTGCATTTAGTAAAGAAATGCATGAAAAAATAGACTAGCGTCACAAATCATAAGATTATAAATAAAAGAGATTCGTGAATAAATCGGTTTTATTATTTGACAATCCCATAATTTAACAATTCGTCGTTCTGTCTAAAAAGACTGACAGTCAGAAATAACAGATCTTCGCCATTCAACGCGTTAATATCTGACATGGGAACGATAAGTTGACAGCCAGGTCGAATGCGAATTTACAATGTGAACTGCACGCTACTCTGGCGGCTAAACGGAATGTAGCACCGATTGTGAGATTACTATAAACTGCTTAATCATACTATGAAGCAAACAATTGAGCTGTTCCTAAAATTTAACATCAATTTTATGAATGTACTCCTGATATCTTCACGGAAATGCGTAGAAGAGCAACTCTTAATGAACATTAGAAATTCTATTTCTCGTATGACGGACAAAGTTGGACGGTGATGCTGAAAAATGCAGAGAAATGGCATATTACATTCGTCTGTTACGTAGCAATTGTGAAAAATCCGAGTGTGCGTACACAGGGTCCATGGCAACATGGAGAAGCGAAGTAGAAAAATAGAGAACATTCGTAGAAATTAAACGATCATTCTACACCCGTGAACCGAGTTATTTAAATAAATGCAAATGTTCGGTAAAATCCGTTAAACTATTTAAACTAAAAAAAACGGACACGTTGGGCGCGATAGAGGATTTGTTTCGCGTAATTTTGTTGTATGATTTACAACCTGAGATTGTGTGCCCCATTCCTCCAAGTTTCTTTTAAACAAAGAAAAAAGCATTAAATGGAACAGACCTGTTTCTGTCCTGGACAAGATACCGTAGGGACCATAGAAGAGTAAGGGACAAATGCAGAGGCACGCGTAAGAAATTAAAAATGCTGCTTGAATGCCAGAAAAACATGGTGAAAAGTTCCCCTCGTTTCTGACTCGAAAGGATACGTTAATTTGCGTATGAGAAAGTAACGTAATTTGTCGTTAGAACGTCGTTTACCTTTCAAAATACCACAAAGAAATAAATAAATAAATCGGAAACAGTTCGTCGAAAGCAATAGAAATTACAGAAATAACTGCGAAGAAATATACAACATCGATGGAATTATAAACGCACGGTATTCTTACGTTTCGATCAAAATTCTCCTCAAAAAAAAAAAAAAAAAGAAAAAAGGAAAAGGAGTGTTTAACGTACAACTTCTTCTTTTGTTTCCAGCCAAGGTTCAGAAACGAAGGGTCAGTAGTTTAAACGACATCGTTGAATGCGTAGGGAAACGCTCGTGATCATGAATCGATCGCTATGAAACGACGAAAATCAAATTACACCGTTCCAAGATGAGGTTGAGAAAGGGTAAAATAGTGAAAGAACGAGATAAATGATGAAACTGACGACTTAGAAACGGCTCGTAAAACGTTACTCGTGTACATTGTAATACACAATATACATACGTATGTTGATATCATAAAAGGCAATTATTCTAATGATCTCGAGATATGTTATCAAAATCACTGTCTATCTGCTGAATAATTTCATACACACATGTACATATAATCAATTTCAATACTATCGCATTATCATACTTCTTGAAGATTTACGTTAGATTAGTTCAAATTAGACCAGATTAAATCGGAATTTGATTCGGTTTAGTTTTCTCGGTCAAATTAAGTGTAATTTTTAGCTTTGATCCTGATTAAGATTAAATTTCATTCAGGTTACGTTAATTAAATTAGATTTCGGTCTACGTTGGATTTGCACAGTAAGTATAAAAAATCGCTTTATAAATTTGTCAAACTAGAAGAGAATACATCCCAAGGTCGTTAGAGTTGACGAAGCGGATTTTATTATCTCGCGTCACTCGTTTATTTACAAATACGCGTCACACAGGCTTGAATTCATATGCATACAATAAAATCTGCTGATGATCTCCATACCGAAAAAACAACGGAAAAGGAGTTTCATTAACCGATAACGGTCGACGTGGGATTCGAGCGATCCCACAATGCCTCGGCTTCTCTCACGTTGGTTTTCACTTCGTGAATATTCATTCGAATTAACGTTCGCACAACCTGCAACCATTTTCCTTTGCTATTCGGTAAAAACCAAAAAAAAAAAAAAAGAAAAGAAAAGAATAGAAAGCCGTATCGGAACAAAGGCATTCTGGTTTCTCGTTCAAAAACTTTATTCGATAAAACGATGTTCCTACGAAGCAGAATTCGACGAAGAATTAAACGATTTGAAGATACCTTACGTTCAAACGAATAATATAAACTTCGAACGTTGTAAAGGATCACAAGGTATTTCGTATAACAGGAATTCACTGATTCTATCCGAGTTTATTCGTTTGGATAAGAAACTTTGACTTCTGCATAACTCTTCTGTTCTTGTAAAGGATTTTCTCGCTCTTCTTGGACCACTGAATTATTGTTATCGGTGAAATTTTGTACTTCACAGGATACATAGCGAATAACATTGATACTGGCTGAATGAAATTTCAGAAATTACCGTCGTTTGATCATCGCGTTTAATTATAAAATTTCAAAGGAACAGTCTATAAACTGTAACTCGTAACTTGTTCATTCGCTAATACCAGTTAGTCGATCAGGTTTGTGCAAAAGAATCTTTGCGTTGTATTATCCAATCGCTAAACTGACTTTAAGGTGTCCAGGTAAATCTTTAGTAAAATCTTCAGAGATACGCGAGTTCTTTGATCGAATGGTACAATTATATACGTAATAGGTTTTGAATTATCTTCGCAAAGATAGAAATTTCCATAAACATCCTCGATTTATTGATCACTGTGTGAGCTTACTTTCACATTTTTACTCTCACATATACATTATTGAATAGAATTTAAACAATTTCCACGTCAATGACACGTTCGCGGTTCTTTGAATTTCGATCTGGTTCTCAATAATGCGTCGCGCTTTGTTCCAACGTTTTCAGAGCAAAGCTAAAACTGAGTTTCAGAACCGCAAGAACCACAAATGCATCATTTAACCCTTTACACTCGGCTGTCCTTTCTGAGGGGACATCGTAAATCCAGCGAACAACTCGGACGTCCTCTCTAAGGTAACACAAAGAGATTACTGGCAATTACATAGCACGAAATTACACGAGCTCGGAATTTTTTCAAATTATATGTTTCCTTGAAGTTTCGCCTTCGTGCTATACGAAAAGAAACAAATAAGGAAATGGAAAATATGCCGAGCGACAAGGGTTCAATAATCATCGAGAAAGTTCAACGTCTCGAATCTGCATACCTTTAATACGTTTCAAGAAAATAGTCGGAAACATCGTATACAAAGCACTGCAGAACGAGCACCCACGTATTTTCAAGACAACGAAACGGGTTCGTGTAACTAGTTTAGGCGACGTGGTCCCAGTTCGGATAATAAAACTGAGCAACATGCTCGGTAAAACAAGCACCGTAACAAAATTCGTTCTGACAAATAGAATTCCATTGTACATACATAGAATGAAAAATATTCCTTATTAATTCGACCATACTGTCCGTGTTCAAAATTAATTATTAATAAGAAAAACATACGGCCGAAATGCGAAATGGTAGGTAAATCTCGTTTATAACAGATAGCTCAGCTAATTTATACACCTAAATGAAAATAATCAGAGTATTACCTACTCGAGAGACAACTGCGCTTTAATATCTTTATTGACTCTATATCTTCTGTATCGTGTCACATAAATTCACCCTGCAGTAAAAATATTACGGTATTAAAAGCGCTGCTGTTTGTTTCCTCCGCCTTTACCAGCGGCTTTTAGCGCATTTGATAAATGTTGAAATAATGGAAATGTTTAATGAAAGAAACGTCAAGCTGAAACCGTTTTAAATCTCTATTAAAATTTCCATTACGAATCCCTGTCGAGGAAAAAAAAAACAAAATTTAACCCTCGTCCATTCCTCGACACGACCAAACAAGGGAGATTTAAATAAAGACTCGTTTCATCCTCTACATATTACGACATTTCACTTTGAATAATAAGCAGGCGCTTTACGATTATTCCAAAGGGAGACTATCCGTATCCTTTTAGCGAAATCGTTCAACGTTAAATCGAGGAATCGATGGGCTAGGAATTCTCAAACCCTTGATGGATTTTCAAACGTTATTTAAAGAGCATCGCGTTCCCGTATCCATCCCAATTAATTACTAATTGATCCTCAATGAAGACTAATTAATATTACCACGCGGATGAATTAGGCCGGCAACGAAAATCCTGGTACTTCGACCCTTGACCCTTCGTTAAGAACTGTATCCTGGGCAAAAAGCAGTCGCATTAATTTCATTATGAATGGAGGTCAAGGAAGACTTCGTTTCGTCACTAGTCAATGAAAAATGAGAAAAGCAGAAAAAAATGTAAATGGAAAAAGACAGGGGTGTTCCTCTGGAAGAAGAACCGTCGAGCCAGCAACTTATATTGAAATTTAATTCCACAGAAAAGTTAAACGTAGGAACTGGAGAAAGACAAACACGAAGACAGACGTGTCCAACTGGAAGCTATGAGGGAGTTCTCTCTATCTATCTATCTTTCTTTTGCTGTCTCAGACTCTTTCTGCGGTTTCCACTTTCAGGGAAAAGAATCTTCTAATGAACGTATTTACCATTCACGACGAAATGGTTGGAATCGATCGATCTTCACTGGAATTAATCTAGCGCTATCGAAATCGAGCGCTGTGCACCGTGCACGCTTCGCTGACATTTTTAAATCTTAATGCCACGAACCAAGCCACGATAGCAGAGAAACATTTTTCCATACTCGTCGTAATATCTGCCGATTACTGCGATATGTACCGCTTAGAAATTTCTACGCTTTGAAAAGGTCAAGATAAATCTTCTTTCTCGTGTTATTTCATTCATCGACTATTTCAGTCTGACGAACTATCTCGAAAAATTAACTCCAATGTGTTTATCGTCCTTTGAACAAATACGTTAATAATAATATTATTACTTTATAGATTATTACGTGAGAGATCCCAGGTAATGAAAAACCGATCCATAGCGATTATTTCGTGTACGTGCCAAAAATTTACTCAAAAAAATGAAAACCTAAACGAAAATATTTAGAGATGAAGAAACAGCGCGTGATATAGCACAAAAGCTAAATGGTCAGAGTTAGAACTTTGTTTATAAACAGTAAATCTGCTGTAGCGATAGCAACTCGAGATGGGGGCACTAATGAAAGAGAGGAAAAGGTTCCGGTTGGTTGGTATTGTAAAGGTACCGGCTAAGGAATCATATTCACTCGGAAGGATCACAATGAAGAAGCGTGAAAGAAGACATGAAAGGTGAGCAAACCGTACGCTAGCTATTGAGGGGCTGAAAGCTCAATCAAAAAGCTGTGACCCATTTAGAAATTCCCAGCCAGTGCTTTTGTACTAGGTTCGTCATCATTTCTCTGCATCTAGCGGACTTTAGCTAACGCCTTCTTCGCAGAACAAAGTCAACCCTGCACTCGAGAAATCATCACCGAAAATGTTCCCCTATCGCCTTGTAAATGGAAGAGCTGCGTCAACCGACGTATGAATAAAATGAAAATAGCTTGTAAAAATAAGTTGAAAACGCGAAGCTTCGTATTAGAATTAGATATAATTTGCAACTTGTCGACTTATTACTTGTCGACAATGTTATTATTATATCGTCGATTTTTATGCATTTATAAGAAATTTAAAAATGCACATAATACGTAAAGACGTATAAAATATGGAAAGTATCGTTGCTATATGATAATAACACACGTATATAAAATTACTAGTAAAAATAAGGTGAAATAAAATTTTCCTGCCTGTTAAACGAAGCTTCGTTTGCTACATTGAATTTTTAAAACTTAATGAGATACGTGCGTTTAATTAATCTCTTTAATTTGACAAATTTTGATGGATTATTATATTTTAATACCAGTGGAATAAGTTTTAATAACGATCGCGTGCATATATTAACAAATTTTGAAACTACTATCGTTCATATTAAATATACATTTTTAATCATAATTTTCATCTTTAGTCGATATTCTACGATACCAAAATGAGTAATTCACAGGTATCCGAAATAAAAATATTACATTTGTGTACCACTGGTTTTTATTACATCGCGTTATTATGTTATATCCTGTGACCCATAAATGAAAAGTTAATTGTACGTGAATATTCAACGAATTTTGAAACAGCTTCCTAAAATCAAAATATCTTGCATATAAATAATTTTAATTTGCATATCTAATTTCTTCTGACGCGAAGTGAAACCTCAACACGCTTCTATCATTCATTCCATTTCTATTCACTCCTGATGATGGCAGTCCACGATATTCCAACCTCTACGATGAAATCTTTTCAATATCAGTGTTATATGCAAAAATTTTGCTTTAATAGAAGCAAAAATGTGGAAAAGCCCATTTGTATCGGTCATTCCATTACACGATGAACATTTGCAACGATGAAACTTCGAAGCAGAGATATTCTGTCTGCGATAAAATAATATTGAAAAATACATACACTTCGATCAAGGTGTTCTGATATCATTGCCAATTTTAATCTTTCTCAATAACCGAAATTTATTGCGGATTAACTATGACTTGGCTTGTGAAAACCCACTAAATCTCATTTAAATCTGATTCAAAAAATATAACATAAAGCTAATTCAAACTTTTCCTTTTTTATATATGTAGAAAAAGTAAAATGTTTTAC
Organism: Bombus soroeensis; assembly: GCA_014737365.1. Classification (NCBI taxonomy): domain Eukaryota; kingdom Metazoa; phylum Arthropoda; class Insecta; order Hymenoptera; family Apidae; genus Bombus; species Bombus soroeensis. Next base: position 230,704 of record JACXIL010000250.1, read on the forward strand.
TTGTCGATCTACGTCGACAGATAATGTAAAAGTGTCTTCTCATTTCGTAATTTCGTCTTCCTCGGTATTACGCGTGTTATAACGAAACTACCATCAGCTTCGTCAAGATCTAACCTAAATCTCCTCCTTCTATTTTTCTTTGAAGCAAGGGAAGTTTTTTGCGAACATCGTTCAATCTAAATCTTTCGATAGTATGAAACTTCCATTCAACGTCATTCATTAAAACTTCTTTTTTGTAACTCGTAAATTACTGAAAAATGTAACGCGTCACTTCCTAATTCTTGATCAAAGACAATTCGTCGTTAAAACAAATAATTAACAAACAATGAGTATATACGTAAGCGTAACGTCTGGCTCTCTCGCTACATGAATAAACGATGATGAAGAAAATGAAGAAACAGCTAATTATACCTATCTGTACCTGTGTCAGACAAATTAAGTTTCTCGGCTTTTCCTCGTTTTATTCTTGCGTCTCCATATTTCATTGTAATCTATTGAAAATTTATGAATCTTTCCCACATATTTCTCGATCTAACGTTATATTTATTAAATCTTTTAATTTATAGGATTAATCCTGCTAGCATTAATTCGACGTCCAATAGCTTCAGAACAAATCATGCCCATTTCGAAATCATCGCACAAACCTAAACGAAAGCAACGCAACTGCGAGAAACACGCAAAATCAAAAACACTTTACATCGAAGATTCTTGTTGATCGAGGAAATTCTAAACCTCGTTGTCGTTAATTTGTTTATTCCGCTCGGTAACACTTCGCGTGATCACTCGCGTCAGGCTGCATGGATTACGTATAGTAGAACTGTTCGTTTCTGAAGCGTATCGAACGAAGATTAAGTGGGTGTACACGCTTATTTCCGACAACGGAATTTATGGACTCGGTGGAATCGAATTACACAAGTAGTTAAAAACGAATTTTCCACAGAGGCTTGCCAATTCTATACGACGTGCAATTTTAAAGCTAACATTTATTATTAGGTTAATTGTGCATTAATGCGCTGCTCGCGAATATTCGTGACAGGGTTACCTTCTTAATTACGTATTCTTATAACAACTTTATTAAATTGTATGTAAGGCTGCGAGACGCGTCATAATATTACAATGACATATCGCAAGAAAGAAGAAAATAAAGTACGAAAGAAATCTTCCATCAAGTGCTTTATAAATTTCTACAAATTATAATTATAATTATATTCGTCAATTACATGTATATATATACATATAATTACGTTATAATATACATATACTAAATTGTATATATATAATTTTTTATTTATGTATGTTATATATATACAATATATATAATATATATAATTTTATATATATATACATAATTTAGAAATGAATCATGAATCGGAGAAACGAATTGTGCAAGCTACTAAAAATATAAATTTATCTATTATATAATTTCTGTTATCTCGCGCGATTAACGATATTCGACGCTTAAGTTTATATGGATAAGGAAAAATACTGAATGATATGATAAATATGTAGTTAGTAGTAAATTAGTAATAAATATTTACTTAATATGTATTCATAATTATTTATGAGATTCCTTCGGATGATTTTGACATGAAACTAACAATTTATAGAAAATTTCAATGGTCTTGCTTCAAGTTTGAAAGAACCATTTTTTTGAAAGATATTTTCTCAATAATATCGAATGATCTCTAGAAAGAATTACTTCTATTTTAAATGATGATTTATTATCTGATATTTTCTTATTCCGACATCTGTATTTAGGAATTCTTCGATAATTTGCAACTTAAATACGTATGATTTTAATGAAAATAAATCTTTCGAAGTACGTACATATTCAATACTTTGTACGACGATCTATTATAATTAGCATCTAAAAACATTGCATAAATGGAAAGGAAATGTTAGACCAATTCTGCATTATAGCCGTACCTACTTCAGTTTCAAGCAACGCAAACTATGATCCTTCGTGTAACGCAACCCTATTCAAGTGAAGTATCGTTTTAGCTATGAATTATATAAATTAACCATGAAACACTTTTTCAAGTATAAATTATGATGATGAAACAAGTTGTGTGCTACTAGTTAGTGTCATATTATACATTGGAAGTATTCTTATGAATTATATAACGATAGCTTCAATGTATCTAACACAAAACGTATACAACATCGAACTTTAGAACGTGCTTCTTTAAAAAATATGTGTTTCAAAGAAGATTTCACAAACGTTTGACAGATAATTAATTTTAATTCGCTGTGATTGACCAGCTAGACATGTGCCATTTATAATTACAATCAGGTTGATATTTTACAAAACAAAATAAACGTTCTAAGTTAAACATTTAATTTATACGCGAACTATCGTTGAAATACTTAAATCCGTGATCTGCACTGCTTAACTCTGGATAAATGCAGTATCTATTAAACAACCACTTTGTAGCAAATTGACATAAACTTTGACATTTGTTACATTGACTGTGTTTCGCCTAATGCCAGTAAGTACATCATTGAAGAATAAAAATATCATACATAATTCTATTGCGTTTTTGCACTCGATCAAGATATAAAATATTTATAATTAAACCTTCAATATTTGCGTATTCGTTCAGGAAAATTTAAACGTGCAAAAACGTATAGAATGTACGTAATATATAAAACATATTGCGCGTGTTTATAAGAATATAAATTTTGCGTAAATATTCTCAGTCTGTTCGTAACAATTCGAAGATACAAAAAGCCAGTTACTATGGTAATTAGATAGTTATTACTGTAATAGCAAGTTATACTAACCAGTTATTAGTTACTACATTCTTTGCATAGTTGGACACCGCACCACTGCCAAGAGGTATATACATTGAGCGTATCTTAAATAGAAGTAGTAGCGCGATTACGAGCGACTTGTTTTCAGAGAAGAGAAACAGGGGACCTAATTTCACTGTGTGAAACTTTCGGCAATTAAAATGAGCTGACCTTCGAATTATCATAGGTTTTACATAATTCCATTCGTTACAAATTAGGATATGTTAAATTCAAGGGTTACATCATAACGACTCTCGAACCAAGGAAAATAAAGCGAACTTAAAACTACGTTTCGTCGACACACGATCTACCGCATCGTCACAACGAGAAACCATATTTTCGAGCAGCTTGTTACAAATTCGAACGCGTTAAATTTCATCGTTACGTCACGCAATATTGGAAGCGAGAAAGATAAAGCAACTCGGCAGTGGTGTTTCATTGATCAGAACTGCTTTTGGACCTTCAGAATCCTACCTTTGAAAGGTCGATTTATAGCTGAAGCATAGGTTCTAAATTTGAAACAATGTGTGATAACGTGAAATACTGACCCGTTCGATAAATTGGAAAGTAGAGAATGATGAGATTTCGAAAGCAATATTTTTTCGAAATATACGAGGGAATCTTTTTAACGTTGGATTATTTATGTGTGAAGGCGTTAAATTCTAACTAAGATTGTCGAGACCGTATAAAGATACTATGATATTTCAAATCGAGCCAAATACTTGCCATAAAATCTAGTTGACGATGCGACGTTTAGTTTTGGCTTCTAAGAAACTCGAACGTATCTCACGTGTTTCATCGATTTCGATATATTTTATTGTCGAGTTGTGACTAAATATCGTGTCATCGAAATTCTAATTATAAATTCGAGTACATTAAGTCTCGATGTCATGTCACAGATAAGATTATTGTATTACGCGTTGTAGCGTATGAAATGTGTCTATTTGAACACTTCAACGTCGTTCACCTGCAGCGTGGTTTATATCAGATTAACTGCTAATCTATGCTCATCTTTTGATTAAAATAGTGTTGGAAGTTCTCCAATATCCTCTTTGCAACGATATAGTAAATACCTACGCATAAGATTCGAGTCACTTTCCTTTATGAATTTAAATTTCATCTTTCTACGGATTAAACTGTATAATATCAATATTGTTCGTGGAAAGGCTAATTAACGTATTATTCGCTGTTAATATTATTATAAATTTCCTTCTAAGGATAGTAGTCTCAAAGAGAAAGAACGAGATAAATCTGCAAAGATTCTCTAGTATCCTTTTGATTCAGGTTAATTTTGTGGCGTGGGAAGACTATTGTCTTCGACAAACAATCGGTTTTCCTGTGAATTAAAATAAATGGAAATACTCACATCAATACGTAAGAAATGAAAAGTGCTTTCGAATAAGTTGAAAGAAATTTTAGTAGATATCCGTTACGTAATTCTAAGCACTTTCCAAGCACAGAATTAATTTTCGCACCTTGGAAGGCGAAGCTACGGTCGGAACTTTTGCGTCAAATTTTCACGAAGCTTCATGGTATTCAAATGAAATTGTTAACAGCATGCTTCGCAAATTGACTGTTGAAAATTTATGCAAATTTATTCTAGTTTACTCGCAATGTACCTGTCTGCCGCTAATGTCAGTGTAAATTCCAAAGTTTTAAGTAAGACATTCCCTTTACAATCTTAAATAAATCAATGATGCAGTCGCATGTAGGATTATTCTAAATGTTGTTTTTCGTCTTCAAATTCATAATGCAAAATTGTCTGTTCGAGTGAAACAGCGTTCCATTAGTTCTTTTCATTCTCAAAAAAATGTCATGAATAATGCCACGTGGAAAGATTACATCTAGAGAATTTTAATATTCAACTATTTCTTAACTTAAGTGATCAATTATCGTTGTTCATACAAGATAATTACACGAATTAACATACGATGCTAACTTAACAACGATATTAACATACATGTGATATTTAATTTTACACATTACATACGATTTACAGTTTTATTTGATCCTCTATAACTGCAATTTTGATTGCGTTTATTACAGCAAAATAAAATTATAATTATTTAGAGCATCTTATTTTAAAGCATTAACTTTTATAAAACAATCGTTCTAAGAAATTTTATATTTCACTTAATACTTATATATATGTGTGTGTGTGTGTGTGTGTGTGTGTGTTCAAGAATTCTATAAAACCTAAATATAATAGCGTAAAGAACGTTAAAGAAAAGTGAATAATATTTATAAGCTGTGACTTTGGATATCAAAATAATGAAAATAGTAATAATGAATAGCCATAGATAAACGTAATAAAATATTCACGTCACAATACGTTATAAAGTGTTAATAATTTAAAAGAGAAAAACACTCACTTGAAGCTCAACCCATAGACCTTTGGAGTTTCCGGCGAGCCCGAATTACATTTCAGGCAACCGAGCCAAGGCATACAATCGATGAACATTTTTCCGTGATTTTATGGAAATAAGCCACTGTTAGATCACACAATAGGCAACTACTACAGATGCACTCATGCACTTTCCTTTTCGATCTCCTTCAGTGGCGCAGCTTCACTGACTGTTGTATCGGCGTTATTCGCGTTCTTACTCAGGTATTATGTCACCGCGACGCCATAAAATACACAGTTTTAAATTTGTACATACGAATCACCGTTAAACGAGTCACTTTCGATGTTCCAGCAGAATTACAATTTCTGTTATAAATTTTCAACTTTATATGTCCGACATAACGTGAAATATACCAAGTACAGTAGTTATAAAAAGTACTAGCACACTGTCGTATTTACTGTGATATTTACATATTAATTAATTAGCTCTAAATATATGGAGGCTACAGAGAAAGAACACGATAAGTCACATTTTCTATTCTTTACATAGAAGCAATTTGAAAATTCAATACATCGTCGATTAATAAAAATGTTACTAAAATTGCCTTTCGATCTACAGAATTTCGTCAATTCATCAACTATATTTAAGAGATTTTCATATGTATATCGTAAAATCTATCTGGTCTTCGTTCTCAATTATGCCATCTCTGCTTAACCATAAGGCGACGTTAACATCAGAAAATGAAGAAAAATGTATTTATCACGTTTCTCTCCTGAAATCTCCACAGTAAATTACACAGTAAATATCGTTTAGCGATACTTTCATATTACGAGAAAAAGTTGATAGTATAAAAATGAAATGTATTATAGAACTTGGTAAAAAAATGCTTCGTTGAAAAATAACGACGTGTGTAAATACTTTTCGTGAGCGCAATATGTATTGTCAAAAATTAATGTTAACTGATCACGATAAAAATATAGAAAATATTTGCGTAGTATAAGAATTTAATAAAGAAACTTTGCAAATACTACATGTTGTTCGATTCGAATCGGACGTAGGTATACTTAATTAACGTATCAGTATGATATTTATAATCTGCTTATTAAAAGTGCAAAACAAGATTGGTCATTATGTAATTTACTAGACCAGCCCGATAAAATTGAGCCTGATAAAAACGATAATCGAATGTCGTTATCCAATTGAAACGTGAAGTTCTTTCATTGATGAAGTATGAATTGCTAAACTTTGTACTGCAAAGATACTTTTGATCCTTGACCTGTACCTCATATGGATGTAATTCAGATCGACTACTCGGTGTCCTTTCAAAAATATATTTATCACTTTATTCATTTTAATTTCTTTTTAGTTTCATTCTAGTTCAGTTTAAAATATCGTTTAGTTGAAACACAGATACGGTGTCTTCAGTAGATATTATCTACTCTGCTTAACTGAAATATCTTATCCAACATTTTCCAATCTTAATGTTAGATTTAAAAGTTATAATAAAAATATTAAATAATTCTGTCGTATAATTCCGTCAAATAACTTTTTTCAACAATCGACATATCGAGCAGAAGCAACTCACTCATATACATACTTACAAACATAATTACATAGTTATTAAAACAAAAAAGCTTACAGGGCAAGTGTTAAGACGTGTTAAGAATTCCTATAAAAACTTTGCGATATATATAAAGCTCATTAATCGATACTATAAGACAAATTAATTTTAGAATTTGTTGTATCAGAGACCAGTTTCTTGTTTCTTTGTCTTTCTTTTCTATCACTTACGTACGTCAGTTATTTTTCCACGGTTTGATGGGAAAAAGCTACGAACACATTCTGCATACGATTAGTATATCGAATTGCAATTAGAGCATACCTTTGCGTCATGCTATTTAATGCATAGAGAGAATTCAATCACCAACTTCGCCTGTTATTATTACAAACTTGTATGTAGATGTAAAAAAAATGTATGGAATATAGATCGCCGTTTATAATGTTCTTTCGAAACTGAAATTACAAACCGGTTTGAGCACAAAAAAAAAAGGAAATCGGATGAAGAAAACATCGAGAGCTGTGACAAATACAAATTGAAGGCAATATCCATAAACTCTTATTCGTTGCGGCTAAATTAACAGATTGCGCAATGTTCTGCATAAAATTATGCAATAGAGAACGTGTAATAGCACGTTACAATATTCAACGATATTATAGTTAATATCAACCTTCCATTAGCAAATCGATAATTTCATATAATCGTACATCGTTCGATTATCATTAAAATGGAAATTTAAAAACCTCTCGAATGAGAATCGCTCGATTAGTCTAACTTTCGACTAGTCTGGCTAAACTCTAGACATTTTAGCACGTTTCAAGGAATCGGATAAAACATTCTTGTTCTTTGGAGAAAAAAAAGTAAACTCATGTAATATATACGTATATTTCAACATTTATGCAATATATATATATATATATATATATACACGTGTGTAACCTGCTCTACTTTGGAATGATTATAGAACGAGGATAGTAAATACACAACGTGTAGACGTTGATAGTATGCACCGCAAAAACGGAGAGTCAAACGCTAATAAGTTTAAGATTAGAAACATTGAATTCAAATATGTCTGGAAAAAGACACAAGATTTTTGTTCGCGTGTATTCTTGCGTATCCTTTTTGTTAATGAACAGAAGTTATGTATGCGACAAAAGCCAAATCGAATTCAAATATATGTATTTAGAAAATGATCTTTTATTTTTATGCATTCGTAACTTTATACGTAACTTTTGATAACAAATAGGACGTATATGTATGTGCGAGTAATAATTGATATGATTAAACGAAAATAAAAGTTTCAGTAGATCTTGAAAATTAATAAATGAAATATCGAAATATATTGTTACGCGTATACTATAAAATTAATTTATTCGATTACGAAAAATTGCGAAGGTTTTTGAAATGGAATAACACCTAGACTGCAAAGCTTATTGAGGTATACTGAGAGTGGCTATTAATCAAGCAACAATTATTCATACGAATTTATAATTTCACTAACTGTTGTTCGCGATTGCGTTCGCGTAAAACCGGAAGAAACTGATGTTTTTTCCTATTTATTTTTTGGTATTATAATTTCTTCGCATAAACTACGCTTTTAGTTTAATCAACGTTAAATCATTTGTACCGCGAATATTCCCATTCCTTTTAATTTCACTTGAAGTTTTAATTTTGTCAGTGAATTTTACCGCGAATACCCGCTACAATTCCATCCAGGGAACGCGTGTTTCACAAGTATCATGAAAATTTTAGTCCATGGAACAAGAAATTTTTCACGATCCACTGCGTTTTACTAAACCGGAGGAAATTCGATAGAACGCAGAATACAACGCAGCGTACGTCATACTTTGTAGAGAAAAACAAATCTCTTAGGAAGCCTGGTAACATTCTAAAGCAGTGTTTCCCAATATTTTTCGAGTCACGAACCCCTTTTATAATAATCAAATAACTCTGCTCCCTTTCAATATATAAAATATACACCGTGATAGATTTTAACTCTCCTGTTCTCACTTGTTCTCCGCGGCTGTATCACCAACTATATCTGCTTCTCAAGTTTTGAAAGTTGGTTGGTAGAAGGCGATACATTTTATATATTTTGTTTTTTTAAATAATATTCAAATTTCAGTTTGCAAAAATATTCTAGATAATCGAATATTAACGCGAATCACTGTACACCTAATACTAGAATCAAATATAACACAACTTAAACGCTATCTATATTTCGATAATACCTAGCGAAATATATTCTTTATTTTTTGGACTATGTAGATTCGAACAAGGTTAATTCGTTTCATTTCATTCGTTAAAAATCAACATTAAAACCACTGTACTCGAATATTGCAACGTAGCCATATTAAAATAAATAAATACCGAAAAGTGCAATGTCTATTTATAAACTACATTTCAACTACAAGAATAATTACTAAATTTTACCTAAAAACAGCTTTCAAGAGAACCCTCTCAAATAAAGAGTCACGATCCACAGGTTGAAAATCGAGATTCTAAAGCGTCCGACTAATAGGTTAACCGATACTAATCATGGTAACACGAGGTATCGAAATTCAATCGAGTTCCAACTTAAAGTCGAAAGCGACGAAGTCGATCAGGCATTACGGAATAACATCGATATTTTTCTATGTAAGTATCTTCAGGATCCGAAGAATCTTGGTCTAAAATAAATATGTTTCAACGACTGACGTCCAATTGCGACGTTGAGATATTTCTTCTTTGCAAGCGGATTCCAGTAACACAAAGGATCTGCACGTTTCGCGAATTCGACTCGTTCTTCTCACACTCGAACTAATATCGATGGTACACCGTTTAGAAGGCGGCGTATTCACTCATAAAATCACAAATTCGATGATCGATCGATTAGAAAAATGAATCACATGGTCCACGAATCGATACCACGACGCGTACTGCGCTTCGAGCCTTCAGGAAGAACGCTATAATAAACGTGTCTTCGTCTTTCTTTCACGTCTGTTGTCTCTCACCGGTTCTCCCTCTCCTTCGAAGCAACACTATATAAACAAGAGAGACCGGTACGGAATCGAGCGATTCGTCGATCACGCAATCTCCTTTTGACCGTCCTACGTGAAACAACCCACCTAACGTCTGGCTCTGTTGCCGCGAAGGGCACAGGCGAAGCTGCTTTCAAAATATACAAAGCGTGTGTCGCGTTGCAACAATTACGTCGATACTTCGAGAACGTTCGTATTCTGTATACTTTACGATGTGATCGTAATCCGTATTTCAAAAATTTATCGTAAGAAGTATATGAATGTATTAGCTAGGTATAATGCGTAGTTACATTGTTTGCGCCTTCGTAACGTAACGCTTTAGAAACGTTTCCGCGACATCTTTTTTAACGGAACTCTCTCGAACAATCAAACTAAACGTTATTAATGAAACTGTATGATGACACGAGTATCGATAACCGTGGTGATTTTGATGATAAATACAGTGAAATTTTGGGAACAAATTTGACAGACTACGAGTTATCTGATCGTGTTACTCGATGTAAAATTGTAAAATTATGAAAGGCAAGTTTATAATCTGCAACTTGTATGTAGCTTCTCGATCCACTAATATTGTTAAATTATTTTATTTTAAATATGTATTGGTGAATTATTGTGCAAAGGGATTCACGTGTCGTATGTAATTCACTGTGTATATTGACATAGATGTATAGTTATTTTTTCGTCTTCAACGACAAGGACAAAGTTATTAAGACGAAGGAAACGCGATTCTCTCTTATTTTCCAATCGTATTTATTTGAAATATGTTTATTAACATGAAACGAAATAGAAAATTGGAAAATACATATTTTGACATTTCTGAGCAAAATAATGCACAATGACAAAATTATTTGAGCTCTTATAGAAGCTTTTTTTGGGCATACTATGTGTGTATATTATATATAAGATTTTGTTCGGCGTACGACTATCATGATCAAATTGAAGCAAATTCGAAATATTACTGTAGCTAATGAGAAGAAGAAAAGATAAGAAGGAGAAAATTGTTCAGAATTCAGAAAACTTACTCATCTATCAATTTTACATAAACGTAATTTTGATCGAACAATAACGTTTTAAATAAAAGTTTCATCTTCAGAAAACAAGTTATTGTATCAATCTTGAATTAATCGCTAGTTTCATGTATCAGAATTAGTCATCGATCAGAAACCAGACTAAGCAAATACACGTAATCAAACACAAACGCGTTAGGATTTGATTTAGGATCTCTCCATGTAGCAGTAAATCTATATTCTCGATTTTGTAAACATCTCTGGCAGAAATACTCGATATGAGTTTCTCAAGAGTCCACAAAGGGTACAACAAAGCCTGCAGATTACGTCACTAACGATCACGCGTTTAAAATTACTTGATTTGGTATGAATATACATCGAGAACTTGCCCTAAAACACTTTCGAACTTCCAAACGAAACAATATTACGATACTGAACTTTGGGTACGAGCTACAAACAGAACCAAAATAATGCATAATTTCTACGTGTACCTAAACATGGGCTTTACTGTTATCGTTTCGATTTATCAAGACCAGATCAAAATTAGAAAATTAAATTCTTAGATTTTTATTAAGAACTCGCAATAGTAAGAGTAAATTGATTTAGGAAAAACTTGTTTAATTCTTTTCATTAAATCTATCAATGAAATATTAATGAAACGTACTAAGCGCGTTTCATAAATCTTTTTCACTGAATTCATTAATAAAAGATTAATGTGATGTACTAAACCATTTTATTACACATATTGCATATTGTTTGTTATTTATACCTGTTTATTATCTACCTTGTATGCTATTTGCCTTATTCACTTTCTTGCAATTACATCCAGTTTATTATTAAAAATAATTCCTATTTAGTATCCAAGTCGAATGGAATATCTCTATGAATTATTTTAATGTTCTCTGATCTAGTTCTACTGTACTCTAGATACATATACGCATTCCGACTATTCATACGATAGCATAATACAATAAAAAACAGGTGCGTCAATTCCTCTAACAGTGACGTATATGTATGATGAAACCTAATCCAACTCACAATTCGACATAATCACCGTGTTGGCCTTCGAATAATTAAACTGAATCGCTGACATATTTCTTCAATGTATTTATACCGGTTATATTTACCAGCTTCGTGCATAATATTTATAACCATAGGCCACCAAAATCACTTTCATAAAAAAAATTCCAAAAATAGAAGGACTAGAAATAGATGAAAAATATTTATCATTTTTTAATATGTGTTCCTTCTCATCTGTTGCTAAAATGACTGCATCGCGATTCCAGTGGTATGTCCAATTCTAAATACAAAACAGCATCTTTTAAACACGGTCGTAAATCGAAGCAATAGTCACATTAATTTAAATATCGTCCAAAACTTTTACATAGTTATGCAAAAATGTTTTTCAAACACATATGTTCCAGCAAAATTTATTTCCAGTAATAAGCCTATTTCCTATTTTCTATTGAAAAAGATATATCTAACGGATTGATTATTAAGAGGAAATATTTATAGTTACAGCTTCAAAAAGGAGATGATAGTTCTTCAGTGTCATATACGTATACACTGAGCTTACCAAATTCCTTTCAAATTGAGAAATCAAAGAAAATATGTTGGATCTATTAGGAACTTAAAATTCCAAGAAAGAGATATCTTAAATAAAATATATTTATACACTAAGCTTACCAAATTTCTTCTAAATTGAGAAATCAAACAAGAAGTATGTACTAATTTATCTATGAGCGTTGTTCAAAGCTATTCCAGGTAAAATATCTTGAATCTATTAGGAACTTGAAATTCTAAGAAAGAGATATTTTAAGTACTTATATTGTATAATTCATGTTTTACTTAAAAATGTCATTTGACATAAAACACTGTATTTAAATCATTTTTAATTCATGCACATAGTAGTGTCTCAGAGAGTAAACGGCAAAAGTACGTATATCTGACAATGGTGACCAATAAACGCGGTATTAAAGTGTTTTTAACTATAATACATGTATTATTAATACAAGGTCAGTGTATAGTAAAATGAGATAGCCAACGTAATCCATTTGAACTCTACACCTTGGTAATATCCAGCAAATACGCCACAGATAGTATTATTAATAATATGTATCAGACATTTTACTAATAGTATTACTATTATTATTTTGTCATTACATTCTTGCATGAGAACAAACGAGATATACAAATTGTTTAACAACATATTACGTGCGTGTGTTATATACAAGACATTTTGTAATTTCATTAGCATCGTACGTAATACGCGATAATAATTACAAATTATTTATTGCAAACATACACTTTAAATTAAGATTTAAAAAGAATTTATTTTCGCAGAATTAAACTTTTTCCCATTTATAACTTCACGAGTCCTTCCTTGAAAAATTGTAATTATTCGATAGAAGTTTATAATAAAGAAGTTGCGGAGTAACTCAATTATTTTAAACAATCAATTATTTGCTATATTAATAACCCACAATATTTAGTGAGAGCTTCTTTAGCTCTGATTATATATTATATTTTAACACCACTATTCATGGCGTATATTAACATGTTACTAAATATATATTTACAATAAATGTCTTTTAACTTCTATTTAAATTTTCGGATTGGTTTCCTCGGAAAAAAACGTATAAAATATTTTATTATGTACCTCTGTAATACTTAATAGGTAAAAAGATCTTCTATCGAGATTCTACCCTTCAAATTACATTTTTAATAGGCAATATGAATTTAGATAAAAATCCGCAGTCCAATAATCACGATAGTCGTATTTCATTACAGCGACAATATTTCAAAGAACTTCGCGTAACATACGCAATATATTCATAAAAATTTTCCACGATAAATGTTCGGGTACCTTCGTGACTCACTGAAGCACAGACAGTATAAGAGGATTGTAGGTTTATCGGTTGTATAATTATCGCGTACGTTGTCGAACGTTTGTCGTACTGTTGCCAAAGAGTCGAATTCAACCGGGACAGAGGAATACGAGTAAACCTTTCACATGAAGATACGAAAGGACAAAAAATTAATAGCAAACAACGAGTTTTTAATGTACGAATAAAAAATGCGGGACGATCAAAGGGCATAGGTAAACGCAAAGCGGATCACCCTATACTGGAGAACAATAAATTTTCACAGACTCTCAACCTTTCCACCAGCCCCGAGCTATATACCAGGAATTTTTGCATTTTACTGTGTCAGCTCGATTTGACGCGTTCAAGGACTTGCTGATATCACCACGAATGCAGGCAAATGGCAGAACATATATCATCAATTGAGAAGCAGGATTGTCGTCATAAATGTGAAATAAAAATACCTCAAAGGTGTTCTGATGCCGATCAACCGAAACATCTCTTCGATGAATTTGACGAGTTTTGCGGAATTCAGTTGTTCGCAGCAATAATTATTTATTAGATGTGAAAGTAACTATTGAAACTTATTCGTAGAGAAAGAAAGACAAAGCTTTCATAAATAAAAGTGAAGAATTTTAGTATTATGAATATTATTGTGAATATTAATTAAATTTGTAGCACGGTTCAGAGAATGATTTGACTGATTTTATTGGTTTATTGAAATTACTTTAGTTCCCTCCTCCTGGACTTCCGTTTTGGATAAGTTAATTATTTTTTAGATAAATGTTAAGATATTGATCTTAATTTCTGTTTTCGTTTTTGAGACCTAATATTTAAATTTACAAGAATAATTATTCTTCGATAATTTACGTGAAAGATATTTCGAACACAGCAAGCGAATAAGGTTCTATAAACAGATCGATGGAATTAATATTGCAAGAGATAGGTCAAGATAAAAACATGTTTCACGTTTCCTGCGTGCAACTGGATATGCAAATGCGATATTACCTTAGGGAAGGACTCAACGATTTGAAAAGTTCCCAGTGTATGTCAAATTGTCTCGCAAACGTTTCTGTACATTTTGCTTTGATGTGTATGCAAATGAAATCTAACTCGAAATCTTTTTCGAGATTATCTTACAATTCATTTCTTGTTTACTTTAAGCTTTCTTCAAACCAAACTGTATTGTTTAAATTTGATAAATAAATCGATTTTCAATCTTCATACACTCTGTAAGAGAAAGTGAAACGAACGTTCAAACACAATATTGGAAATGTTTAATTATTATACATTGTAAAATATATGGACTACTTAAGAATATTTGAAATTATAGTCATTCTTTATATACAGCAGCATAAACGTGAAGAATATTTGCGATAAAAGTATAAATATTTCCCAAGTCGTTATTTTATATATTCATTAGATAACTTGTAAGAACAAACGAAACTCATCTTCTTTTAAGTCATCTCGTCTCTTTCATCGTACGATTTTTCTTTTTACCCCGTCATAAATTTTTTCCAGTATCTTAAAGCTATCTTAAAGATAATCAATGGACAATTTAATTATCTCATCTTAACCAACAGATTTTACAGAATATTTTCTACACAAAAGGCATTCTTCTTCAAAACGAAGAAACTATGTTTCCTTTGAAAGTCGAAAACTTGGAAAATTTTCGAGAAACGTTCGTACCAACCACTTTTGTTTTGAAACGGTCCCTTTGGCTGACGCGTAACGAGCGAAAAAGCGAACTTCACCGGTATATTGCCTAAGGAAATTCGTATTCAAGTTCGTCTAAACGCTTTTGAAGGAGTCACGTTTTAATTCCATTGGGAAGATGAAGAGGTTCGTTAAGAAAATGTAACAGGATAAATGGAAGGATCCGAAGAAAAGCCGGTAAATGAAAGGAACAGCGAGAGAACAACTCGAAGCTCGGCCGAGAATACCTTGCAATGGAATCGATTAAACAGTATTGAGAATCGAGTCTGTAAACATATACAATGAACTGTAAAAAAAGAATAAAGAAAAAGAATAAAAAATGATTTGGCCGCGGAAGATAATATGTCGCTGAAACTCCGCCCCTCGATTCGATTCAGACACTGGCCAGGTGAAACTTAATTACAGCCATCGGATAACCGCCTCTAAGAACACACCTCGTCCAACAATAATCGTTGTCTGCTGGAAACATCGATCTTTTTAAAACACGAGCAAACAAAAAGAAAAAGAAAGCGTAATAAAAGATGCGATTTATCAAGAAAACGGAGGTAAACAAGAGAAAACTTATTGCGCTACTTGGCGCGCATTATGGCTAATCTTATTTTCGAGCATTATCCGATAAATCTGACGAATATTCTTTAACGACTTTCTATAAAAGTTCGGAAGATTTAAAAGATTTGAAGGTTCGCCAGGTGAAGGACTAACAACTCTCTGGTCGCGAAGGAAAGGTATTCTCGTGCAGCTAATCTCAGTAGAAGCGTAGAATTTTCTGGAGAAAGGCAAACGCGCGATCGTTCGCGATTCGAGAAACGTATATTCTCACCCTTCCTTATCTTCTTCTTGATCCATCTCGTCTTTGTTCTCCTCGTCCACCATATTGGAGTGATAATTTCTCCTTTGACGATCGCGATGGTAGGCTTACTCGTGTGAGAACATAGTACGGTAACAGGTGAACGACAATCCGTTCGTCCGCGATGGCTTCAACTGAATGTGAACCACGATGATGGGACGACCGAAGAAAAATATATCCGCGAGCGTGTGTGCTCTCGCCAACCCGGACACACCATCAAATTTTGTTCAACTGACTCTCTCGAAGTAGCCCAAGGCATCGTTAACTGTTACGGCTTCTGAAATCCCGCAAGCACCCAATTCTATTTTGTATAATACCATAATGCCATTAAGGGTATTCTAGATCGTCGTATTTTTCATCTGCGGTATGTTAGAAACAGAATCGTGCGACGAAACGACGAAACACGAAGTATAATCGTCGAAGAAAAGCACGGAAACCAAAAGTAACCGGGAGTAATCGTCCGTCGTTTGTAACTTCCGGTAGAACATACAAGTCGTGTTGAAAACATACGCTCATGAATATTATCCTATAAATGTTAGAGAAATATTACAATTAGTAATATCGTATATGATTACGAGACGGCTGATATTTGGGAAATCTAAATGTGTAAAAACATACAGAATGCACGTGGTATGCAAAAATATGTAAAATATATAAAATATATAAACTAGAGTACATACTCGTTATGGTATCTAAAGGACAAAATACATCTTTATTTGGATTCTATTTGCAAAAACTGTTTATTATATTTGTCACTTAATTAGTATTAGTAGGTATCTTTCTTTTTCAATTAATCTTATTCAACGATCGATATTCCTTAACTGGTATTAACATTGAACCTTATAACCTTGTTATTATTCAATATTAGATGAAAAGTAAAGAAATTATTATAATTCTTTGTACTATTACAGGATGATAATATTAAAATAAGATACAAACAGGATAAAACTTCAGCCATGTTAACCATTAAGGATTAAGTTTGAAATATAAAGAAACTTTAGAAACTTATGGAAGATATATCAAAGAAACTTTAGGAACTTACAGCAGATTTATCAAATTAATTGACAGCGTTAAATTTCAGTCTTAGAAAAAAGATGCTTCACGAGCTTGCGGCACGAGTGATCTCTCACAAAACGAGAAAGAAGAAATTAGAAAAATGAAGGGGATTTAGTTAAGAAAGATGGGTTTCTCCTTTAAAATGAACTGACGTCTTAATCCTGCTCATATAGGTACTTTAAAGGGATACTTGTCAACATTTCGATATACGTTAGATTTTAAAGATTTATTACATAGAAGAAGATTAAAATATACACTGGTAACCTCGTAGAGAAGTAAAACTCGATGAAAACTTCTAGCTGATGCAACTTCTCGGACGAAAGTCGCGAGGATCTAACGTAGTTCCAAATTGTTTTAGATTCTAACAAGATTAACTTGACTTCGAAATGTTAAATAACCTAAACCTTTTTGCGTATCTCCTTGAAGCGCGTTCTTCGTATATTAAATCTGGCACTGTTCGGGAAAATGTTGACACTTGACATGTGAAAAATTCGTAACGACAGGAGGCCACAAGACACGATTATGAAAGGTAATTTTACAGAAATAGCACGGTAACAACTGCGTAATTTCGTTTTCATTTCCGCCCAGCGTTAACCGTAAAGTTTGTGTATTTCTAACTGATTACGTCGAACTGCAAAACTGGCACATACACCGAAAACACGTAAGAGACTCGGTACCGTTATCGCTATTCTATTGCGCTACGCACTACTAATACCCACCCACAGAAGGCTGCAGTTTTATCTTATCACACGGTGCAATACACTGAAAGGTTTAATCGTTCTACTGTTCGTGGAAAGGTTTAATTGTTAGAGAATGATAGAAACTATCGTAACACAGCGTACAGGTATTGTGGAATAATAAAGAAAAATGGTAAAACCGCTTCGAGAAGCGATGGCTGATTTAAGGTACTTTTTGTGTCTTGCGATTATCGCATCATTTTCGTAATTAATCTACGATCAAGTATACTCGGTAGTGCAAATTTCTATAGGAAATATAAACGTAATGAATTATATAACCAAGCTATTATCGATTAGTTTAAAACGAAATCAGTTTATTCAAGAGAAAAATTGTCGTAATTTTGAGAGTCAAAAAATAAATATTCTATAAGAAACACTAATAACACTATTACGAATGATTGGGATATTTAAGACCTAAAATTGAGGACCTTTCTAAAGAAGAGTCTATAGATCTATGATAAGTATATGTATACACGTTGTGTATTAACTAGTTAAATACTTACATCATTATGAAATGCTTATTTAACAAAATTCTTTAAGAGTCATTAGAATTATCAGTCATCGACTGAAACGTAGCTAGTATTAGAAAGCCGAAACTAGATCGTCAAATGCGATTTACTCGATTCACGATTTAGTCGTCCAAACTCATTTTCCACAATGTTTCTCCATTTACAGTACTATATTCGATGACTTTCCTGAATCTCTGCCAAGCCACGCCGTTAAAGGATCAACCAGAGAAATCATTGGAAATGGAGTAAAGTCAACTACAATACCTACTCGGCAAGAGTTCTACTGACCTAGACTGATCTAATCCCAGTTGGAACAACGTAGGCTTGTTAAAAGTTAGGTAAAATCAATCAAGACGACGAGCTGACTCGGTTGAAGTCTCATTGATCCACCTAGATCTAATCCATGTCTAACCTGAACTCTCGAAGGATCTAAACCAGATCTAACTTGCAACGAGTTCCAGGAACACTTACGGAGTTCAAACAGCTCCGATTGACTTGGTATATACATGTCATGATGATTGGGGCTTTAAGAGATTAGTAAAATCTAATTTAATGGAAGATTCGTGTTCGGTATACGTGGTTCACTATCAGACAATGCGAGTTTGCTTATCTCGATTAATTTTAATGAATTTCAATAAGCTATGTACATACATATAAATCTTTATACACATATCCTTAGATATCAAAGGAGATTAAAAAGTCCCTGAATTTTTTCGATAGTATATCTAGTATTAAATAGTTTTATTCGAATATTAATGTATAGCAAATTAGAATAATATTGAGAATTACGATGGTTTTCAACCTAATTAATAGGATACCAATTAATGGATATATCTAATTGGATCGATATAGTCTGTGAAGTGTTTGTGTGGATTATACAAGACTCGTCGTTATAAACTGGATTCTGACCAGATCAGCGAATCGACCAGTCTTTCCTAGCATTTACATGTATCAAATGGTTTATTTGTATAGAAGCCTGTAAATCATTGCTACGGCAATTATCGTAACCATATACAAGCGTGTAAATTATAGTGATGAACAGATATAGCGACGAACTGAAATGGACTTATACCAAATTCAACTTTGTTAATTTATTTTATATAACATTCGAAATAAAAATGTGAATATAATTCGAAATAAAAAGTCAACTTATATCTATAGTGCTTCAAAACACAGGAAATGTACCTTCAAATCTCATATTATAGAAGAAAATAGAAATACCCTACACGTTTCATAATAGAAATAGTCGAATTAGTTACGCGTAGACTCCTGTTATATTATATGAAGATCAGACGAAACAACATGATAAACGATCTTCAAATTCAATAGTCAATCCCATCTTATAAGATGTATTGACTATAGAAATCCCATCTTATCAAAACTTGTCTTAAGGAATATCAAAATAGAAAAACTAACACGAATGTATTTGTAGACGTCTTTCGCACATGTTCTTCGTGTCGTATAAATAAAGAAAAGAGATATACAATAGAATCCGAGTTCTTTTGTTTGAAGATCTTTCCTTAAATAGAAATCAACCGCAACTCTTACCATTTTCGCTATTACGTACGTATGTTATCAACAAAGATAGACATCCTGTCTTACACACATATAGAGCCAAAGTGTGGAGATTCTAAGTGTAAAGACGCTATTCATTTCACTATTAACAGCAGGTGTGACATTCTTGCTTACATGGATGCACCTCTCTGACTTTGGCTTTATACGTTCCCTTGACACAGTCTGAATCAGGTTATTGTGAAGGCGTAACGAAGCGTTGCTTTTAAGCGACTTCTGATGTTCCCTCTGACAACTGATGCATTCTTGTTTAATTTCCTGCATGGATGGCAACGGCCACCAGATGATATCATTCCCATTTTCTACGACCAATAGCGTGAAAATATCATTTCACTAGATATTACCGGAGGGACGAATAAAATCGTGTTTTAATCATAGATAACGAATGAGAGCGATGAGGGACGACGATTGATTGCGATGGAGGAACAGATTTTCACGTAAACGACATCGAAAAGTTTTTTATACGTAGAAAATCCGCAACTTTAATCCCAACGAAATAACAATGAAATACGTAATAGGTTGGTGGAAAGTTCAATTCAAAGTACATATTTATTTTCTACGTGTTTCATGCATTATTTTCTCATTAATGGAAGAAAATTATGCAAAATATAATCTGCCGAACACGCATGTATCGACCTCTAAATTATTCATTACATATTCCATTAAAATAATAATAATTTTGATGGCGAAGTTCGATTTACATTATTCTCCAGAACCATTTCCTCTGAGAAACAAAAGATAATTATTATGCTCGATATAATAATTATAATAAATTTAATAAAGCGTAGTTCTTCGAAAAGTATTTACGTAACTTTTAATAAATATATCGTACATACCAATAATTCTAAATTGAGATATTTTAATAAAATTATTAACGTAATATGATCTTATCCATAGATTACACGTATACTTCAGCATGTCTGCCTATAGTTGAGATAAAATCGGTCGTATTTCTGAAATACACCCAGCCTACGTAGCTCGCCATTCGGACAGAACGCTTGCGTTCCATACACTACCCATCCTTTGTTAACGCACAAACGCGCAATAACAGGAAATACGCATTCACGGCTCTTATGCATTATTACGCAACAATCTGCAACCTATATGGGGCATCGTGGGTAATCTCGAATTGTTTCAATTGTGTCACAGTACAACGCACTGTAGTCGCTTAATTCCTTGCTTGTCAACGTAAGTGTATAATACATACAGATTTTCATACACGACGATGTTAGATAGATCGTTGCGCATCATACGTAGCCTATTTTGAAACCCTCGTCAAACTTAATAGATCTTTAATAGATACTGTAATTCAGCTGTCTCCCTATTCTGCATTTCATATTATCTTGTCATATCATATCGTATTACGTTGTATCTAATCTGCTAAAAATATTAAATATTTCTGACATATAAATACAACAGATGTATACTGCTGAAAAAAATTGTACAATTGCACAATTTTTTTATACATATATTTATTTGCAGTATGTATGTTTTGCATTAATCTTAATTTATACGATGAGAAATTTTTCGAGTATTATTAAATTAAATTAACGTATTATAATTTTTACACGACATTATCGCATATTATGAAATAGCGCTTTTTAATGTTTGAATAAAAATAATTTATATTATAAATGTAGTAGTAGTTCTTTCCAAGTTTTAATATGTAGTAGGAATATGATTAATTCTACTATTAACTTAAGTATAATAACAAAAAAATTAAAGATATTTTATCCTTCAAAATTCGCTTTCTAATGCGAGAAAGGAGAAGAAATTGTTCGTAAAATATAATTTAAGCAGCTCTATTAACCTTCATTATAATCTTTCCTAGATTGAAAAATTCTAAGAATAGAATACGAAGCAACGTGAAATACAAAGAAGCTGAATACGAAAATTGAGAATATAAGAATATTGTAAAGAATAATCTACGATAAAAGCATCCTTCTCAACCTCAATTCGAAAGACAGAATAACACGAGCTTTGATACAAATTCATGCACTGCAGTCCACAGAAGGATATTTTCATCTCCATTAAAGAAAGAAGCATAATAAGAATAAAAAGAAACAAAACTATTCTTTAATAAATAAACTTGGAGAAGAAACAAAAATATTCATGAAAGAGTATTTAAAAACTTTTGCTTAAGAGTATTTTAACATCTTGGATACAAATATAAATAAATTTGCTTCTAATTGCTTGAAATTGCTTGAAATTACTAGGAAACGAAAATGAAGCTTTATTCATATAAAGTTGTAGTTTATAATTTAACGACCATCCCTTGATAATTGCTAATGTCGTCATACGTTTCATCAATGAATATTAAAGCACTTTTCTCCGATATTTCTAGAATTCGTGATGCTTCTAATATTTTGATAATGAGTAATAATGAGATTCATTATAAACCGGCTTACAGAAGTGGCTCTTAAGCCGAAATAATTACTTGAAATAAAGACGCGATTTCGTTATTACTATGCAAGCTCTTGGAGTCATTTACCAGATGCTACGTGAGAGTCTGCAAATAACAATTACGTATAATAAATGTACCACTTACAATATGAAAAATATTAAAATCGTTTCTCAAAACAATTATACTATAATAATAGCTCCAATTAGACGCTAATGTCTGAGTAATTTTCAAAACTAACAAATTTGAATATCAGTAACTGCTATAGTGTAATCTTTATATACTTGTAACCATAAGATGTACGTGTCTTTAAATAGATAAATAGTTCAGTTGTCTATTACATAACATGATCTGAAATAAATTACAAGATGTTAACGAAAACAAAAAATAATAATATATCATAGCAAGATACAAAGTATTAATTTGACTATTTCCGATACACGTTAAAGATTGAACAAACGTACGTAAAAAGAAATAAATTATAAAACGATATTATGCAATATAACTGTTGCGGTATATGCTCCATGTTTGACATTATAAAAGCGAAAGGTGAATGTAAAGATAAAGTCATGGTCACAATGATAAATACATTATTTCATGTCTCTAGTTTAACAGGTTCTAAACCTGTTCGTGGCAGTTTTTATAAAGTATCATTCGTCTAAAAATGATCTAAAACTTTCAAGAATGATAAAAAGTCATCGCCCTACGCATGTTGACATTTTTAATCTATGAGCATCCAAGTGAAAGTTCGCCAATAAGAAAATCTTAATTCCTTATTCGCATATATACTATCCTCATCACGCTACCAATTATTCTCACGTTTCAGTATACCCGATTTCGTAATCGTTCTTATCGCATGTTGCCCCGGCTATCGGAAAATCGCGAATTAACACGAACCACCACGAAGCGCGTCCTCGGTTGTTCCTCGACAGAAATCGTCAATTTCCGTCGAGTTCCGGCTCTAGCACGAGGCGTCAGTTTCTGTCTCAACGAAACGAATCTTCAAATACTCGTCGAACGTGGTGCAGACAACACACGAAGGTAATACGTAATTGCGTCCAACCTCAAGTATCTGTCACTTGTCACTTGCCAAAGAAATTTGATCATATATCGTACGTATTATTTTATACTTACCTCATCGAGAGTGGTTTTCTAGTGGCCAAGCCGCGTCGTAGTCAGCTCCTCATTCTTTCTTTCTTTTTTTCCTTGATAGCCAACATTGTAGCCATGTGTACACGAACGTGGCTGTTCTGCAGAACGATCACCGCCATGACACACAATTCCCCGTTCCCGCGGTCAGGCACTCCGAAACGAACATTTCACGATCTCACTAACACACGCGCGACATCCAGCGGGATCTTTTTGGCAGCCGGCAACAGGTCGCGGTAGTCACTATCCCGAACTCGTGACACGCGTCGTCGTGTTATTGTTTATTGTTCGGTCCACGACGGAATTGTAGCGTCGCGTCGGTAGTGTCGGGGTCTTGCCGCTACTCTATTTCAGTCCTCTCAGGTAGGAGCGCAGAGACAAACGTAGTCTGGCTCGAACGAATACTTGGAGACACTATTAACAAAGAATAAGAACCACTCTGTAGACTGAAAGAGAGAAAAAGAGAGAAAAAGAAATAGAGACGGCGGTGAGAAACAGAGAAAGAATGAGCGTAAAGGAGAGAAGAAACACGAGACTGAAGCCAACGGCTACCATTATAAATAGTTGCGATCCACTAGCGATGGGAGTAATACTCTTTCGTCCACCAGGTGGAACAACTGTACATAGCGCCAATTTTATTTTGTTGAAAAATTATAATAATTTTACAATTATAATAAATATAAAAAATAAATGAAATATCAAGTATGAAGCAGGTAGCTTGAAAGATCAATTCTGTAACATATGTGCAGTTTGTTTGAAATTGTATCGTTCCCATCACTATCGGCTGAGTAAATTAGAGTGAGATGAATGAAAGCGAGAAAGAGAGATAGAACACATCAACGGAAGTATGTACGTGAGAAGAACAGAAACAGACAATAGTTTCTCGTTTGCTCTACCTCTTATGTTTTGCGTCATTGTACCGTCACTGAAGTCTGTCTTGAATTTTAACGAACTGCGGTCCTACATGTAAATTTGCATGATTTCCTTTCGACGAACGACGATCGCCAATTTTGTAGTCTCACTGAAGTAATTGCACTGAACTATGATATGAGAACTATTGGGTAGATAATACATACATAGTAACAAATTAGCAAATTTATTAATCAATTTTATAATTTAATGTTAACAAAATCAAATGTCAATGAGCATATCTTCATTAAAAGCCATGTTTATGAACAACATAATCCATGTTTATTAAACCAAAAGGACTATTATAATTATTAGTTTTCGGTTCATTTACAAAGCGAACACGCTTTATCACAAAAATATAAAACAAACCAGCAAATTACCTCAAAATAGATCTCCAAAACAATCCATTTTCAGAATGTTTTTGTATCTTGAATCAATTTGTTGACACATAGTTAAATGTAAACAATTTCCAAATTATATTTTATTTGTTACTTTTCTCAGCTTGAGTTCCCATAGTATATCAAAATATTTCTTTTAATGCCCGAACTTCGTGGCGTACCAAAATTCGCACAACTATCATTACACGCAGATTCTGAATTGTTTATTTTAAGGGCGTTTGTTGGCAGCACTTGAGCGTTTTATACCTGTTTATAAGTTTTGGCGCGAATCCGAAGCGCCATGACGATTGTCGGGTACGTGTTTACGAAGGGGTCATAAATCGATTAATATATTTCTGTTTCGGTTTTACTCAATGCGTATGTTGATATGTTTTTGATAAGCAAAACGACGTGCTATCGATAAAGTACGAGTGTCATCAATAAAAACAATGTAACTTATCGGCAGTGTATATGTGCTAATAATTATATTCATCAAAAACGCATTGTACTCGTAATAAAGGAATACTCGAAGAAAAGGTCAAGTAAGAACGGTGAAAGGAGATCAAGAGAAGAAAAACTGGCATTATGATAATTTTCATGATTAAGCCATTAATCTCATCCGTATCCGTATTCTTCTACGAGACAGGAAGTAAGGTTAGTGGAATGCAAGGGCGCGGACGAAAGTTTTTTGACTCCCACGATGTACATATGTAAGTAGTAGGAACTTTAAAGGGGAGATTTCTTTGCTTTCGCGAACCACACAGATTGCACACTATGTATTTTGCTACATTCTTTTTCGTAATTTCCGAATTTATTGCTAATAAAATTTGCCAGCAAAAGTAAGAAAAAAATCCAGTAATAATCAACGTCTTAATGTCTTGAATAATAAAGAGTTGAATAATAAAAACACTATTGAAGTCTTGAATTCGGAACAGTTTTTTCCATAGGCCTCTTAATTTACAATCGTGATTACAAGTGTCAGTGTGCGTAACAAATCAAGGTGTTCTCCTGGGGTAGGAAAGTTTCCTCGTGGAAATCTTACACGATAAACCTCTTCTTTTTTATTTTGATAATGTGTGTGCGTGTATTTTTTGTACAATATAATAATAATAATTGTAGTAGTAATAGAAGTAGTAGAGTAATAGTAATAGAAGTAGTAGTGGTAGAACAGCCGAGAGGTAGTAACAGCGTGTTTTATCTCACCGGAATTCTCGCCGTTATAGGTTAGATTTTTTCACGGAAAAATATAACATGTAGACCGTTCGTCTTTCTTTCTTGAACCGTCTTCGTACGATTACTCCGATGTCGCAATAAAAGCTCAAAACAAAAAGCTACCTATAACGACGAGATTCTGGGAAAATGGTTCGCCATTGTTGTCTCTACTGTAACCACGACTATTATATTTCAATGGTTCGTAGGATGTTTCGACATTTCTTGGTGATCGATCGATTAAATCTTTGGTTAGGTGTAGCTGATCTTTGGAAAGAGGCGTCTATTCTTCCTCTTCCTCCTCCTCTTCCTCTTCCTCTTCCTCTTCTTCTTCTTCCTCTTCTTCCTCTTCTTCCTCCTCTTCCTCGCCTTCACCCTCACCCTCCTTCTTCTCTTCCTCTTCTTCTTCCTCCTCCTCTTCCTCCTCCTCTTCTTCTTCTTCTTCGAATTGTGGTTCCTCAAGCTCTTCATCTTCAGCCGCAGCCTTCACGTCTTCTTCGCCTTCTGGAGATTCGGGGTCTCCTGGTTTCTTGCCTGGCCTCTCGCCGAACCACTTCGGCAATTTCGCTGTTTCAAAGAAAAACATAAGATATATCTGTTATATAATCGATGATATTTTAATTCGTGTTGAAAATTTTTGAAAATATATCTCGATCGATGACAGAGAAGATTTGTTGGAAATTGTCTTGCACATAAGGATATGTTTAGAAAAATGATGGAGAGTATTATGAGAATGAAGAATAAGATTCCAAAGTCGTAGAAAGTTATTTTTTCCACGGAAAATAAACAAAGAATTAAATGTACAGGCACATGCTTTCAATTTTCTGAAAGGTTCTTCTCGCTTTTCATCGAGCAAGGTTCTTCAACGTTGGCAAAATATACTTCACTCTATGGCCGTTGCAGTCTGTCCTAGTTTTTAGAAAATACTGTGGCTGGTCAGGTTTCAAGACCCACGACTCGAGCAAACGCACACCGAGATACATAACATAATAAACAGGTAAGAGACAGCAAAATGCTTTTTGCATTAGTATATTTTCGTTTGAACAGTCGATACACAAATTATTTGAAACACGCGAGATATACGTAGATCTATGATATTCTTTCGTATTCGAATTCTATAACCAATAGTCTTTCCCTTCCTTTTTAAGACCAATATTTTTCCACCTTTTTTAAGTCACGATCTCTTTTTATGATAACTAGATAGTCTCTGAACTTTGATAACCCCTTCCCTCGTTTACAAAAGAAACATTCTTCATAAAGTAAAAAAAATATATTAAAAATACATATTCCAAAATATTTAATATTTCCATCTAGAAATTGGAAACCCAGTCTTTAAAGAAATCTTTTTTCAAATACTTTAACCACTCAATGTGTGATAAAAATAACCAAAACATTACTCAAAAATGTCTTTCCCACAGATTATGAAGCTCAAGTTTGAAAATATAAAAAAATATACATTTATAACAAATGATGTGTTGCGTTTGCTCGAAGATGAAGCTAGCATACATACTCTTCTGACGACCAAGGAATTGTTCCTTCTGTTGAGCCCACTGCTTCTCTATGGACTCCTTCTGCTGTTCGGTCAGGCCCTGCAACATTAAGGGACAAAGTGGCATGCTAGGATACATCGTCACACGGGGCACTCGCCTGGTCTCTTTCCTCGGTTTTCAAAATATTGCTGTATAAATTCTCCTTATAAACGAGCTTGGGGCTTGATAACTAGCAGGACAAGTCAACCCTAGTATTACACTGGAACCTGCTTTTTGTATACACATATATGTACATGTCGGATGTTTAAGTTAAACGAGTACATTTGCGATTCCAAAAGAATTACATACATATTAACCATCCATTAGCTTGCATTAATTACGTGGTACAAATTCTTATATTCTCTTACACAGACTTTTAATTAGTCACTCTACTAAAATGTCAAGCCACGAAGGATGTTTGATAGAAACATGTCGATGTGATAAGATTCTGAGCATGACTGAAGTTTGTATTGTAGTAAAGTAATTGTATTCTTTGCTTTAGGAGCGTAGAAAATAGAACTTGAAGCGTAGAATCTTTAGCTTCGCATTCGATGTGTTTTGTATTCGGTTTTCTAAATGAAAGATTTCTTGATAAATGTTCTTCCTGTATACAGGACATCCACGGGACAATCAAGATGATGAATACGTAATTTGCATCTGTCGTAAACATCTTGTCACCATGTGATCTTATGATTGACACTTATTCTAAGACTCGTATTATAAGTCCTTCCTTTCGTGATCGTCATATTCATGCTTGTTTCAATAATAAATTATGGGGAGATGCGATGAATTACGATAAATGAAGGATGAAATGTGAGTACTTTACTTTGTGGAACGAAACAACACGAGCATAACAACACTTCCAACGATCTCTATAGTCTAAATCTACTACTTATTAAATGGAGTCCAACACGAATTAGCATGACGATCATTTTAACGGTCCTAAGGCAAACGAAGGGGGCAAAGGGCTAGGGGTACATCCAACAACGCAAGCAAAAGGGGTAGTACACTGACAGAGAGCTCGATAGGACTCACTTTTGTTACGCTTCATGAACTGTTCTGTTTTCTGTTTCCATAGTTTCTCGTTGTACTCCGCTAGAAGCGTGTCATAGCCCTGCGATTCAATTGACATTCTTCTGTGATCATCTTTTTTCAACTATTATCTTTCTACGACTACTTTTTTAACGAGCTGTGTCGCTTCTTCTTTATCCCTCGTGATATCGTATCTCTTATTATTTATTTTACTACATCTTTGACCATATATCACTGTGATAAAATCTCTTTTCTTAATAATCTTACTTCGAAACATTTATATACATATAGGTTTCAATTTTTTACCCATAATAATATTTCTTCAGATAGTATGCCTTTCCCATTTTCTCCGATCACTGTTATTATTAGATCTTGAGATCTCAAATCGGGTAAAATTTATTTTATCGCATATCTGGGTCAGCTGAATATTCGAAGAATCAGCGACTGATCGAATCTATGGGAAATATACTTACACCCTCGAAGAGCTTCTTCTTATCGTCATAAGACCTGGTATCCACTCGACGTTCATATTTGGAGGCCACTTGGATCTTAGGCTACGTAAGGAAAATAATTGTACAGTATTAAAGGATTTTGCTACGAAAATGTATTATATTTTATCTTTTTATATCGTTTAATCGTGCTACTTACAGGGTACTTGCCGGTGAGGGCTTCGGGATCAAGACCTTTCTTCAAAGCCTTGTGCCTCAGTTGCTGCTTCTGACGTTCCTTTAATTCTTTAAGCTAAGAGCAAACAGACAATTATTCAAAACATTCCAATGCTTACAAACATAAAAGTACGTAATATACATATATGCGGAATGTATTTGTGGGATCAGCACCCAAAGGAGAGGATCATCAGCGGACGACGGCGTTTTGGTTAACATAGCCGACTACAAACACTGAGAATCTCCCTTCCTCCTAGTGCTATTTTTCACAGTTGCTACATATTCGTGTATTTTCACTCACGTCATAGTCCTGGCGTTTCTGTCGCTCTTCAAGATCATATTTCTCGGTCTCCAGCTTGACAATGGTATCCCAGAGTTCGGTAGCCTTGAACCGGAGCTTCTCAATGGACATACCATCGATTTCCAAGGGTTTGATGCGAATGCTCAGCGAAATCTTCTTTTCCTCTTCCAGCTGTTCTTTCGTCTTGTTGCGTTCCAGTTGCGCCGACGTAAGATTACCCTTTATCGAACAGAAAAATACATTAATAATATTCCAACTTTATGTTCTTATGCTGTTGTACGATACGTGTCTTTCAAAATTTCAAGTTTCTTCGTGGGAACGATACGAACTGCTAGATCTTTCCTAGTGATGGTAAAGTTGGGGCCCTTCTTGTTCGCTTGATCTTTCATCGCTTGCATCATAGCCTGACGTTTCTTTTCTGATTCTTCCAAACGTCTGGATAAAAAGGTTGTATTTTTTTTATATGTTGGACGTTATTTGTCTTACTATATTAGTTAGATATATATATATATAAGATTTGGTGAAGGCAAACACGTACTTTCTCTTTTCCTCAATATCGCGTTGCTTCTTCTCCTCTGTAAGTTTAAGAAAACATTAGCAAAATTTCCAGAAAGAAAATCAGGTAATCTGCCGAAACAATATCGGAACAGGAAAAGAATGAGAGGAATAGAATAAACCCACCAATTTCACGTTGGCGACGTTCTTCCTCCTCCTTCTTTTTCTGAGCCAATCTCTTCTCTTCGTCCGCGCGAGTAATCTTGCGCTTCGCTTGCTTCTCCTGCGAACAACGCGAAAGGAAGCAATGAATAATATAGATTCATGGAAACGTAACAGAAAATATAGTACAGTAGCGTACGAATGTATTAAAATACTTGTAGGTTTTACGTATAGGTACGTATTATTTGTGCATTGGTAAAGTTTGAAACAAATATGAAAATGTACGTAAGTTAAAAGATATATTTAATACAAAAATATGTTTCGCAGAGATCGTAAAAGTATTGAAACAGCCAATTATCTGTAGTATTAATATACCTTAATATGTAATGAAACCATTATTAATACTTATTATAATGTATACTAATTTTTTGATATTTTATATATGTTTTTAGAGTAAATATCTTATAACTTCTTTATACATTTCCAGATTGCTTTAAAATGTCGCCAATGCCAAATTCGTTTGACACGCCAATTATGATAATCGTGTCTCGTTGTCACAGTGTTGGAGAACTTTCGAAACGTTTTGTGTAACACATACAATATATACACAGACATAGTGTATGGTGAATATTCGAATATATATACTTTTATGGTCTACTATATGTCTAGAAAGTGACAACAAAGGAAATCTAAGGTTGCTTTATGAATACGAACCTTCAATCTCTTCAGTTCCTCCTCCTCCTTGGCTCTCTGTTTCCGCCATTCTGCGATGTATTCCTTAAGCTGTTCGTCTAGGTCGCTCCTTTTCTGTTCTTGCCTCTGTGTAAACGGGAAACGACAGAATGTAAATACGTGCCGATACTAAATCTCCCCGATATATCGTATCTACGAGATCTCGGGGACAGATCCCAGATCTTCTCCTCACCTTCATAAACTCGATATTCTCCCCAGACTCCCTGATGTAGGCCGGAGCGAAAACAAAAGTAACTTTCTTTAGTTCCTGTCGCTCGTCCTCTGAGAGATCTCGTAAGATCTTCCAGAACTCCGATACGCCACTCTCACGTTCCACTTTCTATTATTTATTACACTTCATCCATTCTCTCTCGTGGCGAATAATTCTCTTTCTTTTTTTTTTTGCTTATTTTCATGTTTTTGTCTTTTTCCTGCTTTTTTCTTTTCTTTCTTTCTTTTTTTTTATTATTTTTTTCCTTTTAGTTTTTTCTCGTCACACGCACATAACAACCAGACAAACAGACAGACACACACGCAAACGGACAGACGGTCGAATGGACGGACAGACAGAAGAGAAAATTGAAAAGTTTCTGTTTAAGCATATGGAGAAATAAAAGAGAATTAGGTGCGCGATGTAAGAAAGTGAAGTGTAGTTTTAGAAAAAGAGAGAGAGAAAGAGAGAGAGAGAGAGATGTTAATAAGTTTACGAGGGTTGAGGCAAACCGACGGGTTTGTTGCCAAGGAATCCATTAGACCCCTACGGAACAGGATATTGGAAAATTGATGGAAAGTTTTAGCTAGAATTATGCGGTCACTTGAATTTAAATTTTGTTTTGGGGGTCGCGAGAATAAGATTTTACGCTTGCACAAAAACTCGGAAAAGACTTCGAGAATCGTCCGTCTTTAACATAAGAAAAATTACTAAAGTAGAAAGTAAAAAGTATGTAATGTCTAATACTCAAATTATAATTCATAAGTATTGAGGCATTTTGGTCAATCTGCGCTACCAAAGTGAATTGTTTCTCGCTGCTTTTATTTTCTAATTATTCCAATATAAATCATGGACATTGAGCGATAGTAAAAATATTAAAAACAAAATATACGAAGGAGTCGTTTTAACGAGTATTTGGAGGCATTTCAAAATTCAAGGTATTCTCGAATATGTGCAGACACGATATCGTTGGTCAAATTACATCACGTGGATCGGGTCCAGGATAACTTTAAAATAAGGGAAGAATCTCTAATTATAAAGATGATTCCGCCGTTGCGGAAAATAGACGGCTTGTGGATTTTTGGATCTCGATGATGGAAGAGACACACGGGATATTTGTATATCGGTTCGAGTTTAGTTCTTTTAGCTGGAAACAGTAATTCAAAAGCCGCTCGAGACCAAGCGATTAAGCATTTTTACAGAAAGCAATTTAGCAGGTTCGAAGAGAAAATTTTGACAGATCTGAACAGCGTACAATCGGGACAAGAATATTCCTATTGAAATTAAAATTACAATTACAAAATTTCTATCCACCAATTAGAGCTTCGAATTTCTTTCGAAAAATAATTTATATACCTTGAGATGGTAATATTAATACGATAACGTATCCTGACAAAATATAATCAAAATAGAAATAAAATTAAATAATCGAAATAATAAAAACGAACAGTAAAAATTAAAGTAATAATCATAAATGTAAATAATCTGTATGATGAAAGTGTATGTATCGTTTTATCGAATAAAATGATTTTTCATAATATATCACAAAGACGATGATAAAGGATAATTGGGAGAGAATTGGAGATCTAGCATTCACTCTTCTTCTCGTCAGACATTTTCTTCTTCTTTCCCAACTCAAATGCAAGCAACACGCACAGTCGCCGCCGTTATCAGCGTCATCGCTGTCGTCATTCTTATTATCAATTATTATCCACAACGCCTTAAAAAGCCACAGTCGAAAGCCGAGGTGCTGGCCAATTTACATACATGAAAAATGAAGTCTCGACGATCGTGTCATGTAGAAGAGTTGCTGAATGTTTGTGAAATAATTCCGATCTCAGCTATTTTCAGTCAGGGGAAGTACAAAAATACTAGTCCCGAAAAATTCATATAATACAATAAATATTATAGAGTTATCGAATATTATTATATTCGACGCGAGTACTTTGAAAAATGAAAATGACCGAGTGGGACCGGTTCCAAAAGTTGCTCCGGGTCAGTTTTATTCGCAAGTGAAAACGACAATATAATAAACAACGTTGGCGATGTAACACGAATGTTGCACAACGATATTATGAAACTGCTCGGCAAATTACTTGAAATATTCGGCCTTTTCCATCGATCATAACGATTCACAAAAATTCAGCGACCCTCGGACTAATTTGGCCGATCTTTCTGCGACAATTGCTGCGGGTCGATTGATTATGGCGCAAAGTCGAATATAATTAACAGAACGTGACAAAGAGGGGAAGACTGGGTGATCACCAAAGTGACAGAAACCAAAAAAACACGACTCCTTTGGAAACGCAGGAGACAAAAAACACGACATCAAAGTGGGTAGACGTTTAAACGAGATGAACGGGTAAAAAGATCGGTTTTCGTGGACTCGTGGACACGTATGTATCGTATACATATATGTAGGTGTACGCGTGTAACAGACACACGGTGATTATATACAGAGCCGTTAATTCGTGATTAATCAAGAATATAGAGAGACAAAAAGAAAAAACACGAGAAGGGGGTAAAAGAGACAGATAGATAGACAGACAGAGAGAAACATGAGCTTGGGGGCGGGGGTTGGTTGCTTCGAGCACTGATCACGAATTATTAGACCATATTTATCTTCTTTTTGGCGGGATCGAGACACATTACATATACATATTATTACAGAGAGTTAACAGTTATTTTCTTTTCTTTTTTTTTATCGAATTTCCAATGGATATCAAACAGCTGTTGTGACAAAAGAAAACATACGAAACGTATAACACGAGGGTTCGATCAGAGGAAACAAATAAGAGACAAATAAAACAAAAGGAATTTATAGTTTCAAGCTGTACAAAAAAAAGATGGTGAACGTTGAACACGTATTCTGAAAAGAAAAAACAAATTTTTCTTTCACCTTCGTTTACTGTTTCTTTGCCATTGCGAATCGATGATCCGATAATCTGAGAATACTATTCTTTAGATTTAACTTCAGAACGCAAATTATCATTAATGAAATTTACATTTAATTATCAATTGCAAACTAAATAAAATGTTTGTTACAATGGAATAATAACAGTAACGTTGTGGTGTAATAATAGAAATTTGAACAGAATGGTTAAATTTATAAGCGTATTAGACGCGATAGAGAGATATCAAACGATGTTTCAGGATAAATCATAGTCGAAGTATTAATACCGAATCTTGGCATGAAATAAATATCAAAGCTGACAATGGCTGTATTCTTCCACCGAACTGTTTGTTCGTTAATTACATTACATCACAGTGGAACGTGAAACATTTCGAACGGATACCACAGCTTTGGTATAAGAATAAACCGCATTACGTTATCGTACACATATTTATGAAACGTTTGGCAATCGTCCAGCCGACGCAAGTTATATTAGTTGCGCGCACCCCTTATGCAACTGCCACCGCATAATACGGTCAAAAGCCTTAAAACTTTTCGATTAAACAACGTTAAATCGCCCGTACATATTTACGTGGACAAGATTGCTTTTAGTTGCTTCGAATGGTCAAGAACCTCCAACGAAAACAATCAACTATCTGCAAACACCTTTAAACGTTCTTTCTTCTAACACGATAAAAATTTTCAGCGAAACGATTCGTATACCAGTAAATGTTCACGTGAACGTATAGATAACCACCTTTAATTAGCTTGAACGGTCAAAAACCTGTAGCAAAAATACTTAATCGTTTACAAATATCTTTGAAAATATTTTAACGCGATAAAAATATCCGATAAAAACAATTTTCCTTACGTATACATACAATATTATCACCTTTCGAACAGTAAAGTGCGAAATTTACTGTTCTAGTTTACTTGAAGACTTGTTTACTGTGAAGAAATATGCTTTCCAAGGTAAGATTTTAATTATCATAGTCACCTGTAGAAAAATTGGTCAGCTTTTAAGCTCGTCGAATCGTTCGTTGGAAAGATTCGCTCGAAAACCATAACTTTCTTTCGTTATAAATGTTCTATCGTATAAATCATTATATGAGGAAAGATTGCGAATTATATATCAATTCTTGGAACAGATAGATTTGTAAGAGTAGAAAATTCAGATGATACGATGAACCGTACCGTTTCTTCGTCTCGTTCCCGCCAAAAATTCGAAAAGAAGCGCGGACTTGGGGATATTTGTGAGAGCGGCCGAAGAACAAAGAAAGTATTATTGACGTGTAATAAACAACCTTCGAGATTCAACTTACTTTTGGGACGCCCTACCCCTACAAAAAAAGAAAGGAAAGGCACATTAATAATAATCGCAGTCGTTCGGGTTTCTTTGCAGACGGGTTACTTTGGGACTGGCGGAAGCCCGCGCAAACTACATTCCGCTTGGCTTATTGCTTCTTTCTCTTACTCGTTCTTTTTTATCTTTTTTTTTTCTGTTATCTTATTCGTTCCCGGTTCGATTAAAGTCCTGAGAGCCGATCGGTCGAAGAACGGCGTTGTTAAAATTGACGACAGTCTGCCGCGTTCCACCCGCTTTTATTCTCCTCGGTTGCTTCTTTTTCTTTACGACAAAATTCGTAGGAAAGTTTCGCGCTCGCCGGCGAAGACAACAAAGCGCGAATCTCCGCGTGTCTCACGAGCGTGTTCTTATCGACTTTTTCACAGACAACGTAAAACAGGAGAACAGGCAGCCTACCGTCTCTTTCGTTCGAATGATTTTGTCATACATACGTGTATTCGTGCTTTGGAAAAGGTGCGCGCGCGTAGGTGTTTTTTTTTTTTTTCTTTTCGTAAAAAGCCTTTTTCCACAGACCAGAATGCGATAACAAAACGACAATTATGCGACAGACGTAATACGCAGAAAAAAACAACAACAAGTTAGGTGTGGTAAAGGCGTGATGGGCGATTTATTCTGCCTTCAAACTTGCTTGAAAAATGAAACGCTCGATCGGATGTTAATAACGTTCAAGAGACAGCGGAAAATCGTCGAACCTTTTCACCGTTGAATAAGTAATTCTATAAATATGGAACTCTTCGAATTGATAACGAGGGCGGATTGATGGATCGTATTTATCATTAAAAGAAATATCGTATTGATGTCACGAAGCTCATTCGAAATATCTGAACTTTTAGTTGCGTTTAATTTAAGTCGTATTTATCATTGAGAAGAGAATTGTATTGGTATCACGAACGTCGTTTAAAATTGAAACAAATACAAAAGAAATCAAATAATGTATAGCTTAACATCGTTTTGCAATTACTTTTAACACACTAGTCGGTTATCTTGGTTATTTTAATCCTAGACAAAGATAACAGAAAATAAGAATATATCTGCTTCAACAAGTCACTCCGTACGTTAATTTTAACAGATTATTTGGTTATCGTAGGCTTCAGAATAGTAAAGTG
Organism: Bombus soroeensis; assembly: GCA_014737365.1. NCBI lineage: Eukaryota > Metazoa > Arthropoda > Insecta > Hymenoptera > Apidae > Bombus > Bombus soroeensis. The sequence continues at coordinate 267,265 of JACXIL010000250.1, forward strand.
TTAATTTTCAAAGATATACTTTCGAAAGTAGAATTTTAATCGCCATAGCCATCGATTTGAAAATTGTTCACTTTTCAAGCATTCGTATACGGTGTAAATGTGTGTATCATTCGTAACGACCAAAAAATCACGCTAACTAAAATCTCTGAGACGTGTATCAAACAGAACAAAATAGCGGCGTAATAGACATATGTACTCGTTCAACCATCGACACAACAACAGCGACACAGCATCAAAGATAATAGAAGATAGTGGACGGACCAAATAACAGAGAAAAATGAGGTCGAATAGGCAAAGAGAGATTAAAAAACGAGGTTTGTCTCTGTCGTTTCCATTTCGCTTCTCGACCATAAATTCACCGATAATAACGTTCACGATATCCCTAAAAAGAATATACTTAGAATCGGAAGACAAATACCGTAAAAAAGTAAAGTGAAAAATATAAAAACAGTAAAAAAGAAGGGAAAGAAAAAAAAAGAGATAATGTACGAGCTTCTACTCGCAAAAGTCGGATTCCCTTTGAGGAAAAAAAATATCTCAAGACAGTATATCTCGTGTACATGGTATCGCGATTTACGAACAATAATTTTAAGTGCAAAAGTGAAAAAAAGCAGCAGCGACACCGGTACGTTTCGCTAATGCTAAAGTGGAAAAGTTCATTTTTCACCGCCACTGTACGAGCAACGATATCGGATCGTTTTAACGTTTAACTCGAAAATTCCATCTAACCGGCAAAGAAAACGATTCGTACGATTTCTCGATGCAGTTATTAAGTCTCGATAGACGAGAAACGCAAAAATTCTACGGTTGACAAAATGTATGGAGAAAAAGAAAATAAAAGAAAGAGGAGAAAGAGAACCGTCGCGAGATGGATAATAAAAAGAGCGCCGAAATGGACTTTGAATCACACGCTCGTCCGAAGGACAGAAGAGACGATTGTTATAAATCACGGAAAAAAAATTGGACTCTTCGCGGAAATTAATCATGTCCGTAGTTTAATAAAATTTGCTGCTGAATGATAGAAAAGAAGTATGAACAAAAAAGAGCCAATGATTAACGATAAATGCTCAAATAATGCTTAAAAAGAAGTGACTTTTTGCGAAAAAAGATCGGGTCGATCGCGTTGACAACGAAGGAAGCAAAAATGATGATCTCGCGGCAGAATTTACGTTTCGTTGGACAAAAAAGAACATCGATGACAAGAAAAAGCGTGAGAATAAAAATACGGTACAGAGCTAAAGAGAAAAAACAGACTGATCGTGTCTTACAGCGCAGAGTAAGATGTACCACGTGGAAAAATAAAAACAAAAAATACGTTACATTTATACAAAGAGAGATGTATGTAAGAGCGAGATAGCAGACAGATATACAATACTAAACTTGTATGAGATACAAGACAACAACCACAACAACAGCAATAAACGGTTAAACGATTAACAAAGAAGAAAATAGAAGAAATGAAAGTAAGAGATAGATAGAGAAGAAAGAAAGTAAGTAAATAGAGAAAGAGTAAAAGAGACTAAGAAAAAAACGAGAGAAGTGAACATTGCCAAAATAGCTGCCTCAACAAGATACAAGGCGAACGTAGAATTGTTTTCAAGAAAACTTACTCGATCTTCCTCTCCGGCTGCCTTTGATTTTGCAATTTGTCAATTCGCGCCGCGTTGGTCGTTTGGTCGATGGTGATTGGCGGTTTTGATTGATTGGTCGGTTGGTAATTTTTTTATATATTTTTTTTTTGTGTATTGTATTGTGAAGATATCAGTCGAAGGGGCGGATTGTTATAGATAGAGTTGCGAACAGAAAAACAGAGAGAAAAAACGAAGATCATAAACCAAAGTCAAAAGATAATGACATCGATAGGTGTCTACAGTGGAGTCTACTAACAGATCGATAAATCGGACACTGGTAATTATTCTTTCCCCTCGATCGTGTTCTCTTTTCATTACACGTGAATGTTACAAGAATCGCTGAGAAATATCGGCCCCGTTAAAAATAATGGATAACGCGATTCCGGAAGATGCATCCGCGTTTCGTTTCAACTACCTCGCGAAAGGATATTTCTCGGCGATCCTTTCGTTCCATTCGAAACGACTCAATATTTTTCTTCGATACCACTCGAAATTGTTTTACTTCGGACAAATCGCCAGTGGGAAGAAAACATTGAATCGTGTTTCGTTGTTGCGCAAACAAATGGACGCTGGCTGAGAAAGAAAAATTCCATTCGCGAAACTGTAAACGGACCGTAATTTCTCGAGATTCTCTAGATTCTCGATCGGTTAGAACGTAAAACGATATCGACGATTTAATATTCGATTCGAGGTTCGTAGATACCACGCCATTCGTTTGCTCTATTTTCGCGAGAGAAGCACGACTGATTCTAATTTTAACAATAGTTCGAGAGAGATCGCTCTGAGGCACGAACGTGATTTTTCGATACGGCTATTGTGCTTTCGAAAGTTCTGTTCTTCCGTGATGCCTAAATTCTGATTGGAAATTCCTCCAAGATCAAAAATTCTTTGTAAAATTTATGCTACGTGGAAATTTGTTCCTTTGTTATTTACTTATCGATGTGTAAGCAGAGTCAAATGGTAACGATATTTCGTTTAATATCGTACGATTTCATAGTTAGGCGAACCTTACGAATATGAAAATCGTCAACTTTCGCGATTCTATTATTTTACACTGCGATTACGATCAATTGCCTCCGGGATGTTCGAGAAATTGTTTCCCGTTTTTTGCTGTTGTGTAAACCCACATTCGAGGCAACAAGATGGCACCGCCAAACCATCCGTCCTATTTTTGTAAAAGAAACACGTCTGGTCTAATTCTAACTGGCTTCGTGTTTCACGAGAAAACGCGGTGTTTAATATTTCGATGGTCAGAAAGTTACATAAATTTCCAACAATAATATCACTATAGATATACTCCAATTTAAAATCACTAAAACAACGTTACTTGCTTATTAACAAACAATTTCCAATTTTTTATACTATATTACTTAACCACTGATCAACGAATAGAGAATCATACCTTCCAAAGTCGTGATACCGATCTTACGACGCAATCTTAATTAAATTTTGACTAATCAAGCTAACTACATTCGAATTAACCGTCAAGAACGATCCCTCTAGAGACCATAAAAACCTAAAAAAGATGATGACTAATTGGCAAGAATCTAACGTTTAGAGCACGATCAACGTTCGTTATGATCCGTTGCATAGCTAAAGGAGCCTAAAATCTAAAATCGAGATCAGAAAACGACAACTACGACTCCCTGGTGACTGCGCAGTGGTAGCAGACACCTAAACGCGGACACGCCTCTGGAACTTACTTCCTGGAATGAGAAAATGAGAGAACGTGGACGTTAGAAGTATTTTTGGAACGATCTCGAGGGATTAAGGAATTACCAGCAACACTTACGTTTCCTCGACCACCTCCTCCTCGCTGCTGTAAAACAGAAAATGGAAAATGGTATTTGTTAGTCACCGGGTACAGGTAAACGCGTACAAAGGGGCTATTAAATGAATAATAAAAAGAGAATACTAAAACAAAACTCGGGCTTTCGAGCAACAGGGGCACATTTTTATGGGTCTACGGGGCAAATGGACGTTTTCATGGGGCTGTAACTCAATCGCTCGCTAAAAATGAAATTCGCTCTTCCTTAAAGTGAAATTTATAACGTTTACACGACTGAAACTGAAAATTATCACGGTGATGTGAATTAAAATTTCGAGAATTTCAGTCGAATCGTGTATTTCGATTTTTGAAAGTGTTTCAAAAAATGTAATGAACTTTTCTAAGAATAAGTCCAGAACTCACGCTTTACGAAAGTATTTTATGAAGAATAGCAAACAACTGGTTTATACCACTGTGATACTTAACTCTCTATGCGGTTTTGTTATTAAATTTATCGAGTTCAAACGGGGCAACGTAGAGACACAGAGAGATTCGCAAGCGAAGACATTTTGACACGACATTTTTGGACACGTCTATCCACCATATTCTATACGGATACAAAGTTCGATTCGAACGGACGACTCATCTTTAGGTGCGAACTGTGTTTGAATTTCATCGTTTTAAAAATAAACGATAACTGTTTCGTTTGCATCGACCATGACCTCGTTTCCCGTATGATAGTTCCATTAGCGTTATTTCAATATTTATACATCGAAGTATATCGTTAAACAATAAGTACTCCTATGCAAAAGTTTGGAATTTCTCTGCTCGACTTTTCAACGAAACGAACTTTATCCGAATAACATTTTAATTATGGCTCCCTAAATATAATTAACTACGCTTTCGGTATTACGAACGAATAACGTTATGAATAAAATATTTATTTACTTTTAGAAATTCGTTATATTTGTTGAAACCGTAAGTGGCAACGAATATATCGTAAAATATAATCAGAAGACGATATAGAGGAAACATTTTTAGCGAGCAATTTAATCAAGGAGATGACGTGCAACGATTACGATTTGCTCAACACAAAGACACGTGGGCGGGGGGAGGGTGGTTTACTTTCACAACAAAACTCTGGGGGGTGAGAATTGGACGAGGTACGTATCGATAATAACGCATTAAACAACAGGGGAAACATAATACGAGGGTACAAATCACGGAGAGATTTTTCATCTTACGTGGACGCAATTCGTTTTGTTGAATATTGTTCATTGTGTGACAAAGATCAACATCGAGAGGGGGCGGGGGGAATCTCGGTAAATCCTCAACTTTCGTAGCAACCTGATTGATTCTGAGTCGCATCGAGAACGTAAGTAACTAGGATTCAGTGACTTTTTCTCGACCCTGCAAATCGCCACTAAGAAAGACTGTACGTGATCTATCGACATGTTTCTCTGACGCTTCCGATGGGCTATATATCGTGCTATGTCTTAACTTAAAGTTACGTTCACCTCAGCTAAAAGATATCCTCAGCATTCCCCGTCACTCAAGAACTTCCGATTTCACGGACATTTCGACGATGCCCTTTGCTCTAATTTTAACCAACGTTCGACGAATCGTACTTACGTAACTTTCCACTTATCTTCGATTTGTCGATCGTGGACGTTTACTCTCTTACTTCTCTTTCAATGATTGCTTCGTTCATAGAATCAATCTCACAAACCGTGACGGAGAATGCCGAGGGATTGGATTTAATATCTTTCAGAATATTTCCTGATCGGCTTTCAATACTTACGAGTATTGCTCCTCGTCGTCAGACATGTTTGCTGGTGGTTACGGTACTGCAACACGCAAACAAACCACCGATTAACACAACGCGTCCTTATCCGACAATTTCTTCGTTATATCTGGCATAGCGCGTAGTTACTTAATCTTCGATCACAATTCTTCGCACCAACCGAGAAAAAGAACGATCGAATCGTCTATGTGAATGTTCGATCTTTTCCTAACTAAAGGATTTGCGAAAAGTATTCTCGAGAGGTTACACCGAATGGAAAAAATATTCGGTCTCGTGTCTTGAAGAAAGAAAAATATTGCGGATGCACTCGCGGGTGGAAAATCTGTCGGAAAAAATGGCCGATCGGTTGGCGCGCAGCGATTCGATCGTCCGTTCTCTGGAGAGCAGATATACGTGGCGCACTTCTCACAGCAAATTTTTAATAAACAACAAGCCAAGTGGCAAAAAGGGAAAGAAATAGAAGGTATGGACGAGAGACGAAGGGTGCACACGTTGAGCATAAATCGAACCTTGCTGCCGCGAGAAAGAGAAAGCTAGAAAAGAAAGGAAGAAGTCGAAGGGGCGAGACGATGCACTGCTGCAAAGGTAATCTGATATTCTGAGACGAGAAAGAGAGTGCCAGTTTGCTAACCCTGGCCGCAAGCTCGACGTCGCAAGCTCTATAAGGAGCCATCCCCTTCTCTTCCTCGTCGCTCTAATTTTAGAAAACCAACTCCACTCTTCTCTCTCTCTCTCTCTCTTTCTCTCTCAATTCCTCTTTCTTCCTACGTTTATTGGCTTTTTCTTCTTCTCTCGCCCGTTTTCTTTCTTTCTTTTTTCTTTCTCTTTTTCTTATCCGTTTGCCTCCCTCGCTCTCTATGGAAGTTCTTCCACCTTCTGCTCGATCTCGTCTTCGTTGCCGTTGTCGTCATCGAACTCGCTCATCGTTTCCTGTCTTTGCGAACAGATTAAGCTTCAACCTCCAAGACATTCTTTCTTTCCTTCCCTCGGCCCATTGACAAGGTTTTCCTCGTTTCTTTCCTGTTTTTTTCTTTTTCGATATTTTTTATTCTGTTGATACTACTTCCAGTTACAGTCGCTCGTACCGATAATTCGCTTACGACTATTTTTCTTTCAATTCTTCGCCCGGAGTGAAGAGTCGTGAAGAAGCACGCGCGGCTTGATTCGTCGAAGTTCAAGTCGAAAATTGCAGGGATATTTTAAAATGATATCGTAGCGCTAATTTCGCAAATTGCCCGGCATAGCGTTTAGACGTTACATGCTACGATGCATAATGCCACGCGATGGCTGACGCGTAGGAGTGGAAACAATATTATATAATTACACACGTCACGATCAAATGTCGTGAAACGGGATATTTGCCGTACATTTATAGGCGGTGAGTTATCAAGGAGCCAACGCGATTCTATATTCGTGCTCTTTGTTCTGCCATTATAGGAAAGGGAAATAATTTCATCCCTTACTCGTTATCCAATCTTAAATTCTTAACGTTTAATCTGTAAACTCAAATTCGAGATTTGCATTTACGTTAAAGATAGATATTAGGATTTCAATGTATAGGATTATCCGATTGATCCGTACGAAATCATATAAAAGAAAATTATACACGTATCGTATAGAAGCTATATGCATTTATAAAAGTATGAAATTATGAAAATTTATGGATATAATATTTTTATAGAAGATGAGAATTATTTACAAAAAAAAAAAATTGGTATCGTTGAAAAATTGATTCGATGTTTCAAATCTCCATTCGGTGGTAAACATTCTGACAAACTTGGTCAAACGAAGTAGCTTACGGTTTTCTTTGTTCGCTCGTCAACATCCCTTGCTTTCCTTTTGCGATTTTATTAAACTAAAATCATATTCACGGAGCAACGAAGACTTCCTCAACCTTGTCGATAGTCAATTTTGAAAACGATCGAACGAGTCACATAATAGTTGTCCCATCGTGGAAAAGCACACCGTGAAAGGCAAGCGGAAGGTGAAACTAAAACTCCAACGGAGACTCGGCAAGTTCTCCACTAATAGTTGTTTCGAATATCTGCCGGAAATTTGTCCAATTATTCTCACTCGCAGAGTTTCCTCTTTGAAAACTCTGCGCGAGGTCAACAAGAAGTCTGATCTCCGAATAGTAGCTTCAGTAGATAAACTCACAGCATAGTCAGACACCACTTGCGCGCGGCTTTCGCTCGTGAATTCTCGCGAGCCTTGTATCTCTGGTCATTCGACATAAATTTACACAGAGCCTCGGGACCATCCTTTCAGCTGTTTACCGTCTATACCAGCCATCTATTGCATTATACATCCAGTCAAGTTCAACATTGTACGATGGTTTTCAGAGAGAAAATTTGACCGTCGAAGCGTTTGGTCCTCACGCCGGATCCAACAGTTTCATCTTTACCCGTGGTCGTTTCACTTTCACACTCGGTTTCGTCCAATTTTTCGCTTTTCTGCCCCCGCGATACATCAAATCGATCCACGCAACGGCAACGAAGACAACGAAATCCTCTCTAGCCAGCGACGTCGATCATACAATATCACTATAACCAAACTTATGCTAAGCATCGGTGATCAAACTGGTCACTGATTCGAAATATCCATATCGATCGTAGATCGACATGCAAACACGAGCGATCCAAGATCGAGTGAAAACATTCTCAGAATACGGATATACGTTATGTCACTGAATCAAACCAAGTTAAATAATGAAGCACATATCGAAGAGAAGAAAAAAAAATAGAATGATGCTATTAGAAACTTACACTCGAACGGTGTGAATGTGTGTGGCAATGTTGTGTGGGTGGGTGGGAGATGTGTGTGTGTATGACGTGTGGTATGAGGGTTCGCCTCGGGGCACCAGCCGAGCAAGAGATGCTTCTCAACAGGCACGCACGGAAGAGCTTTTGCCGGTGGAATGTGGAGTCCGCGACAGCTCGAGCGGCTCTGAAGTCCTGCGATCAGAGCCTGGACAGCACCAAGGCTCGGAACGATGCCTACTCGGCGAGGCTGACTCGAGATCCGCTCCCTTTCGTTTCGCTATTAATAGAAAGCAGATCCACGTTCGTTGGACGCGAGCGTGATACGATCCTGGCACGCTACTATTTTCGTCCCTTCTACATACACGTTCCCGTGCGTGGATCTCGCTCCCTTTCCCGTGGACCCCTTCTACCTCCTGACTTCCACCCCCGCAGCTTATGCCCGCCGACACGAATCATCGATGGAATCGTCAAGTTGGAAGGGATACGCGAATTTTGAATAACTTGATTAGGAGCTTCGTCTGCCGCAGCGAATGATACTTCTTCGTTCATGTTTTGACTGCTTTTATTTATTAAAGACAGCTTCTCTCTTCTGTTTCTTCATGGTGAATGGTGTTTATGGTTGGAGAACGTATTCATTGGATCGAGATTGAGTCGATACAGTCGAATAAAAATACTGAGAAATTTGCTTATATCGATATGTCTTTGGTATGGATTTTCCAGATATTGGAAAGTTATTCGATTTATTTTATGTAGTTTTCTGATGTTTGAAAAAGAAGTTTAAAGTTTTGAAGGGTTCTGAAGTTCACAGGTGAATATGCAGTGGGATGCTCTGGCTGTCTGAACGATTCAGGGAACAATCTACTTCGCTGAATCCATTGTAATAACGTCAGCTGTAAATTGTCCGAACAGAATTTTCATATGAGAAGAAACATAAATTTTATTAACTATGCATATCGAATACAGGTCGGAACAAAAATTTGTATGATTTCCAATGAAAATTTTCTGTTAATGCGTGCAAATATCAAATATTGTAGATTACTTCATAGTTGCGATAAATCTTACACAGTTTTTATTTCAATCGCTTATTTATAGAATAAAATGTTTCATAAAGTAACATTTCGTACATCGTCACGGTATAAAATTTCTATGATCGTACTAAAGGAGGTACCTTCGGATGATAATAAAGTTAATAAGAGAGAGCTTTCTCCTAATGAAGTATTATGCAAATATCAAAATAAATACGATGTTCAAATACTTCTTTATCTTCATCCAGTGAATAAGTAGCTTCGACTCTTAATAATATAATTGTACGACATTTAATTCGGATTCTAAGGACTTGCTACGATTAAAACTTAACTTTCTAACTAATTCCGAAACAATTATCAAATTATTACCTACAGCGGCTACAGCTAATATTAAACGATTACCTACTGTAACTAGCCCTGAAATATCTACTAATAAATTTAGTAAGCAGCCAATTTAAACTTACTTAATTAAATTTAATAACTTATTCAATAACCAGTATCCGCCACCGCTAATTTTACCTAATTTCCTAACGAATCTCAAGACAAACCTACTCATCTTGGTCAAGTCCATATACGTATTTTTCTGTTCCGTTAAAAATCTCAAGTTTACGAATGTACATTCCAATACCTGGCTCGATGGCGTAACACTTTTAATCCGCAAATGCTGATGGTGTTTTTCCATCGTAGGGCGTTTAATTCCGAGTATTTAAAGATAACAATTTATTCAAACGTTATGTGGCAACCACTCGCAAACCTTTTCGCGTTTCCACTTTACCTTCATTTCCGTTCGCCGGTTAGCTTAAAGAAAAGAGAGAAAATGGGAAGGGGCAGTACTTTTAATGGCAGAACGAGAAATCTTGAGTTCGTAATTGTACTCACGTCTGACCGAGAGGAAGGGAAAAGGAAAGGAAGGAATAAAAGCCGGAAACTGCAGCGAATTAAAAAACGCTTCACGGGAACGTTATTCGACGGAACTGTTTATCGCGTACGATAAAAGCCGTAGCTTTTATCTCAGTGCTTTCATTTTTCGAAATACGTTCTTAAGAGGGTGCCCTGTCTGTGTATAAATTTTTAACCAAAGCTCGGAGTATTACAGAACATCAATCTGCTGAACAAACATGAAAAAGACATTAGAAGTAAATTTATCCGTGTTTCTTTTGGATCATTATCCGTGAATATGCTAGAACGATTATAGAAATACAGGATAAATTTTTCCCCCGAGTGAGTTATTTCTGACGCTGATATAGCTACATTATATCTGTCCCGTATCGTGTTCAACCTCGCTACAGCACCGGTCGAAAGTTTACTGCCCACTGGTCTACGGCACATTACTAAATATATTTACCCTCTAGCAATAACAACATGAAAATGATGGTTCCTTTGCTAAAAGCCATCCGACGCGCTTTGTGCGCCTGAAATTAATGTAATCATTATTATAGTTGCGATACAAATGGTTGCGTAGAACGTAATTTATTCACTGTTAACGAGAAGATTAATGAAACAATATCTATTAACGCTCTGTCATTGAATATTTTGCTTGTAATGTTGAAACAACGATTATTCGTGCTTTATCGTTCAATATTTTGCTTATAACGTTCAAACAATTCGTATTAATATTGTTTAATATTTTGTTTATGATATCTTATCAATAATTATGGGGAATTTTCGCCATATTTCTCAAAGGATATCTAATAAAGGTATTTATTAGAAATTTATCTCTTGTCGAAGAGTTAATAAAAATATTTATGTCGGATGAAATAAAATTTTCCTTTCTCGTTCGTTTCGAAGGATATCGTGGGATTTAAGAACATAAAATGAAAGTTTCAAAGTCATAAAGAATGTATTAAGCAAATGGAAGATTCAAATATTCAAGGGGAAAATGCGACAATGTGCAAACGCATCGAAGGAACGAATAAAAATGTGAATATAGCTTTTAAAGTTATGTACAAAGAATTATTACGATGTTTTATACGTCATTTAATTATTACACGATAACTGAAAATATGTTCCAAAAATTCATCTCATTTAAATCTCTATGATTTTATTATCGTACGAAGAAACTTATACTTATACTACTGACATATGTTTTAACAAACTCTACAATTATTATAGTTTACAGTAAAGATCTATAAATCTAGATATACATTCTTATGATGTATACTAAAGAAAAAGAGAAAGTTAAGGTATTAAGAGAATCACTATTTTAGCTCCAATAATGATAATGAGATATTAATCGCATGACAGAACAAATTTTACTTTTACAAGAATCTACATATTGATCCATATTGATTTATAAATTCTTATATTATAAAAAACCTTAAAGAATCTTTGTTCCATAAACTATTAATCGTGCATATAGAAAAGTTACAAAATTCACTTTTTACTACTTCAATATCTTTCCTAATATTCTACTTGTATGTATTACGATACATAATACATGTATTACACATTTCTATTTTATGAAACGTTAATTATTCGCATAGAAGAGCCACAAGTATAGCCAAATCATCATTAGGGTAGTATACTTCATGGACAAGTGATCTGCTTCAACTCACCAATCTCTTCCTAATACTTTACACTTGTATTCTACACACATACAGGCTCATAATAAAGTTGACTTTTAATAATTTGATAATAAGAAATCGAAAGAATCAGAAAAAGAACTCGAAACTTAAACTCTAAAGAGAATAAAGTGTGCGACATCTAGTATCTAACGGTTACAAAATGTAGCAAAGACCGCGTATACGAGCTGCCACCTCCGGCAGCTGTGTCCGTGAATAAAAAAAGCACTGGGGGCAGAGCAGCGTTTATGTTGTGAAAACGGGAGCAGCGTCCGAGTCCGAACCGACGAAATAGGAGCCGCGATAAACGAATGTGGGTTGCCCCTCTGAGACCTTGGCGAAGGTGGATGAGGTAGAGAGAGACGAGTCGAGGAAGGAGGCTACCTTATCAGAGGCAGCCTGGAGGCTGAAACTTCGTTCGCGTGGCCGACGTCGAACCACGAGGCGGCTCCATATATGGAGGGGGCCGTGCTAGGGAGAGGGTGTCGCCGACGCTCGAGTATAAAGTTCCACGACGCTGACGACCTCGCTTCACATCACGTCAGAAAACTCGACTCTCTTGGCGTTGCTCGCTCTCCCAATGATCGCTGATTAATTGGCCATGCGACGCCTGTTAATCTTTCATACGCCTACTCAATTGGAGGAATTTAACATCTTCATAGATTTTAACGCGAGATTCCGAGCATAGGATGGGAATATAAATCTTGAAGATAGAAAGAAGAACAAGAAAGCTTTCTACATATACTAGAAAGTAGTTTTGGTTGATTCAACGAAAGTTTCGTTATATGGTATTCATTATAGTGAAGTTGATCTGATTTAATATACGTAATTGAACCATCTTGAGATTTTAGTGCGAGATTACAAATATGCAGAGTGAGAGTACGTATAAATGTTCGGGGTACAATCGAAAACAATAATTTGAACAATATTCTTCTATTTTTGTGCAAGAATGAATTTTATACGGTATAAAAGGAAAACAATTTTAGTTGATTCAACGAATGTCCTATTATAAAATGAATTTGATATAATTTAACAAAATTAAAGTCGTTATGGTTTAAATACCTTCGCAATTAACGAGCTAAGCATCATTATTTGCTATGGATTATATATCTTCCGATAAAACAAATTGAATAATCAACTGAATTGCGCTGATTTTACCCAGATTAAAATAATTTGATGTTAATTAGTTCTAGCAGCGACATAAAATTGAGCTATGGTGTTGTATGAGTAGAGCAGTTACTTTACTTTGGATAAATCAAAATTGTTTTTGGACGTACTTTATTTTGGAAAGAGTGCTATTCTCTCTAGAACATGTTTTGTAATTTTTGAAGACGAAAACAACATGATTCATAGTGATAGTTTTGGCATCGGTTACAATTTATGGAATGCTGAAAAAAAGGATTCTTTAAATGACATCATACAATGATTAGAAATATATTGCAAAGGTTTAGATATAGCACAGATTTAGTAACAGAAAAAATCTATAAATAATAAACAGAATGTTCTATTTAGTTTTCAATCCAATTTTAGAAAATAATCAGAAATGTTAAACATTTATTTCTTCGTTAAAAGTTTCTGACATTAAATTTATTTTACTTTTAGTAATTGGTATTTTCTTCCTAATTTATACATTACTTATAATATATAATACACTAAAATATATTTCACAAAATAAGCGTAGATTTCAAATATTTCTACCAGAGTGAAGTCAAAATTACAAAATTTACAAACAAATCTTTGAACAAGCGCAGGTACGTCATGACAATGTTATTACAATATATTTTAATGTTAAAATTATTAAAAGATTTTAATTATGGATACTTTCTTGGTGGTAATAACGATGATGTCCTTGATGGTGATGTTCTTGATACTAATGATGTTCTTCATAATGATAATGTTGTTCGTGATGAGGATTTGACCTAATAATATGAGGTACGATTGGTTTTTTAAAAGGTCTATCTCTTCCACCAAATCTAAGTTGACCTGACCCCTTTTTGCCACCAAAACCACCACCTACAGAAAGTTATAACTACTATTAGTTATTTGTATATATTATAATATAAAGTTTAGAAAGTTGAGCACTTATAAGCAATTAGGATGTAATTACTTACCAAGTCTCCTTGGTTTCCACCCATGCAAAGTACGTCCACACTCGTAATCTATAAAAATATGATAGCCTTTTAACGTAGCATCTACACAACGTCTAATTACTCTTCTAGCTTCATCTTCGTTTCTCATTTCAATAAATCCATAACCTTGGGATAATCCAGTCACAACATCAACTATAACTTTCGCCGATATAACTTCTCCATATCTAGAAAAGAACTAAATTTATTAACACAAGTATATATATATATTTCTTTTATTTGTGAAAACAATAAAAGTTAAAGTATATTAACATACCTCCTTTAAATCATGTTTGGTAATTTTTGGACCAAATCTGGCCACAAATAATGTCCTTTCTGGTTTTGATTTTAATCCATGAGGTGGTTCATAATGTGCTCGCATTGCACGATTAATAGCTTTATCATGTGGTTCTGTATCTGTACCATCGATGCTACCTGCTTTCAAGGGTTCGTATTTTTTGGCATAAGGACTCCAATTCTGCAAAGCATCCGCCTGGAAGATAAATACATTATATTTTAAGATGTAATGATATACCATCTAAAGAATGTATGGTTATGTATCCTTAGCAAATCGAAACATAACCTACTGAATTGTACTGAACTTTTTACTTTAACTTTACTTTAACATACAATCAATACATTTGTTTTAAAATACCTCTAAAGTGACACGAAATTATTTTTATTTTTATTACAATACATCATTTACTCACCATCTTTGTGAAAATAAAGTGTAATGTATATTAACGAGGACGAATGTCAACAAATTATGAAAAGATAACTACTATCACACGTCACATTCGAGAAATTATAATTATTGTTCATTAATATTCTCTGAAATAGAAAAAGAACGATATAACCTTTCCTATATAATAAACACTGTCAATATTAGAAAACGATTAGGGACTGTACAACGACGCCATCTGTACGAAATATTAGAAAACGAATTTGAATTGGAAATCATGAAATTTTCCAATCAGTCTTATTTTTTAAAACTATTACAAACAATAAATTACTTCAAAGAAAGAATGTACTTTTATATGTAATTTTAATTTTGTAATTTTAATAACAACTATAGCGATTTTATTTTATTCTAACAAAATTATATCGCTAATGGTACACTATATTATATATAACTCATTATCATACATATTCAAGATTCAAATACTTCCAAGTAACAATTGTTTTGTCAAAACGAAAGATTATAAATCAATGCAAGAATTATTAAACTATCTATAATACATATAATAATATATAGTAACTTTTCATTCTTTTGTTACTAATAACTCATGCAAATAATCGATGCGATTATAAATAATAGAAGAGAACAAATTAACGACATTCTTTTTAACATCGTCGTTATTATCGTTTTTATTTTCTATTATTACTTTTCTGAGTTTTGTTGAATTTGTCAAATTATTTGAAGGTCTCGCTGTTCAACGAGCGAGGAGCAACAGCCGTGATTGGGAATAGAAAACGTCAGACAACAGGTGGAACTACATCTATTAATATAATACAATATCGTCCGGCTTTGTGTCGTCCACGACACTGTAGAAGACTTTATTTAAAGGCACGGCTGGTGCGTTACATGCTCGTATTTACATAATACGAATTCCTATCGCGGGATAGCCTCATAAATTCACAATACACGCGGTTGCAGGAATTTCGTGGCTGAACGCGTGTATTTTATCGACGGTGGCGTCAATTTCGACCTTTTAGTATTTATTAATCGCAGAGGCGATGCGACGTTTCGTATAGCTAGAGACTAATACACAATCATCATGCGTACCACGAATACGGATTATAAATTTACAGCGGACATAATCCTTCACTCGGACAACAAAGAGACAGTTTACCGTACAGTTTCATGCAACAAAGTCATAGAAAATAGAATAATATTTATTACATTCGTAATCGTTATTAGAAATATAAATAAAAAATTATAATATGCCGTTTAATTTGATAGAATTACACGTCGATATGCATATGTTATTAATATAATAATGGATTATATATTATGATATATGTAAGTACTTACATTATCGAAACCTCAACTGGTGTCAAAGCATAAACTAAATGGAAAAATATTGGTTAAAGTTATGGTTATGAATATAATTATTCTTATTCTAATTATAGTTATGTTCTAAATTTAAAGAAAGAAAAAGTCAATCGAAATTCTATCGTCTAATAAGAAAGATTCTCAGATATTTAAAACAAAATCAAACTTTTAGAATTCTCATTGAAAATAAAGATATATCGAATTAATTACTTTAATACATACATATATTGACATAAGTTCTCCTTAAATTATCTATCTAATTTAAATCAACCTGAAATCAAATATTAATTACGTAACAGATAAATAACCATCGCTAAACTATATGGTTCGCGTATTTCATTCGTATACAAATAAGAGAAGATATGTATAGTTCAATACATTAAATGGTAACGATGAAAAGTATTAAAAAATTTGCCTGAATTGGTGATTGAATTACATCTAGGCTTATAATAATTTTTGGTACATTGTTCCATGTTAAAGTGGAGTTAGTTTCATCGTATCAATGTTTCTATAATACTGTCACAGTTTCCAAATTTACAGTTCCAACGGGATATTAATCAAATACTAAAATTTCAGCGTCTACGAAAAAGTTACAAGCTTCTAGCGTCAATTTCATTACGCGTACGAATGTTTTAATCGTTACGTCTTAATAGAGACGCAAATTAGGAGAAAAATAATACTTCACATGGTTACGCTGATGCAAATATTCTGCCCAGAAATCATCGCGATATTTCTGTATAATCGACGAGAATCGAAACTTAATGATTAATTCGCTATCTAAAAGTAATCTAGAGATAAGCTATCAAACTAAATCGAGTTCTAAATGGGCACCCATTCGTCTCAACGCCAGTATGGTGTTAACCGCTTTAATCCACCTCTTCTTGATGACATACCGCTTTAACCTAATTTTACAGATCGGATTCTCCAAGGCCACGTCCAACCATCGGTGTTCTAAGAGTTGAGTAGCGGATGGTCTTTTCCTGAAGCAAAACAATCGATCAAATTTACGATTATTTCTAAGCAAATCGATTAATATCTTAAGCACGGCGAGAGACAAAAGTGTTCATATACATAGTTGGGATGTAGAAATAAAATGAGAACTATTTTCTATTGTTATTACACAAACAAATTTTAACGTAGTTATTTGGTAACTTGTAATGAGACAAGATTCGCATAATAGTAACATCTTGTCGAGACAAAATTGTTCGTGTAATACAATTAATTAATTTCATTCTCTTCTCTTTTTGACGAACAACTAATGTTAACAGTAAACTTTTTATTTAACAGTAAACTTAGACTAATAAAATTAAGAGAAATTTGATTCTGTATCTTTAAGACCTTCTTTTGACGTTAGACGGTATCCATTTATGAATTAATTTTTGTTCGTGTACATTTAAACCGTTTAGAAGCCACGTTAATGAACTTTACAGATCGGAAGGTATAGGAGAATGATGATGTTGCTTGCAAACAATGTTTTTTCGATCTACTTTAGAATTTATCACTATTTGTGTCATCTTCTTGCGATGAACGAATTTACGAAAGTTAATGATTTGTTCATTGAGAATTGAACGTTAATTATGTACTTATATAATGAAATGATTAATATGAAATTCATAAAAAGTGGAGTAATGAGCAAGTTGGTTTCTAGCAAGTTCATACATAATATACAGTTACATGTAGTTAAATATACTCAGTACAGGAAACATCTCTCCTTCTATTTTTACATTTCAACTATACGAAAATTTTTGTCTCTTACTATATATTCTTCTCTTTGTTGCTAACCAAACTGAATGTGAAAGGAATATTTTCTTGGAGACCAAAGAAAAGAACGAATACACGTGTCGATTATCGAAAAATTTTAATAATCATTCGTTTTTTTTTTTTTTTTTTCTAAATCGAACATAATAAATTTGACAACACGAGCAATTCACCAGGAACTCACGTATTTACTTGAATTCGACACAAATGAATTCAAATGAAATTGCGCACTCATTACAAACTCTTCAGTTCCATCCAAACCGGAAGTAGCAACGCTATTTGTATACATTAAACAAAAAATAATCGTATAACTTCACTGTGTTATCCACCACCGTCTCTATATCTTGTATTGCCCTGAGAACTTCACAATGGCGAACGATCCTCATCATCGTCGTCGTCGTCGTAAGAAACGACAGGCAAATCCAACGTAGCCCTCAACTCCACCAACGGAGTCGTCTCAACGATGTATCGAACTCGACGTGGATGAACTAACGTTAGTCGCCGTCGACTTCTGTTGTTTCGATTGGAAATATTCGGCCAAAGAGTTCATCGTTTTCCTAGCAACAGATTCCTCGCCACACCAATCAACGCTGACAGACTTGCGACCAACTCCTGACGACCTCGTGGCCCCTTCCCATTCACCAAGCAAATGTAGCAACAAATCCTTGGTATTAGTAGGTTCATCCAGATTCAGACTTTTATGCAAATTACGAAGGGCAGAAATTCGTGGGACGTCTCTACTAGTCTCACCAAATTGTTTCACTCGTGCGCGCCGCCACGGCGGAGTAAGATCCATCTCAGCCTCATTTCTGCTAAATACTATTTCATTTTTCTTACTCGTTATATCTTCCACTTTCTTCTCGAAAGATTCCGACCTAACCGATTCTATAGAGCCTTTCCGGCTTCTTTCCTCCTCTTTCTTCTGCTTCGACTTCTTCAACGAGGCGAACATATTCCCGGTACTGGTCTCCGTGTTCCTATCAAAACTACGACTACTATGAAACGTAGTTCCGTTGAGCTTCCTGTGTCTTACTATGCTCGACAATTTCTCCGCAATTTCGTTGCATTCGGTATTTTCAGCAACCAATCCGTTCCTCGAACGAACACCGTTCCTCTTTTCTCTGTCTTCGAGCGGCTTCTTGCTCTGCTCGCCGGTCTCCGAGGAGCTTTCCTCCTCGTTTGAATATCCGCTCGCTCCCGTCGCTATGGATCTCAGACGCTCTGATAATTTGATTATCTCATCAGCCAAGATGATTTGACTGGCAGCGTCGCCCCTTGACTTCTCCGTGGTGACGCCCTCGGAGGCTCTCCTCTCGAGACCGTAGCTAGGCACCGTCAGGAACGTGCCGTAGCTCTCTCGGGGTGAGCCATCCGTCGCTTCCGACGGCGTGCTGGAGATACTGGCACAAGGTGACGGACTGTGACCTCCTAACGACACTAATTCCTCGTAATCGCGAGTCGAATTCTGTTGAGTCAACACGCACTGAGGAATATCTATGATGTACGGGCTGTCAGGATGCTCACGCCAGCGCTCCACGAACAGCCTCAGATTGTCCTTGGTCACGTCCAACTCGTCTACGCTGCTCGTTTCCACTCGAGGGATTGGCAGATCTGGAGTCTTCGGCTTCGATATTGTCACCGTTTGCTCGACCTGCTGCTGTTGCTGCGTCGCTGGCTTCTTCGCCAACCAACGATGTTCCCTGCAGTGCGTGGCCGACATTCGTTTGCTGAAAGATTGGACAGCTCCTTCGTGAGGATGATCCAGGATCGCCAGGAATTTGTTTCGGATGTTTTGTGTCTCTCTTTCTCTGTTGCTTTTTGATTCTTTCTCTCTCTCTCTCTCTCCCTCTCTTTCTCTCTTTTACACAGACATATATATATATGTGTATATATATATGTGTGTAGAATTTTTGCCTGTTCTCTTCTGAGTCGGGAACGTGCAACTCTATAGAGATTTTCAACGATGGAAGCGAATGGTCTGATAGCGATGATGAGATGGAAACGCGGGGAACACGTGCGAAGCTATAGAACGTGTTTCCTTGAATGGAATTCGAAAATCAGAAGCCAGACAGACGTCTCGAGATAAAGAAACTATATGTACGATGGATTTCCGCTTCCTTGGCCGCTTTTGAATGCTTTTTTTAGAAGCAGCAGGTCGAACGGATGTTGAGACTGTTCGTGAACGCACGGCGTACGAGAGTAATTCGATTCTTCTTCAAAATGAAGTTGAGAAATTGAGTATTCGATTAGATTCGTTGCACGCACTTGCGTGCTTTCTGTCAGGAGTTTAATTCAAAGGAACGTAAAATCGTAATTCGTGCTGAAATCATTGATTTACGCAGATTAAGACTGACGTTTGAAAGTCGATAGTAATTTATTGATTTTGCTTGGTGATAACATATATCGCTTCCAGTGAAAAGCAACATATTGAAAATGAAGGAAACATGCTCGGGATTAATCAGACACAAAGGGAGAGAGAGAAAGTCGAAGAGTAACCGTGAAAGAGTTACAACAAAAACGCGAGCGTAACTGTCCAGATAATCGAACGTTCGAAAGAACTTGTTTTTCTGCTCATTTGCAAGATCTTACTTCGAATTAAATTCAATTTCGATATCTTTTAATTAAGAAATTATTTAGAGATCAATTAAGAAACTTAGAATACGAAAATGTAACATAATCTTTAGAAATCTATCGCGAAGGACAAAGTATAACGAATAGAATAAAAGCAATCGGGAAACAGTTTAGCAATTTTCTTTCCATTGCAATTTTAATTACGCCATTCGTATCAACAATTATTATTTTATTATCTCAATTACGTGATTACGTATTAGAATTAAAATTACAATTTCTTCGTGAGTTTTGCCTTCGCCTTCAACGTAAAAAGATCGCTAAGATGATATACTCGCGTATTTTGCTTTTAATTTTTAATTTATAAACGGCTAGAGAAACTAGAGTTACACGATTTCAATATTTGACGAGAAATCCTAATATTTATTCCATTTGCTACATAATTAATTTTCACCCTGCTAGTTTCTATGAATATTCCATGATTTGTTCATATACTTTACACTTAGTTTGTAAATGATTGAATAGCAATTCGTAATAGAAAGACTAAAATTGCGCAATTTCAATATTTACAGTAACTACACGATCAATTTTTAGTCTTATCGTTCTTGTTTGTATTAAGCGTGCACGTAGGGATCGTATTACACGCCACAGTTGGAAACATTTGCCATGAATTATCCTACTTAACGTAATCCGAACAATTCGAAACAATGGATCGTTTAATCGAGAGAATGGAATAAGGTGATCGAAGGATATAGAAAATGATGGCTCTGTTGAATTTTCTTGGCAAACGATGTACGTACAGTCAAAGACAAGAAAGTTGTTCGTGTATTTCGTTATCTGGGCAGCTGCGTTCATTAATAAGTTTTGCGAACGTGTCAGTGTTCACGTTCGTCTTCTGTCAATCGTAATTAGCAACGTGGTTCGGATATTTTAGCATAAGTCCACGTCACCTTTGTACGACGTAATATTTCTCAAAAATAACAAGCGATACGTACTCTTTGTCTTTGACTAGCAGACAACGGATAAAATCCTTCGCGTCTTCGGATATATTGGCGAATGCGTCATGATCAAAGTCGTACTTCGCGATGGTCACGTTCGCCATTGTCTCGATGTCTGTGTCCCCCATGAACGGTGACAAACCGGATAATCTGAAAATAGAAATAAATAATTTGCTTACGTCTCGTTGTAATTTACATGGAGTGAAAGATTTTGAATTTCTTCGTCGAGGAACAAACGAGAAATAATTTCAGTGGTACAATCTACAGTTAAATCACCAAACGTTAATTTTATATTCCTCACGTTGTTAGAAAATAGAGCTGTGGAATTCGAAACGCGCTTTACACGTTTTTCGTTGAAGGCTACTTGCCTAATGTTTGTAATAGAAGCAGAATTTTTCTAATAGACATTTACGGAGAAGTATATATCAGGGTTTATATGTATATATACAAGATAGATAAAATAAACAAAATTCTATGTTAAATTTAGTAGAAATTACGGAAGAATACATTTAGCGAGGAGAATTTGAGAATAAAACGTTCGAAAATTTAAAGATTCGAATATTTCAAAGTTTACAAGTTTGAAAATTTAGAAACTAGAATGTATAAAAACTCAGATTAATCGGAAATACGTCTCGTTTTCTAAATTCGTAAATCTTCTCTTTCGAAAAATCAAAAACATTTATTACACGTATATTTCAAGCATTGTCGATATTTCTTACTTGTTGTTAGACGTTTCTCAAATATTTATGTTCCTGCTTTTCCATGTAAAGTAAACGGATCGAAATTGAAGGGCAACTTACAATACGTAACAGATGACGCCTATACTCCACATGTCGGTACCATAACCAATCTGATCGAAATTTACGACTTCCGGTGCAACGAACTCCGGCGTGCCAAATAGAACTTGCAACTTCTTCTTTGGATCGTACTCCCTCGCCAGACCGAAGTCTATGATTTTGATCCTATTACCCTCCTTTGTCAAACATAATATGTTTTCAGGCTAGAAACAGAGAGTATAACATTTACTTTATCGTCATATCGTCAAGTGTGAATTAGAAAGCGAAATAATGTAATTATATGATAAATCGTAAAATATAAATTAAACCAAACTAAGCGACGAAACGCTTTTAAAATTCATTAACTATAGCTTCTGTATAAATAACTCTGCTCATTTATGTAATAAACCAGATATACTTCAGAGTTAAGACGCAAATTAAGTTAATATAACTATGAATGAAAAATATACAAAAAATACATTTACTGCTACTAAAATGTGGCTTCTCCTCGGTAGTTGCGTATTTTTTCATAAATAATAATCTTTCTCATAATACAAATGAACCGAGAATTTCCATGACGAAAAGCATAAGCCATATTTTAGTAGCAGTAAATGTATTAATCGTCGAATAACAAAACTCAGCTGTACCGCGTGGAAACCAATAACGTAAATCGATATTTTTTAATATAATTCACCTTTAAATCGAGATGTAAAATATTCTGTCGATGAACAAACTCTATACCCTCGCAGATCTGTCGCATGAAAACGGCGCAGCTACGCTCGGTCAACACGAAATCGTCGTCTATCACCCTCTCAAATAGTTCGCCACCTTCGATCCTTGAACATACGCGAAAATAAGCATAATCGATATGATTTCCCTGAAATGAACACATTTGCTTTATTAAGAGCTTACAGTTCCAAAATTACGTATATCTGCTTGCCGGTGTCAATGGCATCGTAGAGCTGAATAAGTCGTGGATGTTGTAGCCGTCTCATAATTTCCACCTCTCGTTCCACCGATCGCTTGTCCTCCTTTTTCGCCGTGTTCACCACCTTTGCGGCCAGCATCAAGTCGCTTACTTTCTCCTTACATCGATAAACGGTGCCAAATTTTCCTCTGCAAATAGGTACGATCTCGTTTCACGTATCTGTACACGTAAGAATTCGAAGAAACTTCTATCAAGACGACTTTAATCGCCTCGTTGTCTTGGCTTTCATTCGTTAACATTAGAATTATGCGCGATAGTACGCACAGTTTCGTCAAAATGATGGCTTTCAAATCTATCGTTTCTACAGTTACCAAAAAATATGCAAATCCGTGCGATTTATAAAATTAATAGTTGATTTTTATTTAATTGGAATCGTACGGGCAGAATATTTTTAGATACACTTTGAAAGTTGGCAAGTAATTACCAGTTGTGCAATAAAAGTGTTAACCGTTGTTTTATAGATGCTTCTCGTTACAATATTTATCTACACAATGTGCAAGTAATTCGAGCATTTTTGCACGTTTCAAAACAGCGGAATAATTTCCCAAATATCTTTTCATCTTTTTGTAATACTTGTAATTTTCAATTTTCGTAACTGTAGTTTCAAATCTCTTTCTAGTCTTCTTTAAATTTCTTATCATTTTTTTCTAATCTTTCGATTAATTTCATTTCATTCCGATAATTCTACGCAATCCCATTTTCGATACATTTTTCTATCCCATTCTCGATTTCCTACAACATTTAAATTATTAGAACGACTTAACGACAGTACCAAACATTTACCGAAGAAAGAAATTGACTTCTGTCAGTTATTCAATAAACCATCTTCACCAGTATGTTCTTTGAAACCTCGTAAACCTCGTAAATTATAACAATTCACTCTTGATACTGCGCGAAATCAAACGTTATTTTCAACGAAAAGAATCGTACCCCAGTCTAAACGTGTACAATCGCTTTCACTCGAAACATAAACACGTTTCATGTAAATTGTTCGACGAACAGAAACGCATTAGCTATTGTTGACGCGTGGTAATGTGCGCCAAACATCGAAAGCTATACTCGTTACAAATATTCTTGAATCATTTTTAAATATCAAGTTTTACGATAGAGTGGAGTTTCATTGGTAACAAAATTGATTCAAGAATATTAATAAGTTCCATTTTATTTTATTTTGAAATATCAAGTTTTAGGATAGAGCAGATTTTCATTGGTAACAAAATTGATTCAAGAATATTTTATTCAAGAATATTAATGAGTTTCATTTTATTTTATCTTTAAATATCAAGTTTTACAATAGAGTAGAGTTTCATTGGTAACAAAATTGATTCAAGAATATTAATAAGTTCCATTTTATTTTATTTTGAAATATCAAGTTTTAGGATAGAGTAGAGTCTCATTGGTAACAAAATTGATTCAAGAATATTTTATTCAAGAATATTAATAAGTTCCATTTTATTTTATTTTGAAATATCAAGTTTTAGGATAGAGTAGAGTCTCATTGGTAACAAAATTGATTCAAGAATATTTTATTCAAGAATATTAATGAGTTCCATTTTATTTTATCTTTAAATATCAAGTTTTACAATAGAGTAGAGTCTCATTGGTAACAAAATTGATTCAAGAATATTTTATTCAAGAATATTAATGAGTTCCATTTTATTTTATCTTTAAATATCAAGTTTTACAATAGAGTAGAGTTTTATTGGTAACAAAATTGATTCAAGAATATTAATAAGTTCCATTTTATTTTATTTTGAAATATCAAGTTTTAGGATAGAACAGAGTTTCATTGGTAACGAAATTAAAACAAAATGGAACTCATTAATGGTAAGAAGATGCTTGTTGGAACCTTGAAAATGAGATAAAATAGACGGTTAAATAATACATGATAGTATGTATTTCTTTGTAGTCTTGCAATAGTAAATGTCAGCGTAATAAATCGTGGTAACTTGAGAACATTTAGGTATGTGAAGGAACAGAACAAAAACACCTTGTTAATATTTCATTGAACGTCTCAAGAACGCGAACAGCAGTTGCATTCGTGAACTTTGACCTTGTTAACTCCAACATTCCTTCTTCTTATATAAACAAGACGCCTAATTCCTCTTTCTTATCATAATTTATATTATTGTTAAAACAATTTATCTGAATTATCTGTTTTAATGAAAATTACATTTCTCGTGCTGATGGTAAATGGCACATCGATTAAAAATTAAATGATTTCAAGATTATAACGTTAAATCGTTTATGTACGCTTTCCGGTTTTATTTTTCAAGCATTTTTCTTCATACGAGAAAATGTTACGAAAGATTTTCCTCCAGCAAAATTTTACTCAAAACGTTACCGTTCTACGGTAGGATGCCATTCTCGCAGAGGAAGAGTCATCGAAATCCAAGAAAATTAGGAATTTTGTATACAAACAGACGCGTCTCGATACAAAATGATTTCGCAACAGATGAGTAATACGTGGTATCTTTAATATTACGTTTCGAGTTTACTTAAGCAGTGACATTTAGAAATATGCAACAACACAGAAAAGTTTAGAGGAACGTAACTCTTTCGATTAAAATTCCAATCGCGTAAAGTTCGAATTGAAAAAGTTAAAAGATCGCAAAGACGATCATTTAAAAAAGAACGATAAACGAGCGAATCGATTTTTCCTGATTAAATTGCAAATAATTGCGTTCAATTCCGTGTTGTACCAAACAAAATAAATTTCTCGTGCGCACCTGTCGCGATTTCAAAATTTATCGCGTTTTGTTGTGCCAAGCAACGCCGGCAAGAACTTTGACAATTTTACCGTTCATATCGCGCCAAGATGATTTGGCTATAAGTATAGTTGTAAAGCAGATTATACTCGCATTCTTTTCCACTCGATCGATATAATTTATTATGTTCTGCGTTTATAAATATGCACAGGAATCTCATCTTGACTTGGAACGAATCGAGAAAAATCTTCGTGAACAGAGAAAACGTACGTGCCGCGTAGAAAGAAAAATCCGGAGAAACATAGAATCAACCTCTATGGTTTTTGGAGACTTGTCGAAACACGATGGTATAACGTGGCTGTCACGAAGCCAAGTTAGTGACTCATTGAGTTAGTAGAGCATACTATGGACGCAGAAATTACAAATTATCGCAGTGGAATGTTTGCCAGAAAATCGTATGATGCCATGGCGAGACTGCGTTTTAATCTGTATTTTAATCAGTTGCGATGTGAAAACGATCCAAGAGTTCATTTAGAAGCAACAGCGTGAAAATGTTTGCTCAAATAATTAGCGTGAAAATTAACTGCTACAGTTATTACTACGTTGTTATGAGCTGTTTAAAAAAATTAAACAGCTATTTCCCCCGCCACTTTGACCTTTCTGACTTCTTGTCTACGTACATTTTCTAAGAATTTTCTTACGATCGATTTTTACTACGATCTCGTATCGTAATACGTCAGTCCATTTCTAGCTTCTCTTTACGATAAAATCATCCGTAGTAGCAATTTCGCAATTATTTCGAACAGTATTGTAATTCACGCAAAATTACTGCAAAAGTGTGTTCTTCCACTGAGCAACTACGAGTCTTTGAAGGATGTGCATCAAACGTGTACATAAACTATACAATACGATAAATTATCATAATTTCAAGCTAAGGAATAATCTACAATTATAAACTGACTCGAGTATACACGGATAAGGTGAAAAAGCGATTCAGCTAGGAACGTAACGTCGATGCTCGATCGAATCTATGTGTCAAGAGTAAAAGCGTCGGGATGCTGAGCGATTCGACGTACCAACGTCAGTCACTACGAAAAACTCATTATTTATAGACGTGCAAGGACCTTGATTACACTTCGAACTTCGTGCAGCGTCGACTCTCTGCATACCTTCGTTATCAAGCTGCACAGCACATTCGATTCATTTCGATGGCCATCCAGGAGATATTTTTCGCAAGTGGCTACGATTCATTGCAATGATTCACGCTATATCACGCACTCGATGGAAAATGGCCAATTCGACAGAGATCGCCGAACGATGAAAACGATTCCGGTTAATTGGAAAATATGATTTACGATTGTACAACTTGTTATTAGAATAACAGTCGTGCTCGATAATTCGAGATGGAGATTTTCTAGAAATTCGAAGCCAGAAATATCGCATTGATCGTGAATGAAGTAATTTTATCACAGAAATGGTCAATGACTCGAGATCGTGCACCTTTTATTGGAATTTGTAGATATAAATGTTGAATAGAGTTTGCATCACGAATGATTCTAGTTTCGTTGCAATCGTCGAAGTCAAAATTAAAGTACTATGATACGCAAATAGTCTATGTTGCGATAGCGTTTGTTATAAAAAGTTTGTCATAATAAGAAGAAATTAATAGAACACATACGCTTAGCGAAAGAGAAGTTTCTTCATCGATTCTGAATTTAATTCTTCTTCAACAATATCGCTAAGGAATCTTTAAAAATTGCATAGAAATTCCTTCAATTCTTGAAACAATACCGGATATCAACGTCTTAGTCTTCTATAGAGAATCCTCTGCCACTTTTCAGGAGTATTTTCTATTTATTGAGTCATGCAAATCGTTTCATAATATTCCGATACATTTCGCCAATTATTATCTAATCATCTCGAATAAAAGAAATTAATCTACTTGATTATGTATCCATAAAAATTCGATGGAATTTTCTTTAAAAATCGCAAACAATTTATCGGTTCTTCGAATAATCTCAAATATTAAAGCACGCATCTTGCATGAAGATCTTCCGATATTTCTCGATCGAAAACAATCATTCAGAATCGATGGTTCACTAATAGTTTGTCATTGACATTCAGATCTTACCTTTGGCACTGATCCATCCGTCAATACTTTGTGCGTGGTTAGTGGTTACGAATACACATCAACATTGTGTCTCGCAATTAAAAATAAAATCTTACCTTTGCACCGATCTTAATCGAAAATAAAATTCTTCCCTTTGAAACTCGATACATCCATCGAAGTAATTTCTCCGTTTTCACAACGTTTTCTACTTTGATAAATTTGTATTTTTCAATATTTTGTACGCAATATATATTTTGTTTAAAAACATCGCAGTAACATGGCATAAATCGGAATGCAAATGGCAACTGGGAAGAACAAACGTTGCAACAGTTTATTTCGTAGGTTTACTGGCTCGTGAAAGCGGCGGCGTTGCATGTAAAAATCATTCAGGTCCGAGTCTCATTCATAATGGCAGACACGCATAGTAACTGAAAGATTACGATGTATACAAGACAGGAATACCACGTTCGCCGGAAGGAATAAACACGTCAAGGTTTCATACTTTTTCCTTCCTCTTTCTCGGACTCTCTTTCAGTCTCAGTGCACCTCTGTCAACGGAAAATTTATCACCCATATCCTCGTTACTCTACCTTACAAATATTTCTTTGCAATTGTTTTACTTCTGAAACCGCTTCTAAGTCGTTTCTCGTTATACGTGTAAGGTGTTTTAAGAAATCAAACTTATCCGAACAGTGTCCGTTGCAACCAATACAATTTTTACAACATTTTCGCGTATTAAACACGAGTTTAAAAGGTCAAAGGTACCGCGTTTCCTACGTCTCGTTCGACTAAATCTCGTTTGTCCGATTCTCGTTGAAAAATTTGTTCGAGCGTTCAGTTAAGTGAAAAAAGATTTTCAGAAATACAGAAATCGAGCATCGCAATAGCATTAACAAGTGACTTCAAAAAAGCTACTAGAAGCTTCGATTTCGTTTATCCATGTCGGTCGAGGTTGCGTCCTTCAAAACGGAAATTCCGTGTTCCTTGGAACGTTCCTCTATGCCTGAGGCATGCATTAGAGTCTCGGTACAGCTTGTATAATCATTGCGCAATACCAGCACGCATATTGTGTCAAATTCAGAAACAGCATGCCCAACCCTGCGGCTCGCCGCGATATTTGCAATGATCGTGTGCCTCTATATGCATAAATTCGGTCGAGTGGTCGGCTCTGGAAAGTTACGCAGCGAATTTTACGCGTCTATTCTCATCGCGAGCACGTAGGGTACGATGCGTTTCTTTGTTTGTCAACAATAAAAATACTCAAGTGTGATACACAAGGAAATCGATGTGCGATCATTACTCACCGTCCGATCTCCGATTCGATGTCATAATGATCCTTGAATTCCACGCCCCGACGCACTGTCACATTTCGATAGGGAAAACTCGGTTCCAGCTCTGTAAAATACGAGAATTTTTGTCTTTAATTAATTAATATTATTAATAAATTAATAATTTAATGTTTAATTTTTAATTTTCATTTAATAAATGATATAATTATTAATATTATTAATATCTTATTTAATGGATAAATAATTTGATTAATATCGAAGTTCAGATCGTCGAAATAAATTTTGAAATTGTAATAGATCACTGTAGACCATCTTTATTCTATTGACTTGGCAACTAAGTGATTGCGGATTTTGTCATTAGGTGGTATTGACAAAATCCGCAGTCACTTAGTTGCCAATCCAATACAATATATTTCCTGCTGTTGGATTAGACTATACTTTCTCACTCGATATGTATTACGCTCATCCAGGTGTTTTCTACAAAAGATGACTTAAAAGATCAGACGTGGTAAATGCTAAAGTTTTTTAAATAAATCGATCTTTTTCTGAGATTGTAAAACTGCATTTGTAATTTCAAGCGAATCGCTAACGATTACAGTAGCGGCTGATGCGATTATAAACGATCGATTAAAATTAAAAAGTCACTGGTATATTAATATTACGACTTATTCAAATATTTCTGACTCTGATCGATTGTCTTGCAATACTAAATCGTTTTAATATTTGCATCAACACACGGTATGCTGATTTTATTAAATCCAGATATACGTATCATCCTTAGAGAAGAAGAATGACTACGAGATAATTTTACTTCACGATTTTTCACAACGTTCTTCACATTTAAACATATTCTTTTATTTGGTCGGTTGGAGTAATAAAAATAGAGAATAACGAATAATAAATTCAATTCGTTCGTTCGATTTAAATACCAAATAATAAAATGGAATTATAAAAGATTCAAGCATTTTTAAAATTAATTTTGAATAAACCGCATGGAAAACGACCCTATTATCGTACGAAAAATTACTTTCCTCTGGAAGAGAAATGAATTGAATTAAAAATGTAACAATAATTCAGAAACGTATATTCTTATAAAGAGAGTCAAATCGTGACACGTAAATTATTTCGTATATGAAAGTTTCATCGCTGGAATCGAAAGCTGATCATGCTGAAACTCGACTCGAGTTCCGTTACCGGTGGCAACAGTTCCGGTGACAGACGCGTTCCTTTACTTACGATAAGGATTCGTCAAAACCATCATAGTTTAACACGCGATGTTCGAAACGAACACCGAATGGTTCGTTAATTATCTATTTTTCGTTGAGCCTGGGTAACGAGGGAACCTCGCCAACTCAAGATTTCTAACATACAGGAAGCGGTGAACGTATATCGAATTGTCTCGCGTATAAATTTAGCAATTTTTGTGTCTCGACCGTGGTCACACTTTGATGTCTAAGCTGCCATCGCGATCATGCACGATGTATACAATTATGCTACGCAAAAGCGATCGGAATTTAAATAGAAAATATAAATAGAAAGGCGCACGAATTTGTCACGTAAATTTCAAACGAAAATCTAGATTGAAATTACAGCAAAGCAACGAATAAAAAGGAAAATTATTTCTTATATTAACTCACGACTATGATGGATCGTGATTCGCATAAACGATAAATGAATCTCTCAAAAGCAAAATCGATCAACTCCGTTTTTTTGTACATTTTTCAGTTTCGTTACGTCGATTCTTAAGACACAAACATTTTGAATTATTTAGTTAGCAATTTAGTTACCAAATTGAATTACCATAAGAGAATACTGTAGACAACAGAAATTCTCGATTCCAGTGTAGATGTAATAAAATAATATTTATAACATCATTTTTCTCTGCTTTCCAATCTATGCGGTTGATCAATGTCACTTCTTAATGGCTGAACTATATATACTTTGTATGGTTTTCTTTTTCTTTCGATACGAAATTCCTTCTTCGCTTTGAACAAGCGTCTCCTGATGAACGCGACAAACGCATAGTTTCGTGCCGGCCGCGACCTCATTTCACCCTTTTGTACGAGACAGCTGGTTAGAAACATCCGTAGCCTCGAACGATTTCGGGGTTCATCGAGACCGGTCGTTTAAAAAGATCGGTAAACAACCAGTGACGCTCCAGCATCGTCCCAAATTCCAGTGAATCACTGCATTTATTTAAAGAAAAACCACGCTCAAAACACACTCTGCACGCTTCACTTGGATAAGAATGAAATCACCACGAGTATAACTAGTCAAAGAAAGAGGAAACTCGGTTTAACCTAACGAAACCTACATCCTTTTTCGCATAAAAACTCGACGCTTCTTTCCTGCCTTATAGTACAAAGAAATAACTTCAAATCATCATAGTATTCATACGCGTCGTCTCTTTTATAGAAATTGTTGCTTTAATATTGACAAGTTAAATAATCTGACTAAAAGGAAACAGTTCCACATTCGAAATTCTCATTCTCTTTTCTTCCTATCTCATGCAAGTAAACATCTTCAAATCACTATATATAGTTTATAATAGTACATTATTTGTATGAGGTAGGGAGGAAAGAAATTGAGAATTTCAAATGTAGAATTATTTCCTGTTTGAATATATATATATATTTTTCAGACACACCATCTCTTTCACATTTACATTTATTCAACGCACCGATCTAAATTCCAGTTAGTTTTAGTACCAGTAAAATATGTATTAAAAGATTTCTCCTAAAAAAGAAGCACCTCTACGCTTAAAACCCTCGACACCAATCCTACTCACCATATACGATATGCTATGAGAGCCTTATATCTTATTATATTTCAAAAATCGTTCGCGTCATTCACAAACAAAGCACAACGATTTTCGACGTTGAAAAATTCGACAGTTCTACACTCGAAACCCTCGACACTAGTCCTATTCACACCACATAATATACCATGTACTATATATCTCTTTATATCTATCGTACATATATATATATATATATATCCCAACAATTGTCTCCAACGATTCACGAACAAACTACGATCGTCTTCGATGCTCAACAATTGTACGATCGACATCAATCCTATTCACCACATATAATATATCATACATGGGAAAACTTTGTATCTTTGCATCTACATATTTCAACGATCGTTCCCATCAAACGTTTCACAAACAGATCACGATGATCCTCGATACAGAACAATTTTACACTCGGAACTCTGTATACCTATTCACCATACGTACGATAAAACTATAATTATTAAAACTTGATATCTATGTTGCAATAAATCATTCCCATCAAATATTTCACCAACAATCCACGATAATCTTCGACGCGATCGTAAGCATTCCATAGACTGGCACGCCGTTTCGTGTATCGAGCAATGCTTGGTCTCCCTTACCGCCCACCGGGTCAGTCTCGTCGACGCGTATCATCCTTTCGACGTCTTGGCTACCCTCCCCTAGTGCTCCAAGCCACCGAGGAACGGGTTGCGTTCGTCCGACAGTCGTTGGGTTGCACACGCGGACGATGATCGCGCTCGATCTCTCTCTTCTGGCGCTCGCCGATCCGGTGTACCCTAAAGGCAATTATTGACTATCGCGTTTGCGGTCTCAGGCGGCGAGTCCCCGGAGGCCGGCGGCGGGTGCCTCTTCTTCTCGGCTCGGACGGATTTAGATTTTCGGCGGACGCCGCGGATTCTGCTGGCGGGTCACGTGGCCAGTGGCGTTCCTCGGCGCCCTCCTGCACCGCACGCGTTCTTCGCCAGCCTGCCACCACCTTCGATCGACTTTGTCCTAACTTCTAACGCCGGTTGGTTTTATCTTCGTTCTGGATTACACGATCCTGGCGATTTCCATATCGGAGAATAGATTTAGGAACGGACGAGCGATTTGTCGAGTCGTCGACGCGAGTTCTTACGCGCCACGACTTGTTTCGCTCATTCTGCATGCACGTTAACGATAAATAGGTTTCGATATCGAAGAATGGATTTTTAAATCGACGAATAGATTTACGAATACGTTTTTATGGAACTGCTGCGGAGTCGCTTTTTCTCTTCGTTCTGGCTGCGCGATATCAATGAACAGATTTTCTCGTATCGATGAATAGATTTATGAATGGATGAGTTGCAGCAAATTCCTACGCGCCACGATTTATTTTTCTCTTCGATCTGAATATACAAATAGATTAACGACTAGATTTTCCCGAGTGAAAAATGAATTTAAAAATGGATCGATACGAATTAGGGGGATCTTTCCTCAAGTTTTACGCAATTGATCGGAAGGATGGATCCGTGGCGCCGTGTTGGTTGAGAACCACGTAGACGCAGGCGTCGCGACTATTGAGGTTTTAAGGTGAACCAATTTTAATTAACCTGTTAACTAGACGAGTAAACTCGTCGGTTGAATTACGAATCTCTAGGATGTAAGCTATCCAAAAACAAGCCTATAGGTCTATAGTACTTTTTAGTGGAACAGTGGAATTATTATAAAGAATTTTGATTTATTTTATCAATATGGAAAGAACGGAAAACATTGTAATTTTATTTATAAATTCAAATGTAGCTAATACTAAAGAACTAATCGATTTCTTCATTTCTTCATTTAGAAATCCCCTATTTCGTTAAAGGATCGTTTCTCATTTTTGGTAAAAATAAATTATTTGCGTATATATATAAAGTTTTAAGAAATGACTAGAAATCTTAAAAAAATGGTCCATTTAATATAATGGATCATATAATAATATGATCAATTCGCGATTAAACTTTCGCAGTCGATTTATGACTGGTTTCGCAATTAATTGGAGGTAGTGGAAATTAGCTTTCCAAAAATGAATTTCTTTTGAAGAAGACGATAAGAAGGACAACAGGATTCGTGGCTTTTGTTGAAATTTTATTTATTTTGATAATACTTCTGGATGAGGTGTGGGAGTTTACTGAACGAGTCTTTGTACAAGCTGTTTGATTTATTCGTCTGTGAATAGTATTTTGTTTCTTTATTATTTTTTCTCTGCTTGAACGTTGAACGTTTATTATTGAAGATATAAGGTTTTGTTAAATATTGTGAACATGGGAATTCGTATTTACTAAACGTATATTACGAACGTGATAGGTTGTTTAATAAACAGAAAGTTAAGCTGCGTCTGTTTCTATTCTTTGTCTGTAAATTACACTTTCTTGCCTTTTTATGAGAAATAACATTCTTGCCTTTAATGGTATTACTTTTTACACAGAACCAGAAATATTTAATAAGCTTCGAAATTTCCACCAGTCCTTATTTTCCCTTCAATATTAATTGCATTCGCTTTCACATAAATATCTTAGCTTTAAGCTGACCTCAGTATTGCAGATTACGAATGTTTACGCGTAAACGCAGAAAAATATTCTTGAAATATCCAAAATCGAAAGTTTTTATTTCCTCTACGCTCAAGAACCAGTGATCCTCGTTTTTTTTCAGACTTGCTCAAAAATTCTTAACATAAAACAAATGCTATTGTAAAAACCAATATTTAAAGAAATAAATAAAAATATAAAGTAAATTTCTAATGCAAATTTTTTTTATAATATTAATTATCATCTAGATTTTAAAATTCAGAATTGTCTGAAAATTCGATAGTGTGAAAATCTGGTTTACTCCAATTTTGTGCCGAACTTCAATGACCTCATTCCTAAAGAGAAGACGCATCACGCAATTCACGTATCCCATTTCGGTTAGACTTAGTACGGCCGTACGTATCATAACAATTTATTGTTAGCGCATGAAACTCGAAATGATATTTCTATCGGAAATTTGTTTAGGCGCGAAATATTTGTCTGTAATGTCCGGCAGCTCGTGCGCATGCTAAAAAGTCAGTAACGCTGTTTATTTTTAATTTTAGTTCTCCACCTTCGACATTCGCTGAATTGCTTTTGGCAACATTTAGACAATTTGTTTAACTGTCGCATTTCTGTTACGCTCATTCAGGAATTTTTCATACACGAACCTACATGAAATTAACACATCCCGATTGTAACATTTTCAAGTAAAATATAATATTAAGAAGCTACCTGACTCATGACTCATGACACTGCGATATGTATGGCATAATAGCATTTTATCTTAATTGTATCAGATTATATGTATGTATTATCTGATAGTATCTAGTAATACACTAAAAGAGACATTGTGTAAAGTTTATACTTCATTCATAATTACATTTTGCTGAAATATGACAAACGCAAAAATTTTGAAACTGTATATAAAAGTTTGTCTTTCCATGAATGTTAATAAATATATGCATGTACTGTATGTGGTTGATTTGAACACTTTGTCTTGGCTTTAAATTCTAGATGTACGTAAAAAAACTGGTTTAGTACTTATATGTATATGTATGCAATGTTGTATTATTTATAAACAAAATATACCGATGACAAACATAACCTCAAAGTTGCGGTTTCCAATAGTTCGACAGAATGTTGTTGCAAGTTAAATTCTGATCAATATTACAAAAATGGCAGGTAGTATGAGACAATTAGAAGAAAGACAACTTCTAGTTGAAGTAACACGGATGCAATGGTCTCCAAAAATGGATCTCTTAGCAATCGCAAATGTGAAAGGTTAGATGTTTCATTTAGTAAATAAAAAATTGAAGTTTTTTAGTTGTTTAAATTTCTGTAACACTTTATAGTTGATATTAATTATTTATACGTAAGTTAATAAAAACATATTATTAATTTTTTAATAAATATTATCAGAGTTTGATTCATCGCAATATCAATTTTATTTATAATGGTAGGAATTCTTGAATATCATAAATGTAATAAATAATGTTATCTTTATTAAAATGATTTTTATAGGAGAAGTTACGTTACATAGATTAACATGGCAAAGAGTATGGTTGTTGAGTCCTCAAGAGGAATCCGATACTATAGCGAATTTAGCATGGAGACCAGATGGAAAACTTCTAGCAATTTGTTATGAAGCCTCTAAATTAGTGTGTCTTGTAGATATTGAGAATAAAAATATTGTACATAGAACAAAGTTAATGTTGCACAATGCAATTACATGTATGACATGGTTACCATTAGCAAATTTAGAAAGTGATACTTTGTTAAATGGTGGCAAAGCAAATATGCTACCGACAGGAGAATATCTCCCACCTTTACCTAGTTTAAATAGAAGTTTTGGTCAAGAATCAGAACGCAAGGAATTTTTATCTCAAACTTTGGATATACTTTTTGTAAGTTTAAATATCATATATGTTTTGGAATATTAACATTGTGATCATCTATAGACAATTGTATATGCTATAGCTTGGCTTAGATGATGGAAATGTTGCAATGTATGTATTTGGAATGTTCTATTGCGGTACAATTTCTGTTGGTCATGGTCAAATATTAGAAATTAGTGGTGGATTTGGCAAATCAATGTGGATTACATGGAAGGATAATAGTGGCATCAAAGCAAGTAGATTATGGTGTCCTCTGTTGGAACAAAGCACAGCTTTTTTAAAGGTTCTTTGCTTAATATATTTTAAAAGTTTATTTTAAAATAATACTAAATTTCTATAAATTTTTTATATAAATTTGAGGTAGCACATGCTCAAGCTAATATTGAATACCTGATGGATTATCTTTCACGTACGTTAATGGCAATATCTGAAGCATGGGAGACAATTCTTTTGGAAATGGATGAAAAGCTTGCACGATATGCAGAAACAAATCCACCTGGTGGAGTTGCTGCGGACTTTTTAGAACTGTTAATGATTGGTATACCTACCCAAAACTTAGAGAATTTCTTGCTACGTGATTTGACTGAAAAGGGTTTAAAAAAATTAGGACACAGCATTGAAATGTGTTATAGTAATATACAGGTATGATAGTAATATTTGATGATAATTTCTTTAATTTATCTACATCACAACAATCCATTCCTATTTTGTAGAAATTAGTCTTAAAAAATTTAACTAGCGTTGGGATGGCCCTTGTATACCAATTAGCTGAAATGAGAGGAATGGTTAGATTAGGTGGCTCGTATGAATTACTAGGACTTACTGATGAGACTATTATAACTAATGCTCTTCATGCATCAGAAGCTTTTTTAGCAAAATCTTCTGAAATTCAACAAGTGATAGATCATAGCATGCGTGACTATAAAGCGTTTTTCCGGTACGTTTAAAAATTAAAATTATTATACTATTAAAATATTTCTACTATTTCTATTTCTATTTCTATTCCTCCTATTTTATATTTTTATTTTAAGGTGGTTATACGTTGCAATTTTAAGGCTGTCAGATGAAAGAATACCATCTGAAGTAAGTCGTGTTAGTCAACAAGAGTTAACATTTATCGCCGAATTTTTGCGCGGTTTTGATAAAACTGAACCTGGTGTTGGAGGAAGAAAAGGGGTGAATTTAGAAAAGTTAGGTCAATACTTGCGACGGGAGAATTTACAAACTTGTCTAACTCCTGAAGGAAGCGAATGGGCTACTATGCTCGATGAAAATCATTGTCTTCGTGATCATCCGCTTATTGTGAAACAAGACCTTAATTATTCCTTATTGCAGTCTCATGCGAAATTAATTACTGCTATACATAATGTTTTTCGTGAGGCTTACCAAGGATTAGTTGAACATTTCACCATATCAAATATTGCTTTGGCGCCGTCTATAGGATTTACATCATCTCAAGTTGCAACAAACAATGATAGTTTGCTAGTAGCTACATGCGATGCTGACCATCAAATATTACGACTGTTTAAAGTCGAGTGTTCATGCATAGAACCTATTTCTCTTAGGTTTAAATTAAGTACGATAGATACGGATTATAAATCAGGTTTGCTGTTTTACTATAAATATATGTGATAATTTAATTCTTCAAAGTAACATAACGTTTGTTTTTTTACAGAATCTCATTCCAAAACGTACATAGACTGTACCGTAGTTGATCTACAATTTTACTCTAACGAACATCTCAGTTTACTGCTACTTAACAAACATACACATGCATCGTATCTTGTACAATTGCCATTGAATAACGTCCGGATTTTTGAAAATCAAGATAAGAATGCAATTAGTTTAGTAGATCTTTTAGGTAATAGTTGGCCACGACCTTTTCAAGGTATAACTGCTAAAAAAATAGCAGTCAGTGGTGCGCGAAAAGTGGCCGCTGTTTTAAGTGAGAACAATAGGAAAATAAGATTATTAGAAACTGAAGTGGAACCTGAAGAAGAGGAAGAAGAAGAAGATGAAGAAGATGTAACGAATGATAGTATGTTGAACACTACTCATGGAACAGCTGCAAATTCTCAAACATATAATTAAACTATTTAATCATTATTTATATACATAAATATATCTACAATATGTTGCAAGAGAATTCTCATCTACAAAACATTTATTAAAACTATTTTTTTACTTATGAAATGATTATGTATTTTATGTCTTCATGGCACAATTCCTAAATCAATGTATATGTACATAAATTTGAATATGGCTATGTATATATGTGTGTATGTCTTTATATTGCATTCACCATGAAACAAAATTTCTTTGAATATATTAAAAAATTATTCATTATTTTTGCATTTGATTAAATACTCTTGGGAAGTCAATATCAAGAGCTTCATTATCAATACCACCTTCATCAATTGTTGGTATAGACATAGATGGTGGAGGAACAGTATAAATATTTGGCGTATATTTTGCAGGAGAATTTTCTCTTGATTCTTCCAAATCTGAAATAATTCACATTAATTAAACATACAAATATGATATTTTGTTTTACATATCAATTTGTAATATTTACCAAAAAAATTGCGATTGTGTTTCCTTTTTGTTGTGATAATGAAAAGAACAATAGCTATGGCAACAACTATTACCATAACAGCAGCCATACCCCGTAATAAATTTGTCTATAAGAAAGAGAGTATTGAAAACAAATAGGAAAGATATATTTATTGAAGATATAACGTATCTTAACATACCTCAAAATCGTTTTCCCAAAGATCTTCCCAATCTTTCTTAACTATTAATTCAATAGTATTACTAGTGATATTAGAACGATCTGATATACCTTTGGAAAAACACTTATAGAAACCAGACTCAGCTGTTGATACACCCTAATAAAAGATATAATTTCTTAAGATAAAATACCTAAAAGTTGTACGAGGAATATTTACAATAATTATTTACCCTTATGAAAAGCTTTCCGGTTAACACTTCATAATTATACTTGTTTTCATCCATTAAATTTCCAGGCCCAATAATGCGATTATTGCCAGTAAGTTGCCAAAACATAAAACGATGATGATCATCACTGCTTAAACATGGAAGTTCAGCTATATGACCTGCTGGAACTTTAGTCACTGTAACTTGATCTTCATTAGCTCCACTTTTCGTTAGTGATAATAATAAACATAGAAATATAAAACAAATCATATTCATCTGTAAAATAGAATTGCAATAAAAATAATAAATAAGATTGGATAGAGTATATATCTATTTATTTAAATATTAATAAATAATAAGTTCAAATTATATGTTTGAATATATTATAATTTGTAATATTTAGTATTTTTATATTTAATATTTAGATAGCTTAATTTATAATATTAATCTTAGTTTTTGCAAAATTTGTTGTTAATTTTTTAATTATTGTAAACTGTATAGATATTTAATGTAATATAGTAGAAACATATCTGATCATTCTACCTGCTGCATGTTACTTATATCCAGCTCAGTAGATCACTATAAAATTGTTGATTTATCCACTTTATGAATTCATAAGTTCTATTCACACAAAGGAATACTTAGATTAAAAAGTCATAGTAAAAATGTATGAACACTGTTACAAAATTTGTTCTACTATCAACTAAACTAGCAAAATGTTTTGTATCATTCGTACTGTGTTCTACTAACAATTACATTCCAATTCCACTGATCATTTCCATTGAAAGAATTTCAATGGTGTAGGACTTTAAATGTAACAGATGGTTGCTGGAATAATTATCATATGCACAATGCAAGCAAAAGACATTTGTCAATGAACCATGTTGCATAACAGTAAAGGTAAGTACATAAATTCTTTCTAATGTTTCACTGTTATTTATTCTATATATTAATAAATATGCTAAAAAATATTACAGTCACTTTATTGTTTGTAAGAGATGACAGTCTTATGAACTAATGAGAAAAGCTTCAATAATGGATCTGAGGTAGAGTTACTTATTTATATCTTTGTCCTATTCATCCTTGTGCAATAGAGTATTTATAGTAAACTAGAGTGGCATCTTGTGACTACCATGCTATCTAAACATGCACTATATACTTTCTCACTTTTACTATTCAAAAAAGACTGGTATGTAGAATAAAATCTGATGTCAGGAAAGTATTTACACATGTTGTACCTATTAATTAATCATTATATAACATATACATATGAGATGCAAATAAATAATAAATTACTACTCTTTTTCAAAATGTTTTTAAGTTAAAAATGTGATCCTCAAATATACAAAAAATATAGTCATTGTTTATAATTGAAATCAACATAATTTTGATGGCATTGATAATAATTATATCAATAATAATTACTTAAAGTTAATTTATACAAAATGTATTCATATAAAACATAGTAGATATTACATACATTTATTGTAATATTTCTGAATTGGTTGTGATT
Organism: Bombus soroeensis; assembly: GCA_014737365.1. NCBI lineage: Eukaryota > Metazoa > Arthropoda > Insecta > Hymenoptera > Apidae > Bombus > Bombus soroeensis. The sequence continues at coordinate 307,848 of JACXIL010000250.1, forward strand.
TGGTCATTGTTAGTATCGATAATGATGCATCAAATTTATAAAGACATCAACTGCCAATGCTGGAAGAAGAATCCAAAATGGTCCCAAAACAAGTTTTGCTGGTAAAAACCAATGTGGTGCTTCTAATTTCAGACATATTAAAATTTGGGCACTTATTTTCATGAGCATAACTGACGTATACCACATCTGAAAAGAAAATATTTTCGATATTTATAAAATATAATAAGTACCCAGTTTCATCACAATACACGTTTATATCAAATTCATAAGCTTAGCTTTTTGTATGAAATATTATATTTTCAAGAATTTTAATATGATGAATGTTACATATAATTTGTCACTCAATATATATATAATAAATTAAGTTTTCTTTTTAATGAAATTCTTATTATCATTGGAATGGACAATACATTTTTTATTTATTCATATAATTAAGGGAATAGTATACTACAAATTAAAGTGAAAATTTTTGCAATCTTCTTATTAACAAATTAATTAGTAATATTTACAATTTATATGCAAGTAATAGTCTTTGATGAAAAAAACTTACTTCCCGGGGTAAATGATCAATACGTCCATTTTTAAAAAGAGTGATGATATTAATAATAATATTAACTGAAACTATGAGGTCAAATAACCACAGTGGAATAAAAACAATAAACCAATTCCATTGTGTCCTCTGATCGAGCCTCAAGACAAGTAGAATCAGAAAAATCAAAAGATTAAACCATGTATATAACGCACGATGTAAAGCTGTCATTGGGATATATAATTAAATACGTCAAAAATCACGAGACAAAACGTGATTTTGAAACTATACGATTATGTTGCAAATTCGGTGATCTGTTTACATCAACGTTTAATATACCACCTAACCTCTATCGTCAACTAACCTATAAATTGTAACGATTTCTAAGATGTCGCTACTAACATAAATATATTAATATTATTCATATTTGTATATCGCATTATGAAACGACATAAAAAATATATTACTACAGAATATGTTATTTCTTTATTATTTTTAATGAAGTAAAGTTGATTATCTTTAATTTCATCATAGTTTTTATATTATATACTGATATTGTAAAGTTACGAGATCGATTGAGTGATATAAACGGCTAGCCCGGGTAACAAACTCGAGGTCTTATTTTTGTTAAGCAGATATATTTTTGGATTATTTTGAGATAATGATAATGTTTGTACTTTTTCAATTAACTCTGATTTATAACTCTCAATAGACGTAGTATTTATAGGGAAACTNATATGTACATGAATATAATTTGTTGTTATGTTGTTCTATACTGTATTTGTGTTATATGCTTGTTGTATTGTATACATGTGTAATTATATAAAGATACATTTATTCATATACCTATTTATTATAAGATGACATAAGTTTTTATTGCAATAATCTTAAAAAATTATCATATACATATACTTTGTACTTTTAAAATAATTGTTAAAAGGACATGATATTATAAGTGAAATATCATTCATTTTATAATTTTTTTATAACGAGTAACGCCATTATTATTCAAATTATTCGAAAGTAATATAAAATTAGTTAAGTTATTTTTCAATATCTCTAACTATCTTAAAAGCTTTACAAATTTTTACGCTATAAAAAGAATATATAAGAACATACTATCACTAAGAAACGACCTTGAATTAAGATTGTTTCATCATTCAGCAAATATGATTGTAGTTGTAAAAATTGTACGATCATCCAGTTGAGCCGATAAGAATTCTTTCAGAATAAGTACTATTTATAATTTAATTTGCAAACGACATTTATAAATCAACTGAAATAAACTGAATTGAATGATATAATAATTATAAGGTGATACGTTCCTTGTGAATATAGTAAATAATACAATTATCGTAATTATGCCGAATGAAGCGAGTCCTGCATCACATGGATCTAACGTGCGTATATGGCATTTAATACAATTTTTTTATTATTTGTTTATACATGAACGTATAATATAAAATATTTATTCAAATATAATGGTTTCTTTTTAATTTGAAGTTAATCGAAAATTAAATTTGTTCATTATCAAATTATGTAATTAAACTGTTATATTTAGACAGATGAAGTGAACGAGTACGTAAGTGCTTGCTATTATTTAAATTTTTGATCAGCTAATCAGATTTATAAATTCGACAATTTGAAGCAATTCAAAACATTGTTAAATTTAAATTAATACAAATCTACTCCTTAGATTCTAATTATTTGTCACTTCAATGAATCTTATGAATATACTTACATATATGAATATATATCTTTATTAAGCTTTTCGTGATATATGTATACATACATTATTCATTAAGGTTAGTTGGTTGATTAAAAAACTTTCCCTTTGATAAAAATGCTTTCATTTGTCTAATAATATTATATTAATACTGCCATTATATGTACATATATATGTATATGAAATTATGTAGTAAAATTGTAGTGTTATGTTGTATACTTTATAGCAATTGTGAAACAATCATCTTTTGATGCGTTACCTAATATTTAACAATATACAACATATTACAATATATAAAGCCACATTTACTCTACGTTTGTAATACCTTCGGTAATATAGCTATAAATATACTGGAATAGTAGAACTGTTCTTAGATCGAGGGAAGTAAGATCTATTTTAAAGGGTAGCGTCCTGTGTCTGACCCCATGTAGAAGCCGGTAATTTCTCGAAGAGTGTGCATAAAAAACTTTGAGAACCGGTAACGAACTGTAGACATTTTCGTACTCTTTCTCAATAAGTATGCTGTCGAAGCATTAGCAATTGTGAATCTTACGGATTCTTTTCTTGTTTACCTTTTCTATCTCCTCTTATGATTACGACCTTAGCCTCATTTTCAACACCTTTTTACTGAGATTCTAACCACGTGTGATTTAATTTACGATGTCAAATTTACGATCACTGGTAAGTAGTTTGAATAAAAAATGTAAGTTCTCTGAAACCGTATCATTTTTATTAATCGAAAATTTCGAAAAAATTAATAAGCCGTAATGCATGTAACTGGCTTGCATTGTATTTTTGTATAACTCAAGCAATCAATTTCTCGTATATTAGTTTATTATTGTTTTATTATAGGTAATAGGTTTGTCCATTTATATAAATGGATAAAAAGTGTAATTTAATTGTAAAAGAAATTGCAAGAATGTTTGTGTGATGACATAGTATGTGCTTCAGTAAATTAAATTGTTTAAAAGCTAAAGATTCTAAGTATTTATTGTTGTAAGAAGAATTTATAAAGTTCATGATTTAATGTATTTCTATATATGCAGATGACATTCAATAGATCGTCATGTTTTGAGTATTCTCATCTACTTTGTTGATAATATCTTTTGAATTGGTATTGTATTTTTCAAATTAGTTTTATATATTAAAAATCAGTACTTAAGTATTACATATAACTCTTTAGTAATCTTCAAAATGCTCGCAAATTTTATCAAAATTTCAAATACAATGAATATGTTTGTTTTATAAACTTTATTTTCAAATTTGTAATCTCTATATTTTTCTTTTTTTGTTTTAGTTTGTATCAGTATTGGCTGCTGTAGGCACCATAGCTGTAATAGGATTAGCAGTGAAATTCTACAACAGTTGGAGAAATGATAAGAAAAAGAAATCTCCAATTTTACTGGTTGAACCAGTTGTTAAATATAGTTTACCATTAATAAAAAAAGACATATTAAGTCACGATACAAGAAAATTCAGATTTGCATTGCCAACTTCCGATCATATATTAGGATTACCAATCGGTCAACATGTTCATTTAACAGTGAAGATTGGAGATGAAGTTGTTATACGCTCTTATACACCTGTATCAAGTGATGATGACCATGGTTATGTAGATCTTGTTATTAAGGTAAATAATAAAATGAATAAAATATGATCTATGTGGTTCAATATGAGAGTCATGAATAAAATTATATTTTTAGGTATATTTTAAAAATGTACATCCAAAATTCCCTGAAGGAGGAAAACTGTCTCAATACTTAGAAAACTTAAAAATTGGAGAGACAGTTGATTTTAGAGGACCTTCTGGTCGGCTTGTTTATAAAGGCCATGGAAAATTTTCTATAAAAATTTTGAGAAAAGATCCACCTGTGGAATATAATGTTAAAAAGGTACATGTATTTAATTTATGCAATTATATTTTCTGCTTGTAAACTTTAAGAAATAAATAAATTTGTATGTTGTTGCAGATTGTAATGTTAGCTGGTGGAACAGGAATCACACCAATGCTACAATTAATTCGTGCTATAATAAAGGATTCTACAGATGAAACTCAAGCTTCGCTACTTTTTGCCAATCAAACAGAAAAAGATATATTACTTCGAGATGAATTAGATGATATTGCAAAGAATCATCCTAACAAATTGAAAGTCTGGTATACAATAGATACTAGTAGTGAAAATTGGCCATACAGTACTGGATTTATAAATGCGGATATGATCAAGGATCATCTATTCCCTCCATCACCTGATACAATAGTACTTATGTGTGGTCCACCTCCAATGATTAATTTTGCTTGTAATCCTAACCTTGATAAACTCGGTTATGATCCAAAATTACGATTTGCGTACTGAAGCAACAAATTATTTTTGTCACATTTAAATGTCGAATACATTTGGCTTCTTAGTACATACTTTGGCTAAAAAATTGGTTTATAATTTTAAGTTCACTTCAGTTCATAAATTTAAATTCATATTCATAAACATGTTTCATCTTTTAGTGTATACCGTATATTGGTCAATGTAAATGAATATATCAGTTCAAGATTTAAAAATACGAGTACAATTATGAGTACGTACAATTCTACGAATTCATTATATTTTTAACTACATTTTTGTTCAGACAATTGCATTTTTGTTATAAATAACATTTATAATAATTTTTTATTCAAATTTATTATTTTGTATAGATGTTGCCAATGCAAAGCTTTAGTAAGGAAAATATACAATTTTAGGGTATTAAGCATTTATTGATGTTAAACCTATCGTATTGTTATAAAAAATGATGATCGCAAAATGTCCGATTTTTTTATAAACCCTTCTCTTACTTCTGTTTCGAACAGTGATGTAAAATTTATAACGTAAAATAGTATTACATACCATAGCATTAAAGAAGTATGTTGGTATCAATTAGTGTCAATGTTTATTAACAAAAGGGATGAAGCTGAATTGTTTATTATTTAATTATAATTCGTGTTACGAAAAAAAGCAGTGCAGATAAAGTGAACGAGCATCTGTGTAATTAACAATATCCGCGATCCTTGACGCGCTTTCTGGGTGCAGCTCGTAAGATATCATCCACGCGTAAAATCATTTCGGCTGCTTCTGCTGCACTAACTAAAACTTGCCTCTTCACCGCCCAAGATTCAGTTATTCCTAATCGTTTCATACAGCCTACTTTTCCTTGTTCCATATCTATTAATGAGAGATAAGTCAAAATAATTAATAGTCTATTATTGCTATTCATAACAACAACAACTGTAAATTATATTTATTATTTTAAAATAAACATACCAAGGCCCATGGTATTTGCGCCAGAATTATGTGCAGCTCTCAATTCGCTAACTAATTGAGCTGAATCGTAACCAGCATTGTCGGCAATAACAGTGGGTAATTGTTGCAATGCACGAGCAAAAGATTCCATTGCAACTGCTTCTTTTCCGGGAGTAGAAGCAGCCGCGTTCATTACGGCACAAGCCATTATCATCTCACTACATCCTCCCCCATAAACAATTCTCGATTCACGTACAGTAGCTGATAATACGCAAAGCGCATCATGCAAAGATCTCTCAGCTTCATCAAGAATTTGCTGGGTAGCACCTCTAATAATTACTGTACAAGCTTCTCCTAAAGGAACTCCAGAAAATCGTAATAAAGTGTCTTCACCCAACATTATCTAAAAAAATGAATGTATCTTTAAAAGTGCTAATTCACTAATCATAATTCCAATTTATTCAGGCATACCTGCTCAATAAGATCACATTTGCCAAGTTTCACTATATCAGGATGATCAAAGGTACTGACAATTTCCCCACCAGTAACAAGAGCAAGCCGTTCAATACCATCAAAGTCAGCATGCTCGATAGCCATAATATTAGCGTCAGCGAATAATTGTTCTGGGTAGTTATAGATTAACTGTCTATTAACAAAAACGTTGCAGCCATGTTTTATGATCTTCTCAACTTTATCCTAAATTGTAAACATGCGATTATAAATAATTAAATACAGCTCTTTTTGTTAATTGTAATATAATTGCACTTTATAGTTACTTTCATTTTTTCCTTTTCTGCTCCTTCTAATTCTGCAATTTTTGCCATTGAGTCAACTCTAACTCTAGAACCAAATACCTGTAAACCAATGTATACATGAATATTGCTAAATTACTATAGAACTTATACAACTATTATAAATTCATATATTTCTTCTTTACCTTGATTTTATCTGTATCCATAGGAGTGTTCGCTATAAGTATACGTGCATCAGTTATTCTCTGTGGCTGATGTACACCAGGTTTTTTGTCTAGTAAGAATCCCTCATCAAGGAAGGAATCACCTAAAGTTCCTCCACGCTTCTTAATTATTTGAATAGCTGATAAATTGCCAGATCCTTTAAGACGCAACACAGCATTTACTGCAAGCTTGCTGAAGTGTTCTTTATGTTGGGACAGAATTTTTGAGCTCAGAGTTGTACGGGCAATATTTAACAAATCTTCACGAAAACGTTCAGGGTCTGCAGAATTATCAGCTGCAGCATTTTTTAAAGCTTCTCTTGCTGCATTAGTTGCACTTCTCCAGCCAGAAATTATGGTTTGTGGATGAATTTTTTTATCTATTAATTTCTCTGCTTCTCTTAATAATTCAGCAGCTAAAATATGAAATGATTATTTTAAGCACTGGATATTAAGTACAAATAATACTAAAATTTTATATTGATTTTATACATTATTTTTAATATAAAAGAATTCTCATAAGTTATATACTAATGATATTAAAGAAATTAGAATAATTATACCAACCAAGGACAGTTACAGAAGTGGTACCATCACCAACTTCATCATCTTGAACACGCGACATATCTACTAAGATTTTAGCAGCAGGATTATCGACACCAACATTTTTGAGAATAGTTGCACCATCATTGGTAACTTGAACTTGTCCTGCAGATCGGCCATGAGACACCAAAATCTTATCCATACCTTTAGGTCCAAGTGTAGATTTTACTAAATCACCAATGGCTATTGCTCCTACAAACAAACTTAGCCTGGCAATTTCTGCCTTCTCTTCTTCTGCTTCATTTTTTAGGATCCTGACAGGATTTAAGGAAACCTGCAAATGGCCATTTAAATTTTTAGAATTATTTTTATTACTAATATTAACAAATATTTTCCATATATTTTAATTTATTTATGCCATATAAATTGCCACGTTCTAATTATACTTTTCGCATCTTTAAGATATTTTTTGCATTAATTTATTGTTTAATAATGCGAAGTATCATTTATTCAATCACTTAAAAGTATAATAAACTATAAAAAGTTTGTAAGTTACAATTGTTTTATAAATTGTATTATATCTTTAAGAAATAATTTCTTTTAATTTATAATTAAAAAGATCTATAGTCACATGTACGCCATTTGTCATATCTCTATACGAAACCGGGTAATGAAAGCTAACTCATTATTATTTCGATCTTCTATCTGACGATATTTCAATAATATTACTTTACGATATGCTAAAGGAAGATGAAAATCAACTAATTACCATTTTGAATTATTGCTAAAGCAATGGGACACAATTTATAATCGAATAAAGTTTGTTCAACGACACAGCAAAGCACAATTACAAGAAATTGTCTATAGATAGGTGGAGTTAGTGGCACCTCCGCTTGAAACGCCAAAGATATATTTTCTTCCCTTATTCCGTTCTAGCGTTTCTTTGATTGGTTAACATAAAAAACTTAGATTATTTTTCACCAATCAAAAATGAGATTAAAATACTTAGAGAACGGAAGGTACCTTTCATCATTGAATTTTAGTGAAAAACACCAAGAATCTTCTGACATAATATTCATATGTAGATGGCGCGTCATGCTGGTATCACCGATACGATTCTGAATTTAATTCCTTTTAAGGCTTGTCAAAGGTATAAATTGACACATCATACACTGACTTAAATGTCCTGTCAATAATATGTATAATATTACTTACATCTAATTATATTGTGTTTTTAAATAGAGATATAACTATTGAAAGTATATTAAATTATATGTAGATTTATTTATAACGTAAAAAAGGAATGTTTAGTAATTCTTACAGATTAAACAATCTCTTTTAGGAATTAATAGATAGAATTTTATATCATAAAATATTAACATTTTATGTAAAGAATAGTATTTTTCTATATCTGAATACATGTACATATATATTATTAAAACTCTATAATTTCGTAAAAAAATTATGAAATTAAATACGATATTTATATTTATACATAAACAAAAATTCTCTATTTGCAGGAGTATTTGATATGTACGACATATAATGAGATCGCAAAATTCATCATCTGCTTGGTAAAAAATCGATTGTATCCCTACAGTTGCAGTTATCGGAACACATGATACGATAAAAGTTTCTGCCTTTTATCAGAAATTTAAATTCCACTAACCAATTTGGGTAGACGCGTGCTCGGTAGCGCGCGCGCGCACGTTTAAATAACGGTCTACACCCAGCTGTCCCCTATTTCATACGGATCTCCACGCACAATAGGGGTCCTATAGACCTTTTGATGCTTTTATGGGACGCATAGCTGCAGACGTTCCCGCGCATATGTATTTGACGTTCCGAGACAATGCCATAGGACAACGGTCGTTACAGAATAAAGGCATTCTGGATTATCGTTAATCAAGAAGTATACCGTATTGATTATCGCTCTTTCAATGTTTCTAAAAACATGTATTTACCCCCTTATCATTTTTCTCTCAATAATATACTACGAAGATGCGCGCGCAATAACAGGTTTTCTGCGCGAAATTAGCCTTGGCATTTCAGTAAAGCTAATGTCTTCGCGTTTCAATCATTTTATTCACATTAATGCATGTACACACATAACACGCGTGTATATACGAGTAATATACGGGTGCTGCATATGCAAATTAATGATCGAAGACGCGCTTTCTTTTGCTCGATGTAGTCATATAATCTCACTTTCCATGAATCGTCGAAGAAACTCTTTGTAAGATATAGTCGCCATTGGTAAAAGTATATATAATTTCATAATCGATTCTACGATCTAATTAACGGTTTTAAGAGATCTTTTTTGTAATGTAATGCTACGAGGAACTAATTATGTATTACGTTCAGGAGCATCCCACATCCAAAGATTTTACGTTCGAAGGAATCCATTATTAATAAAATTCCAACGTGTGAAGTCATCGATCCACGAAATGATCGTTAAAAGGAAGAATAAAACTTGCTAGGCTATGCGTCATAGTCTTTGTTCCAGCAATTTAAATCGTAATTAGAATCTATGGTCCATCGACATGATTTAAATATCCTTTTTTTAAACACGTAAAGTACTTAAAATTTAACAATGCTAGGTTATGTAATTGTGTATACTGTAATAAATGATATGTATATACACATACATACAAGATATAAATTATAAAACTAATATTTCATAAATTTTTAGCGCGTTCTAATGTATACAATCGCTCCATGCTATTAGAGTGAAACAATCGCTAATGCATAATCAGTTTTAAATGACTGTTCCGCAAATCCAACCAATTGAAGTGAATTGGCGATCGAAGTCGTAAAAGAATTGACTAAGTGAATCATCCATACATACAAAGGTGCGGAACACTCATCAGTGGAAGCATTTCACGCAGATGTCCAGAGCGGCGCGTGCCCCTAGGTTCGGTGGTGGTGGAAATGCCTCTTCAGCCTGTTTTCGCAGGGGGAAGCCGACCCCCACGTGTACATACATGTACGCGAGAGCGATAGGGAACCGGGAGTCACACCTGGCCCTTAAAAATAGCATTGGCGTGATTTCGTGACGTCGCTCGTGGCACACATACTGCATCCGCACGATTTTAATCTCTCTTCTCCGAAAATTTATGAACGGACTTCCTTGTTTAGCAAATTTTTCTTATAAAACATAAGCGATTATGAATATTATTCTATTCTTTTAATAAATTATTTTAATACGTTATATAATTTTTCGCTTGTGTTTGTTTTAATATTGTTTTTATTATTAAATTATTACCGTTTTCCTCTATGATATTTCTTTGTTCAATTTCATTAAATAATTTTGATCTTTAGATTCCTAAAAATTGACAATTGTCTTGTGTTTCTTGCAGGGGTCGAAACACCTACATTTAATTGCACTATATTTGATAGAAAATAATCGAACGGACTTCCTATTGACGGCACTGCTTTGTACGTAGAATGCACATAGTTATGCTTTGGCGGTTACACATGGGTTACACATACTAGGGTGCACGGGGGTACACGTACTGGTATGCACCCCGTAGAGGTGACAAAAGAGAAGGGGAGGAGCTCTATTTTCATACAAGTTGGCTTACGAGCTCGAGGCGGGAAGGGAGCGCGACTTATGGGAGGAAGTCGGAAGCGACCCGATACGAGTCAGTCGTTCGCGAAGCACCAATACGTTTAGATCGATCGATCGATGTACGAGTGCATCTAATGGATTATTGATTCGACATATAAATTCCGGACAGTGTTGGTATCGTTATACTGTATTTACTACAAATTATTACACATAAGCACGCAAAACAATGTGTGTTAGTACTTAATTAACGATAAAACAATGAACTTAAAATTCACTAAAAATTGAACTAAATTATTCAACAACTTGGCGATGCTCTTCTAAAGTTTACAATTAAATACTACCTAAATACCTTTAAAAGTTGATATTTTCATGTTTTTTGTACATGCGATAAATCGTGCAGTTTAAATAGAAATTGTTTAGAAATCATAATTTAAAAAGGAAGAATTTTAAAGAACGTGTAAAAGAAAGAGTTCTTGGTGTCAGTGCGAAAAGCGATTGGATTCTTCATGGGGGTTGCAATGGACACCATACGGTCCTCCGTGCACGCGACCTGTAGGAGGGTCGTTTCGCTCTACTGAATCGTGAAACCACCCCAGTGTGGCATCACATGTGGCATCATTGCTCATCCTCGTCGTTACTGTCGAACCTGAATCTTCCAAGGAGCTTTCTCAATTTGAACTAATTTCTCCTTCGACGAGCTCAACGTAGAATACCTCATAAAAAGAGATTAGAATTGCCGCGAAAGTTGGTTGAGGAAAGCGAATATAAAAAATGAGCGCGTTTAAGAGACATCAAAGCAAAGTGTTCTGGAGTCACATGGCGTCTCAGGATCTAGAAAGTTTGGATCCTTTCGCTCCGAGGAACGATTTTGCTAATGTCAAGCAAAACATAGCGGACAATCTTGAAGTAGCCGAAGAGGAAACGGAAGAAGAGCATTCGTCCAGCATCAACGATACCAGCGACACGATCGATGCTGAAAACGTAACGGCGATTCGCGTCTGCCTAAACGAAAACGATGAACGACAATATTCGAGAATGACAACGATACACGAGGAAAATCTGATGACTCAGACGTAAGTGAAATTATTGCGATCGGGATGAAATTTATGTTGTTGTAAGTTTGCTCGAGCATATCGAGAACGTTTGTTTGACTATTATTGGTTCTTCCTTATCACATTGACACACAACGCTACTTTCGTACCGTTAGCTTTAATTACTTAAGTTTCACAACAACCGTATGATAAGTTTTCAAGCGTTCAAATCGTTCACGAATTATTCTTTACATTGATGCCTTTAGTCTCGTATTTTGTGAACAATGTTTTTGATCACAATGGTGTTTAATAAATCCAGTATTATTTTCATGTTTAAATGTTATCCTTTAATTTGCCGTAGTTTAATCTGCCTTCTTTATATATTTGTATATTTATTGTTGCAAAAATAATTGATTGTAATGTACGATTATTTATTATACTTATACTTACTATTATACTTGTATTACATATATCAGTGATATGTGATTTTTTATGAAGGACATTTAATATGTCGATCGAATAAGATAATATATTTTAATGAACGATAAATATGTAATTTGACCATTTAAAATTTTGCTCCAGTTCCTTTTTGACTTATGAATACAATTTTATCAGTGCGATGAATTTCAGTTCAAGGACTGAACCCGTATATGTTCTATGCAGATTACAGTTACAAATACTTCTATATCGTTTGTTAAATACGTTTCTTCGAAAAAATTTTAACTTGGATAGAACTAGATGCAATTGAAAAGTTTATTTAATTTTTAATTGCGGCTAAAGATGCTAGCAAAGATGCTAGGAAAATAAATTACATTAATATTTGATAAGTTTGCCATATAAGTATTTTCAATCATTGCAATACACAAAAATAACCATTTTCAACATTTTATAGGGTCACAATGGAAATAAAGGACGAAGATAAAGGAGACGAGAATAATATCGCTCTGGCAAACAGATCGTGCAGTCCTTTGAGTCAAGATCTCCGAAGTCTAGATTCCGGTTTCTCCGATTCCGAACGATCGAATTGTTCCGAATTTTACGAGAATGAAACGCCTAGACGAAGGAGACGGAAGCGAGTTAAGGATCGACGACATGGAATGCATTCGAGAATCGGTGCTGTTTGGTTGGAAAATGAGACTATTCCGAACCCAACGTATACCTCTACTCCCAAGGACTCCAAAATTTTACCTCGGAATAAAATGGTCCTTAACATGCATGAAGAACGAGGAGTGTCAAGATCACGCAGGTAATTTAAATACAAAAAATCTTGTTAAAATAGCCATGTGGTTACAAAAAGTTTAATTCCTATGATTCAGATCAGATGCATATATTATAATGGACTGATCTGACATATCTTGCGTATGAAAATATTATATTATTAAAAATTGGTTAAAACGATATTTTTAAATAGTTGAGGATAAGTTAATAATTATTTCTTTATACATTTCTCTCTTTTAATTTGTCCAGAAGTGTTTTAAGATTTTTAAAAGAACAACTCTACATATACCTAGAACAACTTACATAATACAATAACTTACGTAATACTTGTTCACATACATATACATGTGATAAACGTAAATATCGATTATACTAAACATTTATATTTACGTATTATAGTAATGCGGTGCATATTTGATGGATATGCTGATAAATGATCTGACATTTACATGGCGTGACACGATGAACATTTGTTTTATGAAGAAATAAGTATTTACGAAGAATAGTGTACAAATAATATGATAGCATGAAAACACATTTTCCAACTAGTGCATGTATGTTATTTCTATAATATAGTAATATACCTCATGTCCAGTATCCTAATCGTTATCAAAAGAAAATAAGAAAAAACGTAGAGCACACAAATGATTACATGTGCATATGTATACTAATCTTACAATTTCAATCGCTTTCTACACTGCAGTTATTTCAAATTCAGAATATGTATTTGTCCGGTATGTTTGATCGATAATGCCATGAAATTAAGGGGTCTCATACCTAAGGGCATTATCTCTGAAAGTAAGCCGCGCCTTCTATTAGTCGATAAGGTATGAAGGATGTATGTTTTAAGAACATGAATCGTCGCGATAAATGTCCCCAGAGTGAGCCAAGCGATAGGAATGCAACACGTAAGGCACTTCCCATGTTATTCTTTTGGTTGTTTCGTAAACTCTCATTTACCCCTATATAATGGTGGAACGTCGTGTGGTTGCGTATGCACGTGAATCGGTCGTCAATCTATAGGTGCATCGAAAGTAGCGCAACTCATCGCCGGGAATATTAAATACTCATTATACAAAACGCGTCGTGACGAAAACGACTCGGCTCGTGTTTGATTTATGACAGGAAACTTAATGAGCATGATTTCCGTGCAATTTAGTGATTTTGGTAAAGTATCTTTTATGAACGTTTGAAAGAGGAAAAAAGAAATCGTGTTTTATGCTATATAGGAATAGATATTGAATAAGCAGATATTGAAGAGTTAATTTTTTGTTTTACAATTAACAAATATCGAATGCGTAAATATCGTTAAGTTTTTAGATGACTTTTAAACATGCAATTAGTATTTATTACATTTGTATTATAATTAGACTGTGAATATTTATACACATATGGAAAATTTAAATATATAAGAGTATAAGTATGTAGAATATCCAAAGTATAGTATTTATTATGATATTTAGAGAATGAAACATATATAATTTGCAACATTTACAAATGACAAATTTATCTTTTAGATTAAAGAATAAATAATAAAAGTAAAAGATGAAATATTGAAGCATTTAGTGCCGACGAATATAATTTTTGAAGATTAAAATTAATGGTTTTTGCGTCTTCATGATTAATATTCAGGAAGGTGAGTGACAAAATTGGTATGTTAGACGTGTTCTGAAATTGTTGAGTCAATATCTTCTATGAAATCTTACAGGTTCTGAACAATGTATCATAAATAAAACGAGTAGGAAAATACTACGACATACCATCAATTAACATCGATTAATATACGTTCGAGCATCTGCAACGCAAATTAAACTCAGTGTCTAGTTCAATCCGGTATTTGGAGCAACTTATAGAGTCTATATTAATAGCAGGAAGCAAAAGACGATCGATTCGTAAACTCGCTTTGTAACGTTTGCTCTTATATAAAATTAATACTTAGATCGATCTATATTGACGATTGATGCACTAGAAATCAAATAAAAATCAAGAAGAACGTTAGCAATCCGAATTATTCTAAATTATTCAACAATTTCGCTTTCAATACGCAGAATGAATACAAGTAATCGACTGAAAGTTTTAATAATTCTAGTGTATGATCAGAAGTTGAAGAAATAAATTTAAATTTATGCAATAATGAATATTGCAAATAAATAAAAATTGATTGAATAAATAAAAAGCGATAGAAAATCAGGATTGAGAAGAATATAATGTTATAAATACTAATTTGAAAGAAAGTTTTACAGAATTATTTGTTTCGCCATTTACAATAGAATTAAATCAATCACACCATACAAAAGCAGACTCCAGGGTACTTATTATACTGCTCCAAATCAAATATTCATCCTTCTTGTATATGGGTAGTTATTATACCCATTGTCCTTGTATTTTCAATCAGTATTCACTCAATATTGACCAACAAGTGTTCGTGTAAGTTTTCAATTTTCTTTGTCAAGTTCACAAGACACGGATTCGTTCTTTAAAACATACCCAGTCAACCAAAATTGTTCTATGTGCTATCTACACTGTCTTCCATTTCTTCTCAAGACATAGATTAGATGAAATAATTCAAACACTATAATATTCTACTTTACGTACATATGGCGAAATAAAAATCATAATGGCGTGAGCCAAGGTTTTAACAATTTGAATTCACAAAACCACGTATTTTAACTTCTACATGTATTATCCCTTTAGTGTAATGTTTAATTAAGTTGCAACTTAATGATCAACCTTTTGTAACAATAGGCGCGGAATATCATTATATAAGCACTAGCAGTGAACTGACTTATATCATTATCATTCTCAGCCCTCCATATGGTTCCTGTGGCTGCACTCGCTTATTTTCAGAATCGCTCAATTGTTGTAAATTTATTTCAGCGTCGTCAGTGTCATAAAAAGTAATTTCACGAGCCTCCAGTTTTTAGCAGCATCCAATACAGAACCAACATTGTGCATCCAACAAGACAATAGGACGCGTTTCTTTTGACACCCTATAGATGTAAGCGAGCCAGTACGTGATTCAATGTAACGTGCCACACGAGGAATACCTAAATGAAAGAGCGACGCGGTTTGAGTCAACCTGGGCCCCGGTGTGTCCCGGTGCGACGACAGCGAACGTACGAAGAATTCCAGCCACCGCACCGAGTGAATCGTGTGCAGGTGATGGCGTACAGCTTAGTCAAAGAAATGGGATTAGTCACCATCGTCCATGAGAGAACGATTCTAGTTCCGGAGCTGGCCGATTAGTCAGCTTTTTGCGCTATAATATATCCGTTTCTTCGTCGATCTCCGATTGTTCCACAACGGAATCCGTGCACCTGGTTATGCGGATTGGACAGTGGTTAGGCCTTAACTATGTCGCGGCGACAGTAGTCGAGACTCCTGTCTCGTTATGGCACGATTAAGGTACTGTAGATTCTTCGTGCAATTTGGGTCATCTGTGATCTATCGTATTTGTTGGAAGTTTATGTTTCCGAGTTATGTTTGGATTAAGTGAAGATGCTGGTCGATTGTTGCAGTAGAATGGAAGAAGGTTTCGATGAATTTGTTATGACATGAGCAAGGTATTGTAGGTTCTTGGACGAATATAGTGTGATTTTGGAGCTAAATTTCATCTATGTTATTTATGTGGAACATCGATGATTCACCATGTGTGTCAAAAACTGAATTTTTACTGAGGAAAAGATATTTCTTAGATAAACGCAAAGTAGGATACAACGAGGAAAAGTTTGACATTTTATTGAAGCATCGCAAATTCCTTTACGAAGTTATATTTCTGCTATGACATGACTAAGATATTGTAGATCTCTGTATGGATATAGATATAACACGATTTTGAAGGTAAATTTATTTTGTATTATTTGTAAATTAGAATGTCGACCATTCACTGTATTTCATGGAAATTGAAATTTTATTCGGAAAAAGACGTGTCTTAAATGGATATAAGGAAGCGTAGAATAAGGAAAAGCTTATTATTTCATTGAAATATTATATAAACACACATTTCTTTGTATAGATTTAATATAGTTTGAAAGCCTTTGATCATCTATAATATTTCTTGACTAAACAGTATTGGACAATATTGAAGTAAACTTGGATAAAAGGAAACTGAAAGTGTAAAACATTACGTAAAGAATTAGAATACAATTCTCACATCTGTTTTTAAGATTTTTATTATTAATTTTTAATTTTAATCCAATTGAAAATCCTTGAAGAGGGAAACGGTACAAGTATAGGAAAGCAATATACGTAGAAATGTTTGAAGAAAGATACAACAATTCCTTAAAAGGATGACGAAGAAAATTGTTTATTACCGCTAATGTTGCAATATAAATTCACGAGTATGGAGGAATTTGACCGATATTAAAAGTATTATTACAGAGTAAGCGCATATTCTGAAAATTGAGAAAATGTTGAAAGTTGATAACATCGTTTATCATTATATAACATATTAAATAACATACTTAGATAGAAATTAGATCTTTTTGAATGGAATCACTCTGGGTGAACGAAGATCAATGACTTTTCATCATATAAGTTAAAACAGGCTAACACAAGTGCGTGAGATGAAGCGATGTTGCATAAATTTCATGGTATACGATCAACGGATACAATTATCTACGCTATTATAACCGTTAAGATAAAAAATAAATACATTACGATATTTTCGCGAAGAATGAAATGCTTTAAACGGTAATTTAAACTTCTAAAGAGGTAAATATACAGTAATAACGTTACTTTGATACATTTATATTAATTGTATCTACTCTATATTTTATAAAGATATAGTTCGAATTTATATTATTCGAAGCAATTAATTGGACATCAGGTTTAAAATATCAAACACATAACAAATATTGTATATTTATGCTTACGCGGTATAGAGCTATTACACTAATGGATAGCTTAATGAGTGACGAAATTACTTGATTAAGCAGTTATTTAATTGTTCCGAGCAATATCATTTTTTCTCTTAATGTCGTAACACGAGACGAATGACACGTGTTACTTCGATTATTTAATAAGAATTTTTCTGGACCTGGAGCTGCATTTTTAACACGAGAGGATAAGATATTTTCTTCTCTAAGAATTTAAACATAAAAAGTAATACATCACTTCAGAAAAGCAAACTTAAAATTATTATAGTTATTAATTGCTTTTGTAGATCGTGTAACTTCCCTATCGATATTTATAGAATATTATATATTACATTAATAAACTATTTTTTCTTCATAAATCCTATATTTTTATGAAACAAAAGAAAATGACGACCTTCTAATAAAATTGTGCGAAGATACCTACTTCTTCGAACGTTAAACACGATTTTGATCTTATTCTTAATAAATCATAATTCATTTATAATTTTCATTGATTGCGACACTTTATTAATTGACAAATAATGATTTTTTACAGAACGGAAGACGATCAAGTAGATGCGTCAAAAATTCCGCCACCTGTTTCCTTGGAAGACGAGTGCCTTGGCGATTTCTTGTATGCGACTGAACCACCGGAAGATGCGACCGCGCCAAGAAGCGCAAACTCGTCGATAGCGACTAACTTTTCAGAGATAGAATCATCCTACAAGTCTACTCTACATTCCAGAACTTACAGACAATCCTCATCGGTGAGATCATGGTTGAGCGATCTCGCAATGGAAATCGACAACGAGTGTAGTAATACTCTTCAAAGCAAAGCTCTACCACAACGAAAACCTCGCGAATTTTTAGACGAAAAAGAAGAAATGAATGATTTGAAGAATTTGTCGACTTTAGCTACAGCTGCTGCAAATAAATTACTTGTTAGAGCTGAACAATTTGATCGACATTATCAGTATATCTTTAAGTAAGTGTAAAGAATGACTCAAAATTTTGTAAATTATATTTCAATTTTACAGAAATAATGTTGACTACAGAAAATATTGATAATTTATGGATAGTATTAATGATACTGACGAATCATATTTTTTGCAGTAAAGTGTCGCATTTAGAAAGCGGCAGATCGGAGCAGCAGCTTCTACGTGCCATAGAGGAAGACGCTTTCTCCCTGCTTTCGGAGTTAGGTGCACCGCCCCCGCGTAGAATTCAGCAAAACAATTTGAAAGCAATATTAACGCAGTTGGAAAATATGAAGAATTATATTGACGCTGCTGTAGACACTCGCTTGGATTTTTATATCGAAGTAAGACATAATTCGTACCGCATAATAATAACATATACGAATACCATAAAGTAATTAATAATGAAGAATATATATGTAGATAGTATACACAATATTAAAATCAATATTGTTTTATAGAGGGTAGTCAGAGGGTTGGAAGAAGCGCCAAAAAATGATATCATGTTAGCCAGAGGTGCTCTAGCAGCTTTAACTGCTCTAGGTTTGGCAGGACCTCGAGCAGGAAGCAGTATCACAAGATGTTCAGGCATCAGGGCGCTTTTGACTTCCTTGATCACCGCTGGTAGGACTTCAGTAGATTTTGTCGCAGCTTCTTTACGTGCATTAGCGAGCGTGTGTTGTTCTGCTACGGCAATAAACCAGTTTGTTAAAGACGGTGGTCCAGAGATATTGACAGACTTACTAGTCGTGGACAGTACATCTGAGAAAGAGAAAATGGAAGCAACAGCATTGCTTGTACAAATCACCGCACCCTGGGTCAATGGTTTAGGTCTACCGTATGTGGAGCCTTTTGCAAAAGATTTAATACTGTCCTTAAATCGTCTAGTCGAGAACACCAACTGTGGTCAGACTTTATTGTTAGTCGCAGCCGCGTTCAATCACCTGTCCAAATCTAGAAAATGCGCATTTTTGATACTGGAACACGACACGGTTAAGAAGTTGCTCAAAACTGTGAAAAGGTCAGCTGGCAGAAATGTTTGGTTGATGGAGCAGGTAGCAGCTCTTATCAGTGAACTAGCACGTATACCTGAAGCTCGAACGCATCTGGCGGAAATTCGTGCCTCTATCGCGCTAGTTTCTTTTCTTAGAATGCGACCTCCTGGCTTAGAAAACGCATACAGACGTTTAGAAATTACTGCTGCTGCAGCGCTTACAAGACTCTGTGTAGATCCAGAGATTGCAAGACAAGTAGTTGCTGTCGGAGGCGCAGATTGTCTTCCATCGTATAAAGCTGAAGATCTTTTGACCGAGGATGAAGATCAAATTGAAGCCGGATTGTTAAGATACACAAAATCCTTAAGAAGAGCGTGTAAAAAAGCCACAAAACAAATCGATATTGCGAGAGCCAGTGATTATAGTACTTTGAGTTAAAATCTATATGAAAGTTGTACATATGTCGAATATATTTTATAAGAAAAAGAGAGTTTATGTTTATATACTTGTATAATAAAGACATTCTATATGTGTAATGTATATTTTTATTACATTTGTATAGAAATATATTATATATTGTATCATATTCTAAGAATCTTAATTTAGATATAGGTAAAATTACAAAAAATACTGATAAAAATAGTATATTCTCTTCTAATGAACAGCCACTTATAGTAGAATTTATAATCCTAAAGTAGAAGAAATCAAGTTTTGTAAAAATAATGTAATTTGAATTGACCTGATGAATAAATAAAATCTGTTTGTTATATTTTTATTTACTTTCCAGCATTGATTGTTTAGGTCGCTGACTGCTCATTCTTTAGTTGACTTTTGTGAAATACATCTATGGTTGTCTCAGAACAAGGTCTCAATTCAAGATCACAAGAACCTAATACGAACTTTCCATTAGGTGCTTTAAAATAATCTAATCCACGGCCGATCTTAATTATCCAACCATTGCTAAGTCTGAAACAAAAGTACATAATAAATGAAAAATATTCTATCATTACATATTATATCTTATAGAACTAAAATAAGAATAAAATACAATGATTCAATAAATATAATTACACCTAATTAAACTATATTCTTACACTATTTGTCTGTCATGTAAAGTATCAGAAAAATTAAATTCAAAAGAAATAAGATGAGATGATAAACTCTGTTTCAGTTCTTCTAATCTTGCTATTTGATTCTTCTTATCTTCTGGATCAAGAGTTGTAATTAAAAATATTTTAGACAGTGCATGACATTTTTTTACTGCCAGTTCACATAGCCTTACCAAATTTTGACACTGAAAATAAAATATAACATCAGTTTAGGATATATTGATACATAACTTACAAACTAAATTAAAATTAAATTATACCTGATGAAACATTCTTATATAGGGGTCTTCAATACGAATATATGTAACTGTCGCATCTAAAAATCTTCCAAAGACAGTACCATAACCATATCCTGTACTACCAGTTTCAATTTTGATTAATTCTCTGTATATGCCACTTGCCTTCTGCTTTTCAATTAAATCCTTTATTTTTTCTGCTCTGTCCAAATACTGTGATGCCCGGGTAGCAAAATGTTTCTGCCTTATTGGATCTTTTGTTTCTGATTGTTATATTAACAATTTGTTAATCAATTTATAAGTTTGTAAAAATATATAAAATAATAAAATGAGTAGTGCAATATTTAAAGATACACATAAATTTTTTATTAACATTTAAAAAAGATTAAAATAGAAATTAAAATTTCTTATAATAATAAAAAACTAATAATGTTAACAAAATAAAATTAAAAATATATATATAATATTACCTTTCATAGAATCAAGAAGTATTTGTACACCTTCTTGATATAATACAAAGGCCATTGTATACTGTTTATTATTATCTCTTTCTACCGCTCGTTTTAAAATCGAAGCTGCCGCGCTTTCCATTGTATATACATATATATATACCTTAAGCAATTTATACTAAATTATGTTTTCAAAAGTAATTACATACACTTAAAATATATTACACATTTCTAATATTCGAATAATTTCTAATCTACTGCTGCTCTCTACACATGATACGCTGTGCATGCGCAAAAGGTGGAAAGATGATATCTCGTAAATCAAAAACATTCAATAGTGAGTGATAGTAATTTTTTAAACAATATTTGTCCTTGTTATTCATTAACAGAATAATTTTATGCGAAGAATTTTTATATCGAAAAGTGTTAATATTAATTAACATATAGGTATGTATATAACAGATAAATAAAAAATGGAAAAATAAAGATTTCATACTTACTATTTACTTAATATATTGTAGAGTATCAAATCTGTCTTGTAATATAACTAGTTTCTTTGCTCCATAATCATATACTTGAAATATCGATTCTCGAGTATATCGAAAGTCATTTCGATTAATGTCACGATGCAAAACAATTATATGGCGCTTAAAAATGTAATTCTAACCTAACATTTAGCTATGTCAAGTTAAAGTAATTTAAATGAGATGCAAGATTAATTGAAGTTTAATTTTGATCGTGTTGAATTCAATAAAAAATATCATTTTTAAACAATTCATAAACGTGTAAAGCACACCTGACGTTGTTATTAAAATGAACAATTATTTGATTACAGGTTTTTAACCAAAATGCAATGACGTTCTCTCAACAGTATCATGCCACGTGAGCTATATACCAATGTGTGCGCGGGTTTTTAAATAGAAAAAACCGTACATGTAACGCATTACTGTACTTTCATGTGCGTAATATAAAATATAAAATTGTTTAATATCACTTATATTATACCATTAGATGAATTTTTTCAATGGAAATATTTTTAGTTATGAATTATTTTAAATAATTGTTTATAATTATATCATTAATTACATTTTACTTTTTAACAGTATAATAAAGAGAAATGTAAAAGTTGATGATTTTAGACCAACTATAATTTTTAATGATGAAATCCACTAAAAATATTGGAACTGGTTCTTTATGGGGGGAATTACCAGCAAGAGAAACTCTAAAACAAGAAGTAATAACTCCAGATGTCATAGAAAATATTTGGAGACAAGTTATGGAAGAATCAAATAATCCTGAATGTGATATTCAAGTGGATAGACAAGCTGAGTATGTATAGTAAATTTATCATCAATTTAAAAACAGATCTTGCTTTTAGGTCATTATACAGTTTTTTCTTTTTTTACTTATAGATTACCTATGGGAAATCTTCATGTATTAAATACTATAAATCTTCATCAACAACTAAGGATGATGGTAATAATGTGAAATAATTATTAGAAACATATAAGTCTTATATTTCTTTAATAATATTTGCATTAATTGTTAGGAAGAAGGGATGGTACTGGAAAATATGACAACAATTGAAGCACAAGATTTACAAGAAAGAAAAGAAGCACAGAATTCATTTCAATTTTCACCTGTACAAAAAGAAAGGTATTAAAACGTATATGCATAAAATACATTTATACAATTTGGTAAAACATTAACAAGATATTTATTTTAGAAATGTATTTAAAAATGCTTCAACGATACATTACCTTACACCAGAAACAGCTCGTTCTATATTGAAGCATGCAGTTATTACTCTTTTAGCTCACATTGGATTTGAAAAATCTTCAAATATAGCTATAGAAACGCTTACAGATATTGCAAATCATTTTTTGAGAAGAATGACACTTTTAATGAAGGCAGCATATGAACAGAGAGATCATGGTTTTCCAGTAATACAACATTTTATCAGCTTACTCTTTATAAAATTAAGAAATTCATAAAAAATATATGTGTGTATATTCTTGTAGGATATATTAGAAAGGGTATTAGTGGAAACAGGTATTGGTGGAGTAGCTGCTCTTCATGACTATTATCAAGAATATGTGCTGAAATTTGAAGATAACATGAAAAAGAAGGTTGAAGCAATGATGGAAAAACAGAGGCAACTTGAACTTAATATTTATAGTGCTAAGTATTTAATTGTACTGAAGAGGCTGCAATGCTTCTGAAGATGAAACGTTTTATTTCTATTAATATTTGTTCAATTTATAGGATGGTTTTAGATGAAGCAGCTAATAAATTGCAATTCGAGGAACTTGATGAATTTGGGAATGTGTACCGAGAAGTGCCGACACTTCAACTATTAGATCCTGAGATGGGCTTCCCTCCCAGTCTCGATGCTGGCTTCCAAATGCTGTATAGTCTTGAACAAGATGAGTAAGTTATTTTCATGAATATTAATTTTTGTGCATCACACTATGAAGTCGTTGATTATAGGTTAAATAACTTGGAAGTAGAAGAAGAAGAAGTAAATGTAAGCGATTCTCCGAATACTGGACAACGACCTGATACATCGAGTGATAAAAAAAAATCTTGATATGCTTAATAAACATACACAATCCTAAATTTTATTTTTATTTTATGTAAAAAGACATTTCTAATAAATTCTTAATATTAGTAAGATTTCTAAAATTGTATATAAATTCGTTAATAAACTAATGAGAAAGTTAAATATTGCACGAAATCTTTAAAAATGTAGTGTTTATTTTATATCATACATGTTTTATTATGTATTGAATATCTAAAAATAATTTGCATCCCTTATATTAAAAGTGAACGACTTAATGTTTATATGAATTTAAAATATTAACAATGACTTCCAGCTGTTTCTAGTAAATTATTCGCTTCGAATTACAAGCAAGCGACCTCTATGTATAAAAAATTGCCGCCACGCGTCCCAGAATACTTTGCGAAGTCATTGACAACACGTCAAAAATGGCAGATCCAGCGCCTAGTAAAAGTGATATTGAGGAAATTTTTAAAAGATTACGAGCTATTCCGACAAATAAGGTTTGCTTCTTCATTTTTTAATATTCCGTGCGATGTTGAGTATCGAATTGTATAAAATTACAGAAGTATTTGATCTGACAATAATCTTGACGTTAATGTCATATTTTCATTCCCAACCTGTAATTTCCTTGGAATCTTCCGTTTCATGACACATATTACGGGATATTTTATGACAATTTTCATTTTGATGATAATAGAACCTTATAATTCTCGTATTGAAAAAAGTATTACATCATCAATTAAATCTATAATTTATAATTAAGCAATTAATCATATATTACTATAATATATATATTGATATAGTACTATGATTTTTTTTAGACATGTTTCGATTGCAATGCAAAAAATCCAGCATGGTCCAGTGTGACATACGGTGTTTTCTTATGCATCGACTGTTCTGCAGTTCATCGAGGATTAGGTGTCCATTTGACATTTGTTCGATCTACTCAACTTGACACGAATTGGACTTGGTTGCAATTGA
Source organism: Bombus soroeensis (assembly GCA_014737365.1). Lineage (NCBI taxonomy): Eukaryota > Metazoa > Arthropoda > Insecta > Hymenoptera > Apidae > Bombus > Bombus soroeensis. Next base: position 332,859 of record JACXIL010000250.1, read on the forward strand.
GGAACATGCAATTGGGTGGAAATGCAAATGCTGTTAGTGAAATTTGAAATTATTAATTATTATTAAAATCAATACATTATAAAAATCTTTGTTATACTTTTCAGAGAAAATATTTTGCACAACATAATTGTACAACAACTGATGCTCAGCAAAAGTATAATTCACGTGCTGCTATGCAATATAGAGAAAAATTGGCACAGGCATCTGCTCAAGCAATGCGACGTTATGGAACAAAGGTAAAATATACATTGTTTATATGTATATTCACCATACAGAACATGCAATTTAGTTAATTAAACATTTTATAATTACAAATATGATAATTATAGGTTTTTCTTCCTTCAACAAAAAATAAGACAATGGTGAGCTGTAAAACTACTTTTACAAAAGCATCATCGAATTACTAATACTTGTTTAAAACTTTATTTAATGATAGCATTGTAAAAGTTGATATGTGGTCATTTTTATGCTCAGTTATTAATAATTGTAAAAACACATGCACTATTTTTTCAAAATTATTTATCATTGTATGTTCTATTTTATTCATTACACCAATAGTTTCAGACTATTTTCATTATATGACTAACTTGTTCAGTGTGTATGTATCTTACATAAAACAAAGCATCATAAAAAAGAAAAAAAAATTGTTTTAAAATACATCTAGAACAATTAATTTTTCTTAAGGTTGTGTTTTATTGTAGCTGCATTTAGATGATGATCCAACATCAACATCTGAAGAGCAAGGTGAAGTTGATTTTTTTAAAGAACATGAAAGTGCTGAGATATATCATCAATCTTCAGTATATCCTGAAGGAAATTCAGTTCCTGCTTCTAATTCTGTATCAATCAATGACAATGAGGACAAAAATAATCAAAAAGATAGCTTAGAAGCTGCTGCTAATTCTTTAGGCCCTACTGTTAAGTTATCTGATTCTACCTCAAACTTGGTTTCTGAAAGGAAACCAACCATAGGTGTCAGAAAGGTTCCAAATAAACGAAGTGGTGTATGTATACAAATGGTTATTTATTCATCACTTATGTTTAACATAGTTTAATAATGAATGGTATAAATTTTAAAATTATTATTTTGAGTTTAAAATACTAATACAATTTTAAAATATTAGTTCACTTTTAATTAAAAGTGTGCTATTAATTTTTTATACTTTTATAATAGTTGGGCAAGAAAACTGGTGGGTTGGGTGCTCAAAGAGTCAAAACAAATTTTGATGAATTAGAAAGAAGTGTTGCTGAAGCTAATAAAGGACCACAGGAGAAAGATCAACAAGAAAATACAAAAGAAGAACAAAATGAAATTGCTACCAGACTTGCCTACCGCTATGAAAAGAATTTAAGTGAACAGGCTAAGAAGATAGAACAAAGAACGAAACAATTAGATCCTTCTAAAGCAATACAAGCAGAACGTCTTGGTATGGGATTTAATACACGAAGGTAATGTTTATATCTTATTTGTAAGCTTGTATACATATATTTATATAAAATATTATCGTTAATATATATACTGTATCTATATAATTTTATATATAATTGAAGAATTATTATTTTGTGTAATAATACTGAAAAAAGAAAGAAATTGTAAATATTGTAGAAGCATAAAATACGATATATTGGAAATATGTGTAATTTACAGTGGTGCAAGTCATTCTGCACTTGGTGATATGAGAACAATAATGCAGGAAACATCATCAAGGACTATAACTGCTTCTGAACCAAGACCGAGAGATATTGATGTCGAACGAGATCCTTTTATTAATTTAGACGAATTTTATGTGGTCTTTTCAACCCCACACAGTAGCAATACTAATAACAAATCTCGTAATGAAGAAGTTATTGTTATCTCAGAGCCAGAACCACCACAACGTGTAGCTCCATTGAGCAAACCAAATAATAGTAAGAATGATGTTAAAACGATGGTAGAAGGAGAAGCACAAAAGAAATTTGGTAGTGCTAAGGCTATTAGTTCTGATCAGTATTTTCAGGACAACAAAGATGATGATTCTGTGAGTTGCCATTACATATTAATATTCTTTTTGTACATTCTATCGTTCTATTTAAATTACAATTTTATGCCACTTTAATTTACAGTGGGAACGTAAAAATAATTTGCGCCGTTTTGAGGGTTCATCTAGTATTTCATCAGCTGATTATTTTGGCACAGGAAGTTCCACTGTCACATCCCCCACATCTTTATCAATACGTCTTAGTGGTGGAAGAACTGGAGTTGATTTAGATGATGTTAGAGAAAGTGTACGTCAAGGAGTAAATAAGGTTGCTGGCAGAATAAGTTCTCTTGCCAATGCGGCTGTTTCTTCTTTACAAGATCGTTATGGACTTTGAACGAAAATTTACTGCATTTTACTAAAATTGTTACTATACTTATATTTGGACACTTCTTGTCCATTGTTCGAAACTGTAAATAAAAACTTGTAATTCAGCTTATTTGTAATTTGCTTTTTAAAATTATAAATAAGACATGTCAATAATTATAATGAAAGGTAAAATATTGTTGATATAAAATCAATCTTTCTTCTTAAAAATTTGTGTTCATAAAGCTTAAAACAACGAAGCTCATAGAAAAACTTAGCAAATTTTATAAACTTTGACATCACAAAGTATTACAATGAGACATTATTCATCATTATGATGTAAAATTAAATATAAAGAATTTAAAAAATAATCGACATAAAATATCAATTTATATAACTAGGAATTTGTACCAATAGATTCCTTGCAGCGTGAAATTAAATGAGAATATGGTTTTCCGTGAAGGAAACATACAAGGATGACCGTCATATTATCACAACCAGTACCCATTAAGGCATCTGGAGCAAGGCAATGTTTCATAAGCTCTTCACAAATTTCTTCAGGATCCATTGTATCCTGTTCTTCTCCTATCCCAAATTTCGACTGGACTAAACGTGTTCTTATAAAATTGACTACTTCACTACTTGTCATTACATCCCAAATACCATCACAAGCTAATACAACAAATTCCCAATCTTGTGTTATTCGAAACTCTTGAACTTCAGGAAAAGCTATAAATGTAAAGATGCATTAACATATATTAATTTTTCATTAGGAATTCCATATTATTATTTATTATCTATTACCAGTTACGATTTGTTCTTGCGGTGGTTTACGTTCATTTCGTTTGAACATAAAATCTCCCAGAGCACGAGATAATGCTAATTGACCATTGACTCTGTTAAATTCAACCCAGCCACCACCAACTTCGATTCTTTCACGTTCATCTTTCAATGTAGGTTTATGATCGCGACTAAGTGGAACAGCATTACCATTAATGCTTGCCACTGCCCTACTGTCACCTGCATTTGCCTGTAAAGGTTTTATATGTAAATAATTGCAATAAAATAGAAAAAGAAACAGTAACTTAGAAAGAACTTACACTATATATAATATTGTCCTTTATAAGAAGTGCTATAACAGTAGTTCCTGCTTGTTCATCTTTAAGTGCTGCATCATTTTGCATTGCTTTATCTAATTCCAGAAAACCCTGTTGTATAGCTTGAACAATGTTACCAGCTTTGTATTCACTTCTTCTAGTTATATATTCATGAAGATGTTTCCCAGCATGTTGTGCCATTGCCGCACCTATCAATATTATCTATTACTTCTTTGAGCATGGAAGGAATTACATATTTAAACTTATCTACTATAACTTCTAATTTAGAGCACTTATAATAGAATCTGAAATTTTCTTTTAAAGTATATTTTTTCTGTATGCTTCAAATCAATCGGTGTTTAAGTACTTCTTGTATGTAGCTTTAAATAATACAGTAATATTTTCAACTTATAATTAAAAACATTATATTTTTATGTCATATTCTCACCTCCATGACCATCATATACTGCAAAGAATGCAGTACCAGGATCATCAGGTAATGAAAGTATATGAACATGGCAATCTTCCATTTTGATACGCCATCCTTGCATACATGAACTTCCCACTCGATAGTTTGAGTTTCTGCAGCATGCTAATTTCTTAGCTGTTACAGGTTCACTGAGCGTTTGACCCATTATTTTTCTGAAGATTCTGATATTATTTACAACATACCATTATTTCGAATATAAATTACATAACTTTTGAATAATAAAATTTAAACTTAACACATTTCCAAAATAATATTCTATTAAACATATCTCTTTCGAAATTTTAATTATTGATTTATATACGCGAGTTATAATTAACTGTTCTTTTATAGTCGTTTTATTATATTCCGCTTTTGCTTACATATTTATCTTTGCAAATACGAAGTTATTGTATTTGTTAATGTTTTCTTATCTTTGCATAAAATCTGTTCTTGTCAAGAACACAAAGTTTATAATTTCTGTTATTCGTACGTAAGTTTGATACAAACACTTTGTACAAAACTAAGATCTAACATCAAACATCAAAGATGATCTAACCTCTCGCAGAATTTTATACGCATCGCATCTTCCACAACTCAAGGTTAGAGAAATATCCTTTAAAAATAATATTTTTGCGCTTATACACTACAATTAGCTCTTGCTCTATTTATGTGATCTTAATTTGGCATCGCATCTCACCTTCATATATCGTCAAACGAACATAGGTAAATATAACCTCTTTATCCACTATTCGTTTCGTAGAATTTTTTAAAAAGTAAACAATATCATATAACTTCGATAAGATCCTTCTTTATGCCATGAGTTACGTGTTTAGTCATACAAAATCTCACTGTCAATTATCAATTACGTCGTAAAAATCACTCAAAAATATTCACTTCGTCTAAAACGTATTAATTCAACAGCTGATTGTTCATTGATCAGCTGCAACTATGTCACAAAAAATATGAGCTACACAGATGAATAACTGATTTGCGGCATGAATAGGAAGATCGGTGATACAATGTTAAGAAAGTCAGACAAAATATTCACAATCAGAAGAAGGACCTCTAGTGGCCAATAATAGAACTATACGCAGGTTCCTTCTCCAATGTTTTTGGTGGAAGAAATGTTCATATCCACGAACGTACATCGAGGGGAAATATACATTCGTATTGGCGACTAATGGAAGGTAAGAACGAAAAAATAAAAATTGTTTATGTATCTTGAAAAATTTTTTCAAGAATTCGAAAATTTCAACTTCGAGAAATTCATGGAATATTCTTTTTTTATTTTATTTTATTTGGATGCACATTACAATCAATTCTCCCATTGAGAATTTTAAGTAAGATTCATGGAATGTGACGTCATTTTTAAAAATCGGCGAAATTGTCACCGTATGCTGCTATGTTCTCCTCATACAAAATCGCAAAATCGACCGAGGAACTTTTGCTCTTAGATTTTCAGGGCGCAGTGTTCTGCTCGTAGAGATATAGAGATAAGTGGATGCGATATTGGAATAGGAAAAAAAGCTGCATACTGACTTCACTCATTGATCGGTGTTATATTTACATATTTACTATACGAATATTCATGCGTTATAAGATAAGAAAACAAAAGGCTTTTTTGCAGAGTTCTCTTTCTAATCCTATACATATCGTTTTCTGAGCTCGCTCCCGCACTCTATCTATACATATCTCTATGATTTTACCGCTCTTTTTCGAATCGCCATTAAGTGCTTACTTTCCGGTCAACTTTGTACGGTTTCCTCGTTGTGTGTACTTATGTGTATACGCACGTTTCTGCCATCAAAAGCGCCGGCGATCTTCCTACTCATCTCTGTTTGTGGCACGTGTTGAATGAATTTTTGTTGAATGAATGTATAATTTGTACCTATATGTGATTATTAATAGTTTAATGGCAAAAATGTTTTGTCTACATAAGGAATGTGATATGTAAAATATTATTAACATTTGTAAAATTTACATTATCAAATTTAATTACCATAATTTTAAATTATCAAGTTAGAATAATAATTATCATAAAAGAATAATGTAGTAATACAATGTAACAGAATTTATAATGTAAATAAAATATGGATGTATATATAAAAATAATATGTATATATATGTTGTAGATATTTATAATATACTAATATACAATGACTTATTTTTCAATATACTAAAAGAAATAATTCATAATGGGGCATGATACAAATTCAGAATCTGAGAGTATTTTGTCTGAATCTAATGATTTGGTAAAAGACATTGATGTTGCTGCTAAAACCAAAAGAGATGAAAAGCCTCACAAATGCACTTTTGATGGTTGTAATTTATCTTTTTGTAGACCATCTCGATTAAAAAGGCATATGAAATTTCACACAGGAGAGGTAATGCTTGCATCCTATATAAGTCTTTTATATTTTAACATCTATTTTTAGTTGTTTTGTTAGTAATTGCATTTAAATAGGTATGGTTCATCTATTTGTAGAGGGACTACAAATGTACCTATCCGGAATGTGATAAAGCTTATACTAACAATTGTCATCTGAAACGACATATGGAGAGCCACAATGCAATAAAAAAGTTATACAAGTAAATAAATTTTATCTTATGGTGAATTGCTTTATTACTTTATATCTTAAATTTTAATATCATATTATAATTTGATTTAAGATGCCCAGAATGTTCATTACATATTACTAATCAACATAACTTAAAACGTCATTATAATACAATGCATATAAATCGCGACAAATTAACTTGCAAAGAGTGTAATGAAACTTTTGTAAAAAAATACCAGTTTAAGATACACATGGCAAAACATAATTCGGTTTTACATAAATGCGATGAATGTAATAAAAGTTTTACAAATATCACAAAATTTAAAGAGCATAAAGCATATCATGAACAAGGAGGTAAACAATATCCATGTAGTATGCCAGGATGTAATGAAGTTTTCAAAAAATGGCTGCTTCTCTGTGCTCATAAAAAAACTCAACATGTACATGGTAAATATTAATTTTAAATTCAAAGATTTTTAATTTCAAGTACTTATAATTGTGTTTCCAGATTACAAATGCAAAAACTGTGGTAAAATATTTTTGAGCAAACGGCATTTAAAAATTCATTCTCAAGTTCACATGGAAAATAGATCTGTTATACCTTGTCCTTTTGAAAAATGTCCTCGTGTTTATTACTTTAAAAATAATTTAACTCATCATATACGGACTTATCACCTTGGAGAAAAATATGAGTGTGATATATGTAAAATAAAGATTGGAACAAAACAAAGATTAGCAACACATATTCAGAAACTACACATGTCAGAAAAAAGGATAAAAGAGATCAAAAAAAGGATACAGCGCAAAAAAAGGAAAGATGCTGGGGTAGTTAAAAGGAGTGCACTGTCCAAATTAGTTGGAATTAATTTACCATCAAAAGTAGAAAAAATGGTATTAAAAAGAGAAGAAACTATACCATACTTAGAACAACTTGAAACAGAGTCAAATTGTAATACAGATTGTAATTACCTAATTTCTATAACATAAAATGTTATCATAAATATGTAATCATAAATATATATATATATTATATATATATATAAATAAATATATATATATAAATATATATAAAGTAATTGTGTCCATTTCTTTACTTTTCAAATTTATAGAAATTTGTTAGCACTTATTAAACACTCTATTCAACACATAAAAATACAGTGGAAATACATGTCCTAAAACATAGCAGCAACAAAATTAAGGTGAATTTGAACTGTGATTATAGAAAAAGTTATAGATGGCAAGAAAAATCTTAGTTTTATTTATTTGTATCTAACAGTTCTGTATTTTAATGAAGGTAAATTTCTTACTGAAGATATTTGAAACATTTAAGAATATTTATTTAATTATACTTACCTCTTAACCAACAATGTCGAGCTAGACTACATGCAACAAACATTTTCTTTCTGGCTGCATTAGAACGGGCAGATATATTTTCTTGAAAAATATTAGAAATATACCCTTAAAAATCTTGTTCAATGATAAATTGGTAGTAATTATTTATCTTTATCAAACATCTTGCAACATAAAATTAGTTGTACCTTACAGATCAAAAGAACGGTGCGATTTGCACAACTTTAAACGTGCAGCCAGACCGTGAAATGGCACGACGTCTGACCGACCTTGCCGATAGTTACGGCTCGCGCTGTAAGAACTTAAATCGTAAGGCAAGGGGTTACTACAAATTTGTTATTAATGTTAAATTTGTTAATTTTTATGTATTATATCTGTAATTTACAGCATTTTTCATTTTTATTCCACAATTAATAAAGATGCTTGTTCATATTCCTGTATAATAAAAAGTTGTATTTAAAAATTTATCTCATAAAATAACTTCATTCTATATTTTTCCAAAACTTGATCATAGTGTTTGTACCCTATTATATTATTTAGTTCCTTCAATCATCATTTTAGATATAAACTATAGTCCATTGTAATTTTGGATTTCATTTGCAGCTGGTGGATATAATTTAAATACAATATAGTCCATGCATATTAACTTGTTTTTAGTTATATTTCTTGTTTTCTTTCTAATTATACTAAACAAAGGATTATAATTGGCACAAACCATTTAACGAATTAATATAAATATAAATATATTTTATGTAAATACAAAAACAATTAAAAAAACATTCCATTGTCAAGATTATAAAATTAAATTTTTATATTTCAAAATTTGTTTATATTAAGATATTAATGCGTATTCTAAGCAATGGATACTCATATTATCCGAATAAAATAGATATTTATAGTTTAAGCCAAGGTACTCAGATGGCCAATTAGTATGATATGAACGTGAATTGTATTCCTTTTTAAAAGTATTATTTTAATATCTTGATAATTCTGTTTCATCTGGATTTTTGCAAATAATTTTTTACAATTAGAAGTTTTTATTACACTTTAGTGTCAAAAATTAAAATAATAACACAGGTACTTATTCAGGTAACAGATATTGCTTTACACATACTACTGAATCATTATCCGGATAGTATGAATATCTAAGTATGAATACCCGTATTATTCCGGTCGTTCCGGAAAATTCGGAACTTGCTTACACTATTAAAAACACGCATAAAAAATACACAATATAACCATGTGAAAAATATTTTTAACTCTGTTATTACAAGAAAGGAAATATTTAACAGAATATTAATTAAAACAATTTTATGGAAACATGTTTCTGATAATTACATTTAGTAGTAACTTTCATAATATTGTATTGTATCGCAATTTTTCGTATATCTTCCCACTGTGAACTACAGAAGACGTTTCGAGCAGTTTCTAACCTCTAAAACAATTTCGAATAATAATTAAACATTTATATGATCAGATCGAAAGTCGATTTTATCGACACTGTTGTTTTTAAAATATCGACATTATATATTAAGCTAATTGGACAAATGACTAATACTTGAATTTTCCATCTTTGCGTGACGAAGAATGAGCGGAAATACGAAAGAAGGAAGCCATGAATGTGAACGACTAAGAAACTTTACGTTTTCTAATTGCCTACGAATAATTCTAACACACATACAAGATTTTTTAATCCATTTACACTATCATTGTATCAACAGTGTTTACTAAAAAGTATGCATTCGAGATTCAAGTTAAATTCATTACGGTTTACATAATTAATTTAATTTAATTCCATTCCGATTGTTTCAGCTCGCCTGTATTTGTTATCGCAAAACGATCTTATACGATAATTAAAATCTCATTAAACATTGATTGAACCATTTGAGTGCAGAGAGTAGTTTTATGTATACATTTAAATTATAGATTTTAAATAATAGAATGTGTTTTGGGAGTTTGGGTAAAATGAAGGATTCGAGACAGAAAGAAATGTTGCCTTTATTTTTTAACACTATTTAAAAAGTTTATTAACTGATACTGATCAAATAACAGTGAATCACGAACGATTTTCTCAATGTAAAGGCACAACTGCTGGACATACGATGTTGTGCACGTCCAATAGTTGTTTTATAACGGAAGAAATATGAGAAGCGTTTCTGTGCTTTTCGTATTTCTCGTCCGAGTATCGAGGAACGCGGTCACGATCCTCTGCACTCAAATGGTCAAGTATTCTACCGTCGACAAACGTTGTCCGAACATTTTAACTCTCTGCGATCTAGTTCGTTTTTTTCTTTTTATCGCGATTCGTTGCAAAACAATTTTACGTTATGAGACGTTCAATATCGGTAGCGTGAACTTCAGATGAAATCGGTTTCTAGAGGATTTACAAAAATACGATCGATACGCGCATATTTGCAAAGAGCTAAAGTGGACAAACTTTTGTCTTACAGGAAAAAAATATAAAATATCGATCGATTATTGCGACGGTATGTATGGTAGAGATATACATACATTATTTTGTTTCTTTATTTCTTCGTGCATCCGTTAGATCGTGATGCATTACGAACAGCATGACAATTACTTTCCATTGCATTTCCTTTGGATTCCAATTTCGTGAATCATCCAATAGATTCAATAGCGATTCTTTCTTCGGTTAATTATTTTGTTTTATTTTATTTCTTCCGTTGTTTTCCCTATTTACTCAAACTCTTTGCATTTGTTGAATTAATTTAAATTGCGTACCTTATCGTGTGTAATTTTATTTCAAACTAAATGTCATATATAATTCTCTCAAAATTATTTATACATCATAAAAATACTTTGAGCTAAGATATTTATATGAACAGAAGCGTGTATTAATTGTACGATAAATTAATGCAGGCCGCCTGATGGAAAATAGGGAAAACATATTGCATTGCGAAAGGATTAAATGTTAATTGAATTGCTATTCGATTTAGCAGATATATTCTGATATGTCGGAAATTAATCGGTTATCGGATGAAACGATACTGATGCGATTAAGTACGATCGTAGGTGAAGTAATATAAAAGAGAAAATAATATTTAATGAACACCCATGAACGAGGTGGAAATATAATGCTGAATATATGATTGAATCAAGCAACGACAATAATAACGTATTTATTGAATCTGTAATACAAATAGCGTTGTATGAAATATTAAATTCATTTTAATTCATCTTTGCTCGGAACTATTATTCGTAGTAGAGGCGTATTAAAAAATTAGTGTCTTTTTTGTTAGAAAAATATTTTTCACGCTTTTATCTGGCAATAATATTCTGAATTAAAACATGAAAGTTTCTTAAAATTCATGCATTGTTTTCGACATTTTGAGCATAAATGAATTAAAACATTTTACAACGACAAAACAGTAGTTGAAATCATTTGTTGTATCTAAGGAACAAAATTGCTGAATCACGTCATTATAATTTCATAAGTAGTCATACTTATACAATTTATTGTTTTGTAATTAAACAATATATACGTATTATTGTCGCATCTTGATTAAACGGATCAACATTTCCCAATCTACATATTGTTTACAAAAAGTGAAAATGTTTAGCTCAGAGATAGTAAGCAGATATTATATCCAAAGGTAGTTCATGAATTCATAAGATTTTCTTTATATTACATACACCTTTCCACCTTTTCAGAACGAACATAATACGATATCTTCATAATTACAAATGGCAAAGAATTTAGTTAGAAAACATAAAAGGTCAAGGCTCGTTAAGTTAATTGGCAAAAATGAAAACGATTGGGAAACGCTGCACAAAAAGAACCATTCTGTTAGCTACAGTTTGTAAGTTATATTTCCTGTTATTCAGCATCGATCATCTGACACCACCATGGTGATTATCCGTGAGAGGGGTATGAGGAGCTCAAAATCTGTGCGTGTTACGACGAAAACGACGAATTTCGTATCCTTATGTACCTGTACGCACCCATATATTACTAGGACCAAACTGTCATATGTTATGCGACTATTACATAAGTACGGCAGGAGAGATATGTGGATTGCGTGTGAAATTAGATGTCGTGGTGAACGTGAAATGAGCGAGCATGAGCGTATCACGTTATTGTGTATGCGTCACGTTAGGACGCTATATATGTAGATGGAGGGGCCACATTATTATACTTGAGAGAGGAAAAGAAAGAGAGAGAGAGAGAGAGAGAGAGAGAGAGAGAGAGAGAGAGAGAGAGAAAGATATAGGGAGAGATTAACAAATAAATATAATTACACGTACATCGCGCGCTTGAGCGTGCACGCATTAAACCTAATCTCTAACAAATCGATATCGTTTTTATAAAACAAATAAATGAAACATTTGTACTTTAGCAGTATAGAGCAGTCGTTTTGTCGTACTTATTTACCTTAATATCATTATCGTCGTTTATATTATTTTATACATATATATGTAATATTATATTTTTTTTGCTTTTAAAGAACAATTCCCGCCTTGCTTGGCACGCCGTCATCCATCGTCATCGTCACCTTAATCACTTCGATATATCGTTTTATACATAGGCTGTTTTATAAATCGTGAATCGATCAGAGAAGAACCGTGCAGATTCTGTGCCGGATGTAGAGGACGACCTCGCACGAATCTACCTAACATATAATTTAGAAAGTACTAAGTTTAGGTTATCGTCAAGTTTCTGTCAAAGATGCTAGAACTGCAGATTCAGGAATACCTTTATTTTGGGGATCGCCTTATATTTAACCGTGGAATCTTTTATTTTCCTGATTGTTTTACGATTTATAAAACACCCGGTATAGATATAGTATGCAGTCGATATCTCGCCTATATAAAAATGAAGAGTATGTATAATATATGTGATATAGCGTACGCAACGAGATGCACGCTTGAGCTCAACTTATCTATAAATATACAATCATAGAATCAATATCAAACAAAATCATGATTATTGCAGAGTCCTGTTTTACGGGCGGAATATATGTATATATTTATATATATATATATATATTTACTATATATTTTTATCTCTGAAATGAAAGGAATCGCCATCTTTCTTTCTTTGTTAGCGTTTCCCAATATTCGTGCGCGAATTACGAGACAAATTTATAAGTTGATGTATTGTTAAACGTAACGGTCATGTAAATATGAGTATATCAAAATAATAAAATAATAATAATAACTATATTGGATGCGATTATAGTTCGAATAATATTAATAATAATGGTACATTGATTACACAACGATTCCCACAGTATATGTACAGATATTATAGCACCATGACCGAAATCTCAATGTTAAAAAGTAGCATATTAGAGCAAATAGCACACGAGATTAAAGTGGATGGAACGGGGAGAATGGAAACGAGACTGAGAGGAAACGTGTAAAGAGGAAAAGGCGATTTTGCGCTTCGGTCGGAACACGAGACGAGGGAAAGAAAAAGAAAGGATATTGCGCTTTAATTTAAACAATATAACATCAATTCTCATTCTTATTAGATTTTTTGATTATGCCGGCCAATCATTTATTTATCGAATCATGATGAAATAACAGTTAGACAATTTACAAAGACAAATTAACCACATTTAATGAAACAAGTTGAGGTTATGCGATTGGAATATAGCATATTTTTAAACGTTTATGAGATTCAATGACTTATGTAGCGATAGCGTTGAGTTCAATAGGAGAAACCTAGTAAAGATGATTGGCCGGCGTGATCGAGTAGTCATTAGTTTATATTAATACCGTTATTTAAGTATTTGGCCGTTTCGATTAACGTGTTCCAACAACGTTTACGAGCGTATCGTGTTACGCGACTACTAACTTGGCGAATAAGTCGTGGGGACTAGAAATTTTGAAAAAAAAGAAGATAGAAAAAAAAGAAAGAAACAAACAAACGAATCGCAATTCAAATATCACAGGAGGAAAATGTCGTAACTTTTTCTCTCTTCATTTTTGTTTCTACTTTTAATATAGATGATTAGGACAGCCACTAAATCGATTCAAGTTGCAGAATTTATGTACACATAAAAATTCTCATACATACATATAGGTATATCAAGTGACTTGATTTGTTTACATTTTATTGAAATTTTCCTCCTTTACGTGTCTCGCGACGAAGAGGATAAGATATTAGTAATAATTTAAAAGATATTCCAGCACGACTCGCTGCACGTGCTTTCCTCTCTTATTACATCATCTTTTCGCGCAGATCTGTTTTGGTAGATTGTAAGAGAGCCGAGAGAAGCATTCGGTTGTTGATTTTTTATCAGAGGAATCAGAAATAGAAAAAAGAAAATTATAATTACGTTCACGTGTGTATACGTATGCGCATGTGTATGAATGTACACGCATATAAATTTTTGTTGCCTTAGTGGATTGAAAAATGGCCTACTATTGTAGATCTACGCTCATTCGACATAATGCGTTTAATAACTATTTTTCTTGCATATAGATTTATAATCTTTATATATATATATATTTTAATATATATATAGACTCATATTTATATTATATTAAACGATGATATCTCCCTTCTTTGTTCAATATATTAATTAGGTATGATATGTTTATTCACAACTTGATGTGAGCGCTTAGAGTTGGAATTTTTTCTCCTCCTTCTAGTTATCGTGAAGATAGTCTTTTTCACATTTTCTTTCCTTTTTTTAGCGACAGTGATATATCGACGATATATTATATTTAATTTAAGTACGACGCTAGATAAAACATTAATTTCTCTAATAGATAAACTTACATTTTCTTCATTTCTCACAATGAATATATAATATATACAGTGATGGCTAAAGAAAAGGTTAAAAATTCATATTTTTATGTATTTGCGTAACTGTATGTTTAATGCTAATATTTGTATGATTGATTTATGAAATTCCCTCTCTCTGATATGTAGATATTCATTCGTTTGTGAAGTTGTATTCATATAATAGGACTTAATAGAAAAATCTATTAACGATATCTTTTACAAAGCAGTGTAAATCCATAAATTATCCACGAACGAACATCATAAAATTGATGATGGAATAAGAAATTCAATCAGACAAAAAGAAAATCTAAAAGAACATTAAATCTTAAATTCGGCGTAAATATATTGATAAAGTGTTGCAATCAAATTTATACTACTTTGTCTAATGAATCTTTCATTTCTTAATTAAAATATTGTTTTCTTCAAATAAAATACGTTCTTTCTCATCCCTATACATATGATTATTTGTTTCACCCTTTTTCAGATCATATATATTCTCATACTATACTTTGACCCGTGTTATAAAATATAGTTCCTCCTTAATAAATTATAGCGTTTACTATGATCATTTAATTCCTTAGATGTTCTTTTATCCATCACTGTATATATACATATGTATATGTATATTAATTACATATCGATACACGTTACATGCTAGTCATTGTCAGAGAATTATTAGCGTTCAAGAGTTCGAAGATTCAAACATGCTCACTTCAGGATTTTGTCAACGATCGGAGAACGATTTTCGGCCGTGGATCGATAACAAATACAACAGTTCAACGTAACAAGTACATTATATTATTATACACAACGTTTAATTCTTTAACTTTTATTTTTCTTCGTTTCTTTTTTTCGTTACGTACGCGAGATATTTATTCACTAAAAATCCTTACACCGAGAATTTTAGAAGTCTTAACGAAAGAACAACTTCGAGCATGTTATTCTCACTTTCCGCGGAACACCCTGAAGCGACGCAACAATATCCATAAAGGTAATTCACTATACTACTTGTCAAGTAATAAAAATAGAGATTGCATAGATTGAGATTCGTAGCGGATGCATCTAGAGAGATACGTCCTATAAAGATTTCCTTTTGAGCTTTTATATAGCGTGAAACTTTTTACTTTGTATATGTATATTAAGTGTCTAAGTGTCAGTTTTGTACGCGCATGCATTCGTCCACGTTGCAACATGCGTGTATCATTTATATGTACGTACCACCATATTTATTTATATATTTATTCTCTTTTGCGATCGCGTGAACGTGCAGCTATCTATTGAGTCACAGTTTTCACACTGGGGGATGGAAACGGTATTCTTGAGAGTCGATTGCATGAAAAAAATATGATATTATGTTCTCGATATGTTTACAAGTTCGACGTTGCATCTTGTACTCGTATGTATTCGTGAGATTTTCGATCACTGTTTTCGACAGATCGCTGCACACGGACTGCACTTTGAACGTTTATACGATCCTCGATTAGCCAAGGTTCCGAAAAATTCGCTTGAGAATTATTTTAACTGGATAAAATCGTAATAATAAACGTGCCTTGTAAAGCGATCACGATTTTGTGCTATCTTTTCGATGCGACGCGTGTTCGATCACTGCGTCGCTTTATTGCAATCAACGATATGCGCCAGACCAACATGATACGAAACTTGATTCCCTTGCTCACCGACTTGACTATGTACTTATTTAAAATGCTTTCGTTGGAGTAGTGCGTTTTATTGCACACGTATAGCGAATGATACAAATTCCTTCTATTTGAAAATCCCGTTTTGAAATCTCTACCTACCCTTGCACGATTTAGAACAATCGAAAGAGGGCTTGCCTTTATAATTATCTCAAAGAAAGAGTACTTTTCTTTTTCAAAATCTAGTAACTTTTTAAAAGTTATTCACTCGTCGTATATATGTATATACACACATACACACACCTATGTATATATATATATATATACTTCGTCCAATACGTAATCGATCCAATCGTCGATTGTTCGCATTGTATGGCTCGTTCTATTCCTGTTAATCGAATAAATTTTCTCTTTCTCTTCGTATATCGTGTCAAGAGTGTTTCGATCAGCAATCTGTACCCTTCGCCTCGTCAAACGATCCATCTTCCCAGCCTGTACGAGTGAAACAAAGTGAAGAGCACAAGATGGATCTCGATGATGGCGAAGATCGAGTCGCCATATCGGTGGCAGATCGCAGCGGTCTTTGCGCTTCCTCTTTTCTTTTCATTCTTTTTTTTTTTTCGTTCGAATCGAATCGTCGTCTCGTCATCGTACCGCTGTACGTCACCGCCAACGAGCGAAAACAAATCGTCCTCGAGGTCCGAGCTGCATTTGTGCGATGAACACCGGCAATTAGAAAGACTCTTCCGGCAGGGCCGTTCATTCTCGTCGAATTAACTCGATGTACTCTGAAACATTCTTCAAAGACGATCCCACCATTAAAATTCTTCGCTATCGTGCAGATTGCCGCGTTGAATTGCAAATCGAATCGTGGAGCTGAGGGGCGTGGACGAAAATGCAAACGTGGATTTATGGAGTGCGACTTCGCGAGTAACGCGCACCACGAGATTGGAAGAATAAGAAAGATTCGAATTATTCGAAGATGAGATTTTAGATATCCCATGTAAACACCGTTTCGACCTATTTAATACAGTAGAATCTTCTCGGTAGATTGAGCTTGTTTATGCAGATTTTTATCTTTCGTGAACGCAATTAAAGAAACGAAAGGGATCTGTTTTATTTAGCAAACATTATAAAGGTTACCATATATCTAAGATATTTAATGTATTTCTATGGATTAGCGGTGACCAATATTGCACTGTACTTGTTAAGAGTTTAGAGAACATAAAGAAATCATAATTTAAAATAATCACCTCTTCACTGAAGATCTTCTTCACACTTAGGAATGTCGAATATCTCGGCAAACAGGGGTGGCAATTTGAGCTTGGTCCAGTTCCTCCTGAACCAGTCGAGCAGATTCGCATGTCTGGCACCCAGAGTTCTTAATTCTGGTATCCTTTGTGAGACGCTCGAGACACCGGAACAACCTCCCGCGGAAGTAGCCTCGCCGGAAACCGTATGATTCCGTAACGCTTGAACTTTCAGCGCCTCCAAAAGACGATCCTGAAGCCTTTGCACTGTTTTCACGTCGTTCAGACCTGGTCTTTCACCCAGAAGAACGGCACCGGAGAAAAGGCCCAATTCGGTGTCCGATAGTTGATGGGCGTTTAAGGCCGAAGTGAATTGCATCAAAGCAGACACGAAGTCTGGCTGTTTTTGTTTCGTATTGATCGATTAATGGACGATTGTTGATATTCTCTGACATTTTGTGTCGTTACGATATCGAGTGAGATTTAAAATTTAATAGTCACGGGATAATTCGAGTTACGTTCGACCATTGTTCGGATAACTGAGATTTAGTTTTGAGTTCGTATATTTGAATAATGAAGTATTGGCTTGTTCTTGTAAACGAGACTCTATCGTAATACGTATCAATTTTCAGATATTTATGCTGTTTTTCACATCGAATTATTAGACACTGATTGCAACCTACGGCCATAGAAAACGACAAGCGAGTTCTTACCTCGTACATCAATTCCATTTGTTGCCTAGTGATATAAGTACCATCCTCGAATGTCATCGAACTGTCAGTGGTCATCTTTGAGATATGGCTTAGCCAGACTTCAAAGAAACCGACCTTAATCAGAATTAATTGATCGTCCTGCGAAAGATCACAAAATCCTGGCACCCTTTTGGCAAACTCCACCACCCTTTGTACCGATGGCGTTATCCTAGTGGCGAATTGTTGCCAAAGCCAGATCCTTTGCGATTCAACTGTTTCTGCTGTCGAGGATGCCGCCTCTGGGTCCTCCGGACTGGCGGGCTGCGAAGAAGTACTCGCCTAATCAGCAGGATTATAAAAGAAACAGGCGTTGCTGCCAGTTCCAGTTCCACCGCGTCATTCTAATATGTTAATCAATTAATTAGAAGCGGATACGACGTGGTAATTTGGAATAATTAATTAACTAATGAATTAACTAATGAAACGTAATGTCAATAAATAAACATAAAATAATTAATGATAGTATTAAAAATAGTACACTAATAATTAGTGAAATAATAATGAACTATATATACACATTGTTGGCCACAAGTATAAGGATACTTATCTATTCGCTATATTTACCGCAATACTCTAACAAATTTTATTTTATTTCATATTTTATGGCATTTTTAAATATAAGGCGAATATAATACCAATGAAATAACAGATATAATTCACGAAACATTCGATTCGTACTAAATATCAGCAAATATACTAATATATATGGCCATCAAAGTGTATTAATTGACCTAGTAATGATAATGAGGTGAAATTTGGAATTGGTCGCAAGTATTTCGAATAATTATTTAGAAATTTCTCACGTATATACGATCGACTTTTCATCTATTACGACATCTACCATTGCATATTTTTACATAATACGTATTATGTAAAAAATCATAACAATTAACTATCTTATTTTTACGTAGAACAATCTTCATAATTTTGCTTCCTATTGTTTAATCAACAAAGTTACAACAGCGAACGAGCCTCTTCGAGTCGTATCCGCTACTAATGTATCCATGCTTCTGTAACTTTACTCTGAAATTTCGAGCAAACTCACCGGTATTATCATCGGTTTCCGGACGATGCCCCTCGTTGATTCCTCGGTGAAGCCACAGTGAGCGTGATGCGCCTGAGAAACTTGAAGTATCACGTCGTAAACCGCCAACTGTTTCACGTCCGCGTCTGACTGATCTGCCTCCACCACAGCAGCTGGCGGCACACACGGTATAGCGTTCTGTGCTTGGCTGTTGTTGTTATTGTTTTGGCTGCTGGTGTTATTGTTATTGTTGTTGGTGTTATTATTGTTATTGTTAGCACCAGCAGGGGACGTGAGTTGTTGCACTCCGGTGGTAGTGGTCGTTGACGTGGTGGTCGGTACTGTGTCTTCGGGGCCGCGCTCCCTCGAACGTTTCGGCACCCTGCCGTATCTAACGGCTGAAATCCAGAGAACGATATTTAGTTTAGTTATTGGAAGAGCGATTTCGCAATCTAATCGTTGATTCTTAAAAATATCGACTTAAAAATACCGTCTTCGTCGATCCCTAAAGACAACGATTTTAAGAAGCGATCCATTGATTGTGACGGTTTGGTGGCGGTTTTAAAATGCAAACGTTTTGTCCAGTCTTAAAGTTGGTGGTATTTTTTTAGAACATAGTTTAAAATAACCATAGAATTACGTGAAAGTTACTACCATCTAATACGACGTTCGGAAGAAACTAATAAAACGAGATTATAGAGGGAAGTCCACAGAATTGCATGAAAATTATTTCGATTAAATGCATGATCCTTGGAAAAAGTAATTAGATTATAGAAATGTAGAATTAGATGAAATTTACGTCGATTAATATGATGTTTCGTGGAATCTACTGTAATGAAATTACGAAGCAGAGGGTCTACAGAATTAGATGTAAATTATTTCGAAGATAAATATATCGCTGGAGGTAACTGTGCGTGTAGTTGCAGCTTTATATGAAAAAAGCTATAAGCGTATGTACCGATCTAATAATATTTCGACGTCCTACGCACGCCACGTTGCTCATTCTAGCATCCTGTCTCGAAAATGAGCGTATTTACGAAAGATTAGTATTTTATACGGTACTCGAGAGAATTACTCCGAACAACAGAGGGTGCAGAGCTTTCGGGCCAGCTTTACCCCGGTTACATCCGCTTCTTAAGCGGATCACAAGACTAGCAGAGGCTTATTACGATTTCGCCGACAATGCTAGCTCGGAAAGCTCCGACGGTTTCCTATTATACACCGCCGCATATTGCACGATGGAACTTTGACGTTTAATTATGTACGCAACTTCGTTTTAGTTTGCTTTACTCTCTCTTGCTACTCGACGGATGCCTGAATTTCCGGAAACTGAAAGACACGCTAGCTATTGCCACCGGGTATATAAAGAGTCGTGCTAAGTTGCAAATAAATTCGAGTAACTTTTGAGGCAAAGGAACTAGAGAGCTTGGACATTTCCCATCATTGACATACTTAACCTGCTTAAGTAATTCAAAATTATTACTTAGGCAAAAGAGAAGCGTTTTGAAAGGGATAGTAATTTATTTTTATTAAAGAAATGAGATTATAATTGGCTCATGAATGGCTATTTCAGTTATAGGGTTACCTTCGAATCACCGATAATCATTTCATCGACAATCATTTCACCGAGATCGTGTTTTGCCACCAGTTATTATACTTACCGCCGTATGTTATCGTTGATCGTGCATCTTTATCGATACGTTTCCGCGCGTAAAAAGACAAACAAGTATAATAATTGCTATGGAGACATGAAAAAGATACGATTGTATAAAATTTGGTAGGAAAAATATGATTGAAAGAATGGAATTATATCTTTTAAAACGTTTCAAACGATTCCTTTTCTACGATATCCTATCGATATTGTAGTGAGTTAACGAAAAGTGCTTACGCAAGTGATTACTTACAATCCCTAGACATGCCGACAGCTAGGCACTTCTTGAATCTGCAGTATTGGCAGCGATTCCGACTTATTCTGATGACCAAACAATTGCCGTCCTTCAGGCACCTGTATTCTATTTGCTTTTGAATGCTTCTTCTAAAGAAACCCTGAAAAGAAAAAGAACTGACATTTAGCGAATTATTATTTATGAGCAATGGTAGTACGAGCAATCATACTTTCACGTGCATTGTTGCTACCTTAAGAAGAAGAAAGGGAAGAATATAAGAAATAAGAATTTGCGTTCGAGGAGCGACATTAAATTTCTGTATTCGGTATGAAAAATATATAGAAATACATCCCGATTAATTGCCTTTAAACGTACGATTCTTATATCAATCTTTCCTAAAAAATTATATCAAGCTTTTAAGAAAAGCAACACTCGTCTTACGCATTCTTGACACTTTTCTATTCTCTTGTGTCCGTGTGCTTTGCTCGAATAGCACGTTAATAACGATTTTACTAATGTCAGTCAATCGATCAATGTAGCTTATCAATAAGACACTCGATAATTTTCAAAGTTACCTCAAAGAAGTTCTCTTTCTCTTCTATGCAAAAATTTATTAAAACGAAATATGCTAATAATATTAAAGATTTCAAGGGTAAATGTATGAAGCTCTCGACTAACAATATCTTTGCCCCTGTCATCATCGTCAGCTACGTACGTTTACAAGATCGTTCAACCCGCTTAATAAGAACTTTACAATTCGCGTCTTTTTCTATATTATTTAATCTCTTCCATCGCGATTGCTTTCTCTTTTCAGACGATCGCGTAATAAGCGTCCGACTCGATGATTTGAACGGTCTATCATCGATACTAGCTGGTAATCGTGTTGGAGCATAATCGAGAAGGAAAAAAGAAACTGCTGACAAATATTAACGCGTCGAGACACGGTGGAAAGTTCAAAGCGATTACGGGGTCACGTCAAAGACTGTTCGAGCGTCGAATAGCCTCGATTCGTCGGTCTCTTTTGCCTCTGTCGCTTCTCCATCGTCTTCCCCGAGAAAGAGAAATCCCTTTTCATCGCGCGATATTGCCTCGACAAATCCGACAAACGTTATGGTCGAACTGGCCCGTTGAAAATTGAACGTTCGTGATTCCTCTGTCTCGAGCTGTACGTTGTTGGTAAATCCTATTCGTTTTGAACGGATGCTGTGTCACACGATGCGAAATAATATAAAAATAAGACAAGGCCACTTGGGAAATTCTTTCAGATTACTTTCCAATTCTACAGATATTCTTCTCTGTTTATTGTTGCAACCTGCTATCGATACGTTTGCTGTTTATTTAATTTCTATTGCCATCGTCTTTCTTCTTTTTTTATGCTGAAACTGTAGAAAAAGCTACTTCCTTTCCGATTTCCATGATTTTTGGATATGTTGCAGGGATGAACGTTTTTTCGAACAACTTTTTCCCGTATCCACGTGTAACCGAACGTATTGTTCGTCGACCGGCTATCTTTTGTTTATAGTAATAATAAACGAGAACTGGACGAGCTTCAAGCACCGTGCACCATACCAGGCTGTACGAAATGTCTGTTATAGCTCAGTTAAAAATGAATATCGTCGCTGTATTGTGTTTGTGTTAGATTTGTCAATCCTTGTTACACGTACGTACAGGAGAACGTTGCTCGAGAAACGTTGATCTCTACGGCATATCCAAAAAATATTGAAAACCAGAAAGTAGCTTTTCTACAGTTTCTCCTTCTGTAAGTTACAAGATTTAAAGTATGTGACATTTGTCTGATAATTCTGATAGAGTTAAAGAACGTGCAAAACAGATGCACCCAATATCGAGAAGTCGATCAAAATCGATCGAACTTTAATCGTTTCTCTGCAAAATTTTCAATACGAATTTCATAAATCTTTCAACTCAACTAAGATTATGATCGTCAACGTGAATCAAATAGCCTGATCTGTGTTCATAAATTCTATATACGTAGATATACATTTGAAACGCTCTAACGACAAACTTTTCCTAATTGTTAAGTTTCCAAGAAAATTTGATCGTTTATAGGTAAAAATGATTGTTAGAAGGATATTCGATAATCTGGAGTGAAAGTTTGCTGGTGCAGTGCGACCGAGAAAAGTCTGAGAGCCGTAGCTTAGGGGGCGGAATCGATCTAGCTCTCAAGGATACCGAATACTGGCACAATCGCCGATTAATTCTCTCAGGTCTCAGGCTGGATTTAGGGATCGTAAAAATGTCGTTCGCGGAGAAAAACGATAGGGGAAAAAACGAGCTTTCTAAAACGGCAAGATAGTCCCGTACAACCATTACCGGCCACCGCTTCTACAGCTCGACGTCCCTCATTGATTTACGAGAATCGATCCGTTTATCGCCTTTATGTAAACGCTCGGCAAATAAAGCGTCCAAATGGTCGCAACACGGAAATATAACGTGAATTTATGGTGTGCTAATTTCTCGAGAAACAAGCACGCTTTTTAGTCCGAAACCATACACAACTTGTTACTTTTGTAACAGCTGTGACACCGTTCTTATTTTTTCTAAATATATACTGCCGTTTAAAAGAACGCGGAAACTTGCTTCTTTTTGACAAGGTGTGTTTTTAATTACAAAATTAAAATTAATAAATAAGAAATCAAACAACCACAGTAGCGACTGAATACAAACAGCCATAATTGTAAGGATAAATCGATTCATACGAGAGAAATTAGGTAGTTACTAAATCCCGTATGCATACGTGTGAATAATGTACGTTCGTGTTGCTGATATTTTAGAAAATATTGAATAATTTATCGACATCGGAGTGTATTTGTTCGTTACGTGTGGTAACATTAATCCTATAAATCGATCGATTCAACATTATGATAAAATACAAATACTTGGAAATAATTTACGTAATTCGTAGTAGTAACTATGAATTTCATATTCTTCATTCTTATGATCAAATAAATCTTTAGTATCAACGTATTAATCATATACGTTTCCGATATATCGTTCCCGAAGTCTATCTTCTCTTCTACAAAAAGATTTCATATTTTTAACTAATATTTCATAAAGTCTATCGTATTTTTCAAGCCATTCAGGCCATTTCCTCCTGATCAATTTCTTCTAAATCTTCAAACGCTAATACGCACGCACAAATCCATCGTCGATGAAAGTACAATATCTACAATACATGCAAAGCATACCATGGAGCTGCAACGCAATTTACAAGATATCTGTTCTTACAATTTCTCTTATCTGTTACGGTTCAGCCATTATCTATGCTAACAAACCACGTACAAGCGTTTATATACGATGTCGACTATCAACAATCGGAGAATTTTCGAAAGTTTCCGCGCGTCGAAGAATTATCGAATTCCTTCTCACGGAGAAAGTGGAACAGATCAACGAGAGATCCTGTAGACTTCCTAATTCTATGGCCGTGCACGTGTAAAGGCATTACGAGGCTCGAGAAGGCTGATATCCTGTAGTCGGATAGGATCCCCGTTATAGCAAGCGAATCTCGCGTAATTAATTTTAAGCCGAGGTCGTCCTGCTGATTCAGCCTTTGCTTTTCATTTCCCAGTCGATTACTATCCGGTTGCATAGGATTTGAATTATCGCGAGTGTTCTCTGTTGACGGATTGCTAAGATAACGAATTTCGTATCCTTGTCAAGGAGAGCACGCGTTTCAAACGATGGGAAAAATGAGAAATAACGTTGAAAAAATGGAAAGATACAGACTAACGAAAAAATCTAATGTCAGCTTAGAGTTTAATTTTATGGAATCGAAACGCGATCGTTGACTCTGCGGGAATTAATTGCAGGGAATTAATTAATTTTGTAGACTCATGACGCAGGATGACAGAGATAGAATTGCTATATCGTGTCGAGATATTATTCCAGATTATGATGTATTTCTTACGTAGTGAGTTGCCCGATAATTTATACCTATTTGTATTTTTACTAGATAGAAAATGTTAATAGAGACGTAGAATTTGTGAAATTCCATCCGAAAGAGTTTGAATATTCATGAAATTTCAAAGAGATATCTACCGTTTTGATTCACGTATAGCTTTATTTCTAAAAATATCCTCGTGCTGTGAAAAAATAACGGAAGCAGCTAGATTTACTTTTCCATCTTTCAAATAGTAGAATTTTCACCGACCAGTGAATCTACAAATCTCAAAGAATAATTTATCTTTCGAAAACCAATTTCCTCGTTGTACAAAATCACATAATTACTTCCCTTTTTATAAATAAAGTATCGCGAATCAATTTGTCGAACAGAGCGAGGCATTTCGTATGAATTTTTCAACCAATCTCTGTTACGTTAAATAGCGAATAGTAAAATAAATAAAAATGCGAATACACGCGCTGAAGGTTCGCGCAAAATTTCGAACCAACTGGTCAAGTAGATCTCGAAATATCAGAGAAAATATTTTAGAAATTTAATTTTCAAGAAATATAGCGCTTAAACATACTTTTGATCGTCCTCCGCTATTGACAGCTACGTCTTTCAAATCTTCGTAAGATCGTTGGAAGTTAAATGAAAGATCAAATATTTTTTTCGTATTTTTGAAGAATTCGATCACTGGAATCTTAAACATACGCGTAAACTGTATCGAAATGATATCTTGTAAGAAAGCGCAGAAAAAGAAATGGATTCTTCCAAAGATATAAAGTACAATAAAATATCTTCTTAACGGGGTTGCAGAAGATATTTTTGGAAGAAAGAATAGAATCTTCTTCGAAAGGAAACGTCGCGTCGTCGAGTATCAGTCGCAAGAATTTTCAAATCGGTGCCAGCTGATGCTGAATTATTTGCGTGCGAGACTCTTTTTCTCTTCGATAAGGAATTTCTCTATTTGAACGGAGCGATGCATAATTCAATTTTATTTTCCATCTTGGTCGAACATCGGAAGAATGTCGACGCTGGACAGTCAGTCTCGGGACATCGTTCTTTTTTGTGACCAGTTCGAAAAAGCTGAAAAACGTTGTTTTCATGGAAAGGAACGCGAGAAGAAGCGGAAACGCGAATCGTGAGCCGCCTGCAAAGTGTTTACATATTTCGTATCGAGCAAGTGAGAAGCGATTGTGACGTGATTGTAAATGAGATTTTCTTCACATTTTCTGGAAATATTGGCAAAAGCAAAGAAAGGATTTTAGTTGTTCGTGGATGCGATGCTTTTGGTTGAAAATATCGAAGATCGATGTTAAAGTATTTCGAAAGTGTTATATACAAATACGAAATTTAAAAAACCGATAATTTCAGTTTAACCTGAATCCCAGTTTAACTTAAATTGAAACATTTAAAAAGTCAATAGTATTATCGCGTGCAATGCACGTTTAAAAAAAGTATTTTAGTTTTACGACAATTTTCGAAGATTTAAATTTCGTTCGTACGGTTAAGAAATTTTAATTTAGAATATTTTATATCGACTGAATATTTTATCTTTACAACGTTTAAGCTTCGCGAATCTTTCAAACGCTTCAGGCTTATCAAATTTTCCACGTCCCCTAAAGTTTTCAGAGTTTCTGAATGTTTCACGCTCTTGCAATTTTGCAAATTTTTGGAATCGTTGAAAACGTTCAATCTTTCAAACGTTTTTAGATCAACCAAGTCCATGAAGATGTTCGAATCTTCAAACCGAAAGCCCTCACTTTTCAAATCTTCCTCGAAGTCTTTCAAACTCGATTCTTCAAAAGTTGCTAAGCATTAAAAATCGTGTTAAAGTCTTCGAACTTCGTGTTTCAAGCTTTCGAGGTTTTTAATATTTCCGTCACTTTTGTACCATTGAAAGCTTTTACATCTCTTTAAATTACTAAAATCCCGTTATTCTCGTTCACGCGTGCAACGTCGTGTTAATATCATATTTTTCTACCAACAAATATATCTGTGAAATTTTGACAAACGCCACCGGAAGATTCGTACGTCTCTTCGTCCAGATCATCATACGTGGATAATTCAATTCTACGAAACCTACTTTCGATGTATTTTCTCATCAAAAATATGTCTTCTTACAATGATACAAAAATCGTAGATTATCTTTTTGTTACGAAAAAGAAGCATTTGAAGGGAGAACAAAACATCAAACAGAAGTCTGCGAGAAGCAAATTCCTCCGCAAGTTCGTTCCAAATCCTATCGAATTTTTCATATTCCATAAAACTCGAAAAATTGGATCATCTGCGGGTCTGTTAGCCGCGCAACGTTTCTAGACCGACTTAATTGTAACCGGTGTGCACACGGAACGTAATATACCGGACATGACACGCGCGTGCACACGCACGCACGCTCGGCTTGGCTTGAAATTAACCGAGGGTCGGTCAGGGCTGTGTTCCGGTGTGAGTCGGGGTTGACCTCGTTGCCGCGTCGTGGCAAACGGGACGGTTCGTTTAATAAGCGACGTATTATGATTAATGCGCTTCGTGTAGAAACGGCCGAGAAGTTTCGTCGTACGACGATGCGGAGTATAACCAGCGACTCGGTGCCTCTTTATCGCGATTATAAAAGAGACCAATCGACGATCGGGGGTGAAGATTAACGCTAGGTAATTAATAAAAGCCACGTGAAACGTTCCAACGCCGATGAAAGAATCGATTTGAAAGCGTTTTGCCGGTAATTTTCCTGGAATCCGATATTTTTTAGAGCGAACGATTCGAATGACAGGCTAATTCTTGTTCTTCTGTCGATAGTTCTTCTGTCGCTGATCTGGCGTTCGTTGCTCGTAAATTTCTAGATATCAAAATCTTTGTACAAATGGTTTATTTGCCATGGGAAATGAGTCACGTAAAAGTTACGAACGAATGTTCGTGCCTTGTACGCGTGTCCATGTAATTTAGAAACGAAAGTGTTAAGCTGTTGCTGTAGATGGGAGGGTGATTTGGCTGGCGCGCGAGTAGCAGTCATTTAGTTTGGTTGTTCGACGACGCGGCTCGCCACTCGGAAATGAAAGTTGAATCGAAGCGAATAGATCGAGGTAATTTATTTCGTGGGAATTAATTCGATAAGTTGACGGCCACGTTTCCGGGATATAACCGACAGATTCAATGAAAATCGTATTGAAACTGATAGGCGGGTTGAGTGGTTGAAAAGTTGATTCGATTGGATTGGTTATCGAGCTGTGTTTGTCTTTGGTTTAAGTATGAATGTATGCACGTTGGTTACGCGTGTAATTGCATGCTGATAGATTTATAAGCTGTCGGATATTTTATGCTTATATCGCAAGTTTTTTTAAGGTGAACGTTTTAATGAAATACAGTAGGACTCGCTTTTATTTTCAACCGTTTTAATCCACCTTCCCTCTTAACCAACTGCATTTTCATTTTAAATTAAACCTTGTTTTCTCTGTTGCTACTGTAATATCGAGTTTAAATGTTTAATAAACATGGTTCTTTTATTCGTTGGAACATTTAACGCGAACGAATTAGCCTGTTTCTAAAGCGTTGCCAAGGGCGCAGGATATTTCAATTGTATCAAAACGTGAAAAATACGCAGAGTCCTCAAATATGTCAAAAAACTTTGGAAAATGAAAAAGAAAACTTTTGTTGGAACTAGAGACTCGTTAAAAAATTCTGTTCCTCAATTTATCTTATTTCTGATTTATAGCTATACCTGATTTATCTTATTTCTAACTTCAAAGTAACTTTATAAACATGTGCGTTATATTAATCAATCATCGTTAATAAGCCAGAAAGGGATTTGGATGCCGCAGGAGGATTTAAAAGGGTGTCTATACTATTTAATTTATATAAAATTGACTTTCTACGTGTCTCATATCGATCGTTGAAACGATATAGGCACACCTGATATCGAATTGTTTAAATTCTGGAGCAATTTAATTGTGTAAAATTGCTGTTTATCGATCCAAATGTATAAATTCCCGCGGTTATTTTCGGCGCGACAATTTTATCGCGATCAAGATTTATTTTTTGCTTGTTCGTTGAATTATTAATCGCCGATTTCATCCCCCTTTTCGCCAGCGCGCTTCATCGCGGTGTCCCAATCTCACTTCCACTGTTATTTTAAAACGCGCTACACGTACTACACGGAAAGTTGTTTTCTTCAATAAAAACCGGTGTGTTCAAAGGGTTACTTCATCCTGGAAAAGTTGGCCAACGGTTGAAGGTGATAAAATTACGTAGTCGAACCTATTATTAGTTAGAGAAGCTTGGGAAAGGAAGGACAGGAGGCAGGAATTTCAAGCTGCAGGGTTCATCCACAACGAACTCGACATTTTTAAATATTCAACGGGATCATATAAGACACGTGGGAGACGAGGGTAAAAATAATTAGCGGAGAGAATTTTTAAAATTTTTCAGTTATTTAAATTTTTTCATTTATTTCGTTCGTTTATTAAATTCAACCTCTTAGCTGTGTAATCCGAAAATTTATTCTAATTAGTACAGTAATTTGTAGTTTTAATTGGTGAATAACGTATATTTAACTCTTCATAACTGGAATTTTCTGTATGCATTTATACAAGCAAAAATTGTAATATTTTCTTAATTTATAAATAATAAATACACGTATTATAAATACTGATGATACTTAAGATGTGAAATTTACGGTGCGCTATATTTTAGTGTCTTTCTTTTTACGTTACACCGTGAAAAGTTTAATATACTCAACGACGTTCAAAAATATTCATATTCAACGGAATAAAACGGAGAAGAAGAAGAAGAAAAATACCAAAGTCTACGCTATATCGTGCAAATGCAAACTATACGTAAAAATAGAAAACTGGTATTATCATTCGTAACGTTCGAAATAGCGCGACACGTGCAATCTTTTATTCGCACTGTCGCATTGGCAGAGTCGCGTACTGTACCAAACGTCGTTTCATTTTATTTATTTATTTATTTCAACTGAACCAACAGGAGCGATTCGATTGTGCGATCTCGAAGCTGTTTCAAAATTCAGTCAAGTATCAATGAACGAGAATTTAATTAGAATCGAAGATGTCGCAGAGGTAAAACGTACGTAACGTTATTTTTGTAGATTCGTCTAATTAGTTAATAAATCGTTAAAGTACTCGAGCATGGAAGAATTAATATCTCGTGGAACAGTTTTACGAGCCACGTAACAATTCTCGGACTCTAATCAATTACTTCACCGATTCCATAAAAAAATCTCAGAACGACGTTTTATTTTTCAAGTGTTTTGAGAACTAATTTAATAAAAATATCGTTCTCCATCTATTTACTCTACAGTTATGTATTTGTCTCTACTGATATCGAAACAATAAAAACACATTTAAAATCAAATCAAATAAAACAATGTATATATGTACACACACATATCCGCAATCAAATAATAGAAAAATGAGAAGGAAGACAGGGAAACGAGAAAAACAACAGAAACGATAAGTGACATCGGTTGAAGGGTCCTCTAAGCTTGCCACTCCGACAGTGCATCAGAGTAACGAAGCAACGAAATAATGGAAGAGACTCGTAGGTGTGCTCGAGCCGTCTGTTCGTTTTACCAACGAACGTATCGATTTATTGGTCTATTAACGATGATATTAATTAATGAAACCAGCTCGTAACGATGCGTTGCACCGACATCGATACATATCCGTCGGCCAATATACCGAATATCGGATAGAAAGCGGCCAGTTGTGTTCTCAACAATCCATAATGCTATTTTGCATTTGATATCGGATCGTTATTGGAATCGATACGTTTCATTGTGTATCAGTTTGCAAATTGTCGAAACGTAGCTGCCAAGTAATAAACCTTCCGTTGGAGATTGAATAAATGAATATATACGGGGTAACGTTTGTTTTTATTATCGGATATTCGATGATGATGGATTCGGCGTTAGGTATATAATTACAGTTGTGTGCATATAAATAGAGAAACGTTCATGTTTCTTGTTTTATAGCGTAGAATTTAAGAATAGATTAAATTTCAAATCTGACGAACCTTACAGGCGAGGTACATATTTGAAAGTTATATTTGAGACATTGAGAGCGAAAGTAGACTAACTACAAACGAAATTAAACAGATAGAACGTAATAAAGTAAACGAAATTCTAGTTATAGAAGATGGAACCAAGATCTATAGGTTTTCATCTATTTCAAGATTCGTGTACGATAATAATATTTGCTCACGTACACAGGGAGACGAACGTACAAAATTTTTGAACGTTAATATCACGCGTCACCATTTTCGGCGAGCTGGAATCGCGGCCATAAACGAATCAGACTTTCCATCGCATTAGGAAACAATAATAGGTATTTTATTCCGGTAACGAACCAGTTAATTTCCAAATGGACGCATTACCATTGCGAGTCGATTTATTAAACATTGGCTTATTGCGGCTTGTTTACGAGTTGATTCATTGAACATTGGCTTACAATTTTACACTATGCTTACCGAGTTGCGCGGGATAAAAACGAAAATATGTATAATATGTCTTTGAACTATAAATATTCAAGCAGCGGATAATTCTCTTTCTTTCTTTCTTTTCCATTTACGAAAGTGAAAAATTATTTCGAGGAAACGTTCGTTAAAATTAATTCCACTGTTTATTTATTATATTATATAAATTAAATCATACGTTAATAGAGATTTATTTCCTCTAAATATTATTAACGAACGCTGTATTTCGTATATTTTGTATATTTAAATTTTCTAAAATTCCACTTCTTTATACAGTTCATTGAATTTCCTAAAGGCACGCAGTTTCGTGAGCAATTTTATAAACATGGAACAAATCTTTTTAGTTTGGCCTTTGTACTTTTATTACGTTTCGTATCTATGCTAACCAAATTGATAAAAATTCCCAGAAAATCTACAAAAACTGGAATCTCGAAAGATTCCAAGTGGCCTTTTTCGTTCGATGAAATTCTCTTCTCTGTTTTCTATGGAGATTTTCCAGCTTCTTTTTCCACGAAATCACACATCGATATCGCGGAAATTCCTGAAAATTCTCTCCAATAAAATTGGTGAAATTTTGCGCGTGTACATTGAATTGAATAGAATTCATAAACAAATACTATTAAATATAAAAATACAATTAAGTCGAAGACATATTCGAACGTGTATAAAATATACGTAAAACGTGCATTGAACGGTTAATAAAGTGTTAACGTGTTGATTTCAGGCTAGGCATATCAATTGATCCTTCGAAGAATTTCGATAGAGGCGAGTGAGTCAGTGGAACGATGCATAATAAATCAGACTTGAAAGAGGCGAACTCGCCTGGCTAGTAGAAAGGCTTAAATTTAATCGGACAGGACGCAGAGGACCATTTGACCTCCGCGAAATTCGTTTAACCAGAGCTGCAAATTGGAAACTTGGTATTACATGCGCATTCAAAGCGCTTTAGACTATTCGATTAATTAATTTTCGTTGCGTATTTATTATCGGTATTACTGCGAGCGCCGATTAAATTATTACAATGACGATATACGGATTCAAGCTCGAGGTCGATTCTCGTCGTAATTATGATGCAACAGAGATTTCGCAAAATCGATATTCCTTCGTATCTCATTGCATTAGAAACATCGACGGATGTTAATAAGAACGAAAACACGTTTTCACGTTAAATGCACGTTTGTTCTCGCATAAAACGTCCTGTCGCAATTTTCTGCTTATATTTAATTTATGTCGTAACTTTCGATCTCACCATACATTTTCCTGTGATTCGCGAAATTGTAACACGATGAAAACAGCAAAAAAGCAAGAGGCGGGTGGAGCAACGAACGTGTATTCGTTTCCAGCCAGGAAATTGGCTTCGTCGTATTGGAAGCGTCTGCATGTTCCTATAAATTTCTGTTCATAAGTTGAAACAGTTACGCAGAATCGAAGTTAATTTATAAAATCATTAGAAGATTATCAAAAACACGTGTTTAGAATTCTTCTCTGATCGTGAACCTGAGGATTATAAAGGGCTCGTATATTCGTATTATAATTAACGATCTCGTTAATTGCATATAATTATATCAAAGATTTTTCTTCTCCTTATTCGATTCACTGCTTCTCTCACTGCTTCAATTGATTTTGTCTATTCAAACTAATTAAAGATTCGTTATTATGGATGGTTCTATCGAATCAACCAAGCAAACACAAGCGAGGAAGTTTTGTAGACTCGATAAATTGACACGTTATTTGTATAATTATGCAACGAAGATCGTCTTTAAGGCAATCGTTAAAAAGGAAGACAGACATCTGTATGGACACAAGTAGTGAGGTCAAATACCGAGGTGAAGACAATTTTCTAATTATTTTGAGCAGTGTAGTTGCTATTATTTGATTCTCTCGTTATTATATAAACGATTCTACAAATGGGATGCAGATTTCGTAGAAATTTTTCTATCCCTAGCAAGCTCGCTACAATCCTTTCGATATCAGAGAATTCTGAAAACCAACGCACGTAATTC
This sequence comes from Bombus soroeensis, assembly GCA_014737365.1. NCBI lineage: Eukaryota > Metazoa > Arthropoda > Insecta > Hymenoptera > Apidae > Bombus > Bombus soroeensis. The sequence goes on from JACXIL010000250.1 coordinate 366,350, forward strand.
TCCATTAATTCACTACCAGGCTCGTTAAAATGACGGGTTGCATTTAATTGTATAACTGGCAAAAACATGCAAATACCGGTGACAAAATTAATGTTGACTCTTACTGAAATGGAAATATAATTACATTTACCCACGTATACATTTCAATTACGTACAGTACAACGTACGTGTTTCGACATATACTACGAATCGATTGTTCTAACGTTAACTTAATATACGTAGACAAAACTTTTCCACAATTCTTGCGAACAATTCCTCCAAATCTTCACCTCGTATCTCCAAGTATTCTCTTACACAAATACAAAATTCCAACATATTGATCATTTATCTTACGATCTAGATTATCATGTATCATGCATACAAAGCCAGTAGATGTCTTAATCCTAATGATCGGAAATGTTCAGATACACAAACTTGCGCACTGTGTACGTACATATGTTTTATGTATACAAATTCAGTAGATATCCTGATCCTTCTAATCAGAAATGTTCATATATATATATATATATATATACACGTAGTTGTACATTATGTACGCTTATACGTTTCATACATACAAACTCGCTAGTTATCCTAATCCTCATGACCAGAAATGTTCATATACTGTACACAGTACGCACATATGTGCTCGTGCAGCTCGTCCATGTATCGGTGGGAGCGCGAGAATGTACCAATTCACCGTTAACCATGGCCTTAGGGCTTCCGTGTTTCAATCTGAGCAGAGGAGTACCGGCGGATGTGCATCTCGCGGCAAGATTAAGGCACGTACACATCGCGCGAGTCTGGCCCCGTGAGTGCGCTTCCTCACGAGAAAATACGCTCCGCCGGGAGATACGAAACGAACCAACGATTTCTCCGAATCGCTACGTTTTCTCCATCCCCGTGTCCCTCTGTGCTAGAGAGATTCGTCGATGAACGTCCCGAAGAATTTTCGTATCGTTCGATATCGCTGGAAAGTGGAGCTATCGGCGAAAAAAACGGGCATCGTGTTATACAGGCTGTTTTAAAATATATTGCATATACGTAGCGGACATTTACGTGGCTATTGAGATGTATTTCTCTTCGATGTGTACGCGTAGTTTAATTTTGCGATGGAAACGTTTGCACGTGGGAAACAAATGCGCGATGAATGTATTTATACAGGCGTAGGTTGATCCCACGCATTTTCTAAACGAATTTGAGATTTTTTTTATGGGTCGCATGGCATAAGTTTAATCATGAAAAATAGACTTCATCGCGTAATTATCAAAAGAGTGGAATTGTAATTACCGGTGCATTAAAATTATTATTAGAAAGATCTGAATGTAAAAGGTAGCGAATATTAATTTACAGACATACTAATCCATAAATGTACAGTGTTTCCGACGACTTACAAAACGATTATCTCTTCATCCACGAGATTTTCTGCATCTTTGGTTTCACGTATAAAAAGTAGATATTTTCGATTCTTTATAGGAAATTTGACAGGCTGATATTTTAGAAAATTCAAATCCGTTCGACTAGATTTCACAAAGTTATGAATAAAATTTCTAGATGTCGGGGAAATGATGGAGGAGGAATGAAAGGCGGATGACGTATTATAATGATAGATACGATGACGACATGACTGCTACCTACTGCTAACGTAATGACTGATATCTTCGTGGTATTCTTACTTTGTTACTGGCAGGGGTTTTATTAGGAGGACGATTAAATGTAATTTATTCGTTTCAACAGTTACGTGTTTGCGATGGAATTTCGTTGAGAAGGAATTGTGAAAGAATGACGAAGATAAAAAAGCAACGACAAGGTAACGATACACGGAATAACTATACCTGATCAGATTTGTTTGTATTTTCGGCGTTAAATTGGAGGTAGGAGATCAAAGTTTCTAGATAATTTGCATTTAGAATGAAATTACACGCTTGTTCACGTTACACAGGTTGGAATTTCTCGTCTTTCTACTTGATGCATTCTTTTGTGATTTACCATTAACCCTTCCACAGTGTAACCAACAGAGACTCAGGCAAGCTGTTAAATATAGCGTACTATAAATTTCACATCTTAAATGTCATCATTAAACTGTGTATTTTTATGCGTTTATGGGAAGTTGGAAGGCACAGAATGTACGCAAAGCGCAAAAATATTTCAAATATTCAAATCATAGTATTCGTTATAATATTTAGTAAGTAAAACAACTATCTACCTAGGTTCAATTTTTTAAATTATACTCGTAAATATTGCAATCTACTCATTATACGTAACGTCAATTATTACCATTTATTTTCTGTAAAAAGTTGAAAATTATATGATACAAATGCAAGAAATCTTAGGCACGAAAAGATGATTAGTTTTAAAGTCGTTCGTTCTAAATTCTTCGTTACTTTATTATATCATCAAAAGATTGCAACGAAATTCTTCAAGCTGATAGGAATTTTCTTGCGCTCAGCTGTCAGATCAATGAAAATATTTTCGATACTTCAAATTTTAGAGAAAATATATTAGCGAATTAGTAGGGTATCACGGTCTGGTATCATACAGTTATCAACATTCAGGCTTCCTGATAAGCTATATCCATTTGGAAGATATAATACATTTCGACGAGGTCAACATCAGTGTGTCATTTCATCCCTAATGAAGCTAGCCGCAATGTTGATGAAACGTCGGAATAAATTTTGCAAAAGCATACAGTTTATATCAGAAAGCTTCATTTTTGAATACAAACGTGATGATAATTTTTAGAAGCGATTAAATTTGTATTATAAATCTCGCGAAAATGAAGGTGTTTGCAAAGAAAACAAAAATTCCGTATGTCTTAAACTATTGAAAGTTGATTTTAAATTGCTATAAATTAAATAGATAAAATCTATTTTGAAAAATACCAGTTTTCCGTAATTTTTGTAATTTTTTAAATGTTATTTTTCCCTAGTAAATAAATTGCAAATAATAAGTATATTGATTGTTTGTAGATCAATCGTGATTTATTATGGTCAGAATGATGAACAGTTAGAAGATAAAAAATACGAGGTAAGAATATGGTTGTTAGAAAATTACAAAATGCAAATATTCTTAGTAAAAGATAGAACAGTAGAAGCAAAGCTATACTTACTCAGGAAGTATAGAATAACCTTGGAATTATTGATTGCCCAGTGACATTGACACTGATTAGCACTTAAAGATCGTCCACGGCTTTCTTCTATTATTAGCTGATTATCTGATCAATTAAAACATCGTGTCTATTGGAAACCACTCTCTAAAAAAAGTCCACGGATACTCTAAATATTTCCAAAATACTCGTAGCAGGTATTCTGACATTAGTACGTTTCATTCGTTAAGCAAAATATATTCTAACACTCGCGAAACGTGCAAACAATCTTTGAGAAATTAACGCTCGGAAAGCTTTTTCAGCCGCAGTAAAAATGACCGCATAATAAGAATTCGCGAACAATCGCAAAAAATACGAGACTTTATCTGTACGATAACAACGACGACACGGTAATAGCACGGAAATGTTTCCTATTGTCCTTCCTGCTTAACGAATCGCCTTCGTTTTTCATTTTCAACGCATAAAAGACACGCGTAGTATATCTTCCTAATTTCTTCAGGGACAAATTTATTAATTTTAGAAAAACATAATTACTTCTACTTTTCCGAGGAGCGCACGTGGCGAGCGAATATTGACGCGGTTGACTATACATATATCTCTGAATATTTTTACAATGTCAAGTTTCACCATCGTTTAATTTATCGCCTATCATACCGAAAGCTATGTACGTCGAATAAATAGAATTTTTCTAGTAATTAGACCCATCGTTCTACACAACCGATAAAACTACGACGAGAAATATTGGTTTGGCAACTAAGTGATTGCGGATTTTGTCATTAGGTAGTATTGATAAAATCTGCAATCATTTAGTTGCCACCCCAATGAATGCAACGATCCCTCAAACACCATAATGTTCGAATAAAGTTACTGCGATCGGAAACGTGTATTCTTACATTATTACAATTTCTACGTTATTAGAATTAGAAATATTTTGAAGTAAATAACTCAACAAGAGGACCATCTATCGATCATGACAATATCTTTTGAATGGAAGAGTGTACATTTACGTACCTAGTATCCTTATCCTTTAGTTAGTTTATATAGTTATCCTTTAAGCGGTTAAAGAAAGAAGGAAGGAAGGAATAAAAATCAGTGGAACGCGAACTTTGCTGCGGAAAACGCGTATTGCGAATTGCACGGTCGCGAACGTAATGAAATATTATCGGCACGCCTTGAGCGCCGTTAACGATCCATAGAGGCCGATGGGTTCCCGATCATCGACTTCTTTCGCAAACCGTCGATGCAGGGACAATTCGTTTCTCTTCGATAGTCGCGATCGACCATCTTGCCAACGTTAATTATACTCAAACGCTAGTGAAGATATATGACGCGGGCGATTAATAACGATCCTAGACAATGCTCAATTTATGGCTCGTAGGAGACAACGCTTTTAACGACATTGGTACGCCCCGTTGCGAATGCTGCTCGGAGGATCACGGTCTTCGATCGTTTTTCATGGAATAGGTACACTGGAATATCCTTTTTACAGCGATTGCCTATGAAGAGGTATTTGCGTTAAGTTATTGGCTTGTCCTATCCAAAACTTCTTCGTTTCTCGGTGTTTTAACCCTTTCGCTTCGGCAGTCCAGTCCGCCGAAGCACTGCCAGAAATGCGCACAGTGTGCGTGATTGTTGTATATACATTTTCCTAAGTCTTAAATAACAATAATTCTTGTAAGAACCGTATTTGAAATATCGTTTCACTGTCAATGGATTTAATAGATTTTTTACCACGAAACAGCATACGATCGTTTGGATGTTTGAAATATATTGCGTAAAACGTTTTGATGTTGTTTCAGCAATGAGTAACTTTTAAGAAGTGATTAATCAAATATATCAACAAAATCAATGGAAAATGTTCTGCCGATAATGAAAAAATATATTATTGACTACATATGGCATTGGTGTATGCCTGATATATGGAGTGCCGAACCCAAGATTGATCGTCACACAGGTGATTTCGTGGATGTCGTCTATAAACGACGCTCGTACCCACAGGAAGCGAAAGGGTTAAAGGACTTGAAAGGAGGACGATGAAATTGTCTAATTTCTAAATTTTCAAATTCTCGAATATTCGAATCTTCGACCGGTCGATGTTCGTGAGAAGCACGAAGATATCGACCATTCTGAAGCTTCGAATCCACGATGTAACGAGAGTGCCTTTCGTCGAGAAGTGCGCACCTTGTAAGGTTCAATAAAATACGAGCGATCATAGGCGTCGTATCTTGTCAGCTATAAATTCGCTACCTCGTGTCGATTTGTTGGTCTCTCAGTTCGTTTGAAAGTCGATGGCAATAGGACGAGAGCGTTCCTTCCCTTACGAAACGCAGGATTCGCGGAGAAAGGGAGAAAATAAGCGAAAGTGGTAATTGAAAAACGAGGCATGGGTTAGCTAGAAAGAGAAAGAGAGAGAGGAAAAGAGAGAAATGAATAAACGAGAAATGGAAATAGGAGAAAAAGCGTTACAGATAGCAGAAAAAGGAATAGAAAGGTAAGGAGAACGATCGAAAGTAGTCGATACTAGCGATGCACAGACACGTCGAGCAAGGAAAACGATATTTACAACTGTGATAATTTTCCCACAGGAAGCGATACATCGAAGGCGATCTTATACGAATTATACTTCGGGATAGAGGAAAGTTTAGTGCATACGATTATGTTTCTTGGTGTAGAAAGTTTTGCGAAGAGTATTTCTCGCGTTGTATTTTCTCGTACACGATGCGATATATCACTATGCGATAGTTATCGCGAATCGATAAAATTAACGCGAATTTTCGTCTGCGACATTACGGTTCTCGAATTTTAACGTTTTAAAATCGTCTCGTGTTCAGATTTTGTTGACTTTCAAATTATCGAGTATCGAATTTTCAAGTATGTAATTTTCTAACGTTCGAGCATGAAATTTAGAAATTCCCAAATTACGAAATATCCAGTTATGCAAATATTCAAATCTCTAAGTATTCAAATTCTCGAATATTCAAGTTTCCCAAATTTCTAAATTCTAAGGTTTTTTAATTCTCAGATTCTCAATATTTGTAATCCTTATGTTCTTAAATCCTCGAAACTTTTAACGCTCGAGTTCCTAAATTCTCAAATTTCATGACTTTCGTATTCAAAGAATTCCAAATTATTTAACGTTTAAACGTCCACGGTTTCGGGAAGACCAAAGCACAATTATGAACGTGATACGTTGTCATACTCACTTTGCAGCCCTCGCAGCTGGTTACGCCGTAATGATAACCGCTCGCTTTGTCACCGCAAACTCTACAGGCCACGAAACTCTTCGCGGGCGTCGAACTGTTCGAATCGGCAGCCGCGTAATGTTGCTCTGGAAAACAAAGCAGACAGAGCTACGTTATGTAACGTGATCGTCATCCGTAAAACTAGGTAAACGTTCTGCCAAATGTATCTCTATTCCTTCTTGCAATGAAGAAACCTATACGAAAACTTTGTCTATAATGATCAGAAACAAATCGCACAGAGTACACGATGATTTATTTTATTTATTTTAATATTTTATCTAATAGCAATTCTGATAAATCTCTCATATATTTTCACCTACCATTTTTATTCTATTCAATTTTAACAGTGTTGGCTATTGTAATCGTCGAAATGAAATTAGAACTTGTATCGCAATAATTTAATATAATAGTTTCCTGCTCTATTGTACAATCCGCTTTTATCAGAATCAAATAATTTAATAAATTGTAGATTTTTCGAAGCATTTAAGAATTCTGATTTTTCCTAATTGACACTAGAACTAGCACACCAGTCAAATTCACTGGTTTTACAATTTTATTTTAAAATTCCTACTTCATGTTATATATTCTTTCCGCAGTGATGTAATCAATTTCGCAACAATATCTAAAAGAATAATATAATGAATTTTATTTTGTTGTTTATGTATTCGAACTCAAAATAATTTTGCATCGAGGCTACTTATACCTGGTACTTGTCAAAGCGTAAAAGGGTGCTGCAATCTGTTTATCGAACCCCAATTAACCAGTTTCCTCGTTTTGTATAACTTCTCACGCGTTTTTTAAATTTTTACCGCGTATCATTCGATACGACGATATCAGTTATCAGGAAAATTCCGGATCGATCGCTAGATCGCTAGATGCCAACGCTAGAAATACCACAGCAGTGAAAACGACTGATTCTACAATTTTATAAATGTGTCAACCCTCGTTTAGGCGGTTTCGATGGTCCCAGATGGATTAATAAAACCAAAAATGTACTACATAACATTGAATTCCTTCTGTAAGAAAGTAATAAATCAATAAATATACAAATATTCTATTATTACGTATCTTTTAAAGACCAGTCATTCTGGCTGGTTTTGGTAAAAATAGCTTCGTGTTAATTATCGGTAGTTCTAGCGTTAAACATATAAAAATATTTATAAGTACTTAAAAAATATATGAAGACATTTTTTATTTTATTTTATTTGGATGCACATTACAATCAATTCTCTCATTGAGAATTTTAAATAAGTTTCCTGACGTAGTACTATAGCATGATTAAAAGTGTAAAATGTGTTTGATTCTAATTGAATCTAGTGCTTAAATCTAGAGGGTATTGTCTTCTTAGCCTGCGGATTTGATCCGACGTGTCGAGTAATTGAATAACTAGAGGGTTTTGGTGGTTGTTAATTCTTAAGCTATCACTATTGCTGAATTTTGATATTTCTTCTTTGACTGTGGGTATCTTGAGGTCTCGATGTATTGTTTCATTGGTAACATACCAAGCTGCATCTATTAGGAATCTTAGAGTTTTCGATTGGAAGCGTGACAAAATTTATTTAAAGTATACATAAATGAAATACAGAAATGATTAAAAATATTCTTTTCGTGTTTCATATAGGTCGTATATAATTCGCGATCGAAGCATAAAAACAGCTTACGGATCATAATGTGTCGTGCAATGTTATGAATTAAACATAAGCAGGATAGCATCGTTAATTATCCGTTGTTTAAGATAGCATTAGCGTGGAGTCGAGCATTAACATTTAACGATACAGTTGGACTAATTGTAAGTGGTTAAACGAAACGTAATAAATTTTTTCGCATTAACGTCATATCATTATTTTCCGACTGCAATAGTCGTATCATCTCCTACATATCGTGATCTCGTTTCACTCGAAAATATATCTATATTGTTGAGATTATTAAATGTATAGACAAAAGAACGCGTGGATAAATTGTAAAGTAGAAAATATATTTTAATACAGAAGTGAATACAACTATGGATATAATTTAAGCTGGTCACTAGCTAGCAGCGTTACCCTATAACTGAAAACCCCGAAGCCACCGTCGCCTGTCAACTGTCTATGGTTTTTCTTCGTCCCAGTCTTTTGTCTATACGCTGTCGATGGCTTCAGTGCTTGAGAAAAATAAAAACCAGATGTAGAGTTTTCTAGAAGTTTTGACCACTTCAATATATATAATCCAACAGAGAACGAGGTAAAAGATATTCTTATATTCTCTGATCATCGATTCAATACGTTCTCCAAACGAACCTCATCGAATCGCTCGTAAACATGCTTCTCAATGTCGAGTTTCCACGCGATCATCGCCGATTCGAGCGCAACGGACGAGATCACGGCTCGCCTTCCTTCTTTCTAACGACCAAAAAACGAGCACAAAGCGCGTGGAGCTAACGGAATCGCTTCTCGATGGAAATGGTCACGCGTACACAGACTCCAGGGAGAAAGAACGGAGGAAAAAAGGGCGACCATCGGTTCTAGCCAAATAGAGTCGAACAACGGCGAAACGAAGATAGACGCAGGGACACAGTGAGAAACACAGGGATAAGGGAAGTCGCACGGACAAGCGGACTAGGAGAAAGTGAGTTGAATCGACGAGATACGGACATTTGAAATAAACGGGAGAAATAAAGAACAATTATACGAGCAACGGACGAGTCGCATAGACAAAGAAGATGAAAAAGAACAGGATAGAAGACTGTTCCTCGTTCCAATCAAATAAAATCGAAAACATAGACAAACGGGTAGCAACAGACGATAGAAGAACAGACGAAGGAAGATAGCGAATGTCCAACGGACGGACGAACGAAATAGAAGGAAACACAGGACAAGGTAAGAGGATGAAAAACCGAATCAATTCTATTCGAATAAAATGGAACACCGATCGAACAAAGATGAAGATACGAGATCAGAAGGAGCAACAAAAATACCGGACTGTCAGACAGTCTAAAATAAGGGAAGACAGGGATTAAAGAAGAAAAGGAGAAGAAATATGTTAGAAGAGTAGTATGTACAAAGAAGAGTGGCGTCGTGTCAGGACGACGATGGTACGAGAGCCACGTTCGTCCGAGGCACGGGCTGGTTTCTTCCATTGGACGAGGAACAGGCCCGTTGCATCCATAATGCAACGACGGTCGGGAACGCCACCGAGGAAGGGAACAGGCTGCTGCTCCTGCTGGCGCGAGGCTCGCAGCCACACGCGGTGGTTCGTGTAACGGAAAGCTCGCGTCACCGTTACAGAGAGAACACACCACACGGCCTAGGGAGAACAGCGAGAGGAAGAACGAGCGGACGAGACGAGCGGAGCGAAGAGGGAAGGAAAAGAAAAAGGAAGAGGAAAAAGGCGAAACGGGGCCGTCCGCAAAGGGAGTGCACAGGGAACCGTATAGGAGTAGTCCGCAACATTATATATACCGTTGGACTCTCGTGAAACCCCTGCCAGAAGACGTGTCGTTACGTGGCCAGGGGTTAGACAGAGATCGATAGACAGAGAGAAAGACTGATGAAAGGAAGATGGCGGTGAGAAGAAGCAGCGACGATGGGAAGGATGGATAGGAGAAGTACGTCGTGCAAAAGGGAGCAAGAAGAGTATAAGAGAGCGAGGAAGGAGCAGTGTAGTTGATCGTAGCGTCTGGAAACGAGGCCCGATCACCGGCACTGTACCGCCACCGATGCGATTTTACGAAGCTCGTAACGCCATCGAACGGTACCGAAATTTTTCTACCGCGACAAAGACAATCACGGGAAGGACAATCGCTGTCGAGCACGAGACTTCCTCTTACTGGAAGTGCAGCTATGTCCATTCAAGTATAAAGTATGATAAGGGTGAAAATATGTTTTGTTTATTATTTGTCTGGAATCTACGTTTGCAGGAACTGAAACCCAATGTGAAAATTGATTTATCTTTATGAACTTGCAATTGCGCGATTTTAGAAATCTGTAATTAAGAAACGACTTGTTCAGCGCGTTTCATACCGGAGACTTTGAACGGAACTTCTCCGAATGACCGAAAACATTTTTGGATTTATAATAAAAAAATACTCAAAACTAATCAATCTAGGAATAAAAAAGAAAAAAGGTACTTTTTGGACAACTTTTATTTAAAAGTACGCCACGGCCTGCGCGATATGTCACCGGGCATCCGTAATAATTTTGATGTCGGATGACCATGTGACATATTGTGTATGTCATCCGAGTAAAATAGCGTTTTAGCTAAAATTTCAAAAAGATAAACGCGCAGGAGATAACGATATTTATTTCAAGACTGAGAAAATTATGTAACACGTATACAATTGGTATAAACGTCATTTATACTCGTAAACCAGAACAGACACAGGAAAAGTATAAAAATTTTACTAAAATACAGAGATACATTTATACATATGGTTAAACGAAAGAAAAATTGTTTAAAGTAATACGAATCTTAAATGATCCTCGCGATAATTTTTGGAACAGCCTTCCAAATATAAACTCGGACTATCTCTGCAGCCAGTGTAAAAATAATTGCTACTTTTCCGTATCCCTGGAATTTTTCACTGAAAATACTGACAATATACGTGTGTTACCGCTAAACAAAATTATAAAATAAAAATAAATTAAAAAGCTAACCCTACGAAGATCACAGTGGATTTTCACACACGTCGATTTTCTGGTTTTATCGTCACCTTACGATTAAACGGCAGAATATCGATCAGACGTAATTGGCAATGGAAACGATCTATCAGATTTAAAGAGGAACGTTTAGCCTACAAGTCGAAGTTTCGTGGAAGGTAAACGTAGTAATCATCGAGACAAGCTATATTTTACTATCCTCGATACTCTAATACTATGGCAAGCAATATTTCCAAGATTTTAAAGAACACGAAAAAATACAGTGGATTAGAAAAGTTACACGAAAAAGAAACGTATACAAATTTTCACTCGATCGATCGACAACGTACAAACCACAACTTTTAAACTATTTCCCTGGAAAAAATATAGCAAATGATCCTTCACGTTCTTCTCTTCTCTGTAAACTTTACGTAAGAAGATAGTAAGCTGGACGTATCCAAGTGTTGAAAACTGTACAGTAGTCAAGTCGACCCTGCCTAATCAACGGTGTGTGTATTCTTAAACGATCGAACGCCGTGCCAACGCTCTCACACGTTCGCACGCCGATACATTGTAATTTATCGCGGTCCCGGATGGTCTGTAATTTCCAGGGACGAAGGCGGAAGTGAACGCGCCACACCGCGCACGTAATGACGTATACTACACCACCGGTGAACCGAAGTTTTTCGGTGCTTCTTCATGGGAATTCGTTAAGGCGTACCGTATTAACGACGCCTTAAACGGTCGTGCACGAATAAATTTTCCCGCGTACCAAACTTTTTACCAGCGAGCTCGTTTCCGTCTTGGAACAACGAGATTCATCGCGGCCGAGCGTTCCACGTATGCAAATTAGACACGAAACGACGCTATCGTATTTCCCTACGTTGCATGTACTTTCTGCTGTTTTAATGCTTTTTTCCTTCCATCTTTTTGCCCCTCTCCCCTTCCCACTCCGATTATATTTGACAGAAATGGAAGGATTTAGCCGAATTAATTCTCTTTGCGAGAGGCAAGTTGACTTTGTTTTTTTAGATTTTATAGAGATTTTTACCGTGAATTTTATTTGGCTCGTGTGCACTGACGTTTAAGAATACACGGACTCTCGTTTATGTCTGACAGATTGTAACTTAATTGCTAAGGTGGAAACGGGAAGATCCGGAACGATTTTATCCTTCGTTAAAACTGTCACGCAACGTTGCAATGAAATTTTAGTTTCTATATGTTAAGTGCGCGTTTCGGAGCTGCTTTGTCGTTTAAAAGGATCACATTATTCTTAGCTGGTTTGATCGCTATAGCTGTCAAACGCTGTCGATACTTGGATGAATCGTGAATTTAACTTTAATATATCATTAGCGAGAGTCTGTTCACACAAAAAAAACTTTTGAAAATATCCGAAAATTTACATTTTATGTGCTACGTATGTATAAGCCTATCAGAAGATGGAAATTTTCTCAGTTTCGTTATCCAGGTGTGTAATTAGCGTTGAATTCTTAAGAAACAGGTACTTTGTTTCCATAAATTCGCTTATTGAAAGAAAGTAAGTAATGAGATTTCAAGGAAGATTTTGGAAAGTACTTGTTACGTATCGTCTTTTTTACTTCTCCAGTTAGTCAAAAGAGATAGTTCCGAGTTAATTGATGCGACTTTTGAACGTTTCACACACCTGTCGATTCTATAGAAAATTAGTGGATGTTACTTTTGGTCATTTGTTCGCTGTCAGTTCATATATTTTAATAATATTCATGTATCGTGTAATATATATAAGAGAAAGCATAGGAGATATACACACATAAAGATGAGAACTACTGTTAATAAATTAAATAAACTTTCCTTACGCATGTATGATTGATGCATTCAATCGATGTTCTTCCGTACATAGTTAACTAAAGAAATTGGGAATCAGTGCATTTTATTGCTTAAAATAATCTCTTCTATCTATTAGCCTATTAAAACGTGCATGAGATGAAATTCTAAGGAAAACTAATTTAACATCAACGCTATTTTTAGATATACAAAATTAAACACTTGAAGATTTCTAAAATCGAATACAATTCGAAATCTGTTTAAATTTAAATATAAACTACACCCAATACGAATGAAAGGCTAATTCACATTGCTTTTATAGCTCTGAAATATGCATCACAAGAATTCTATTTCTATTTCAAGAATTTATCGATCGAAAATAAATAAATATAAATACCTAGGTGATAACATGTCGTACATAATAAATCGAATATATTCGAAGCAATTTCTAAAGATACAAAGTACATTATCTCAAACCTACTGGACAACAAATTCTATTTTTCATCGAACTTTCAAGGAAGACGAAACAAAGACTTTGAGTCGTTCAATTTTGTTCTATATTTCACTGTGTTTTTAACAGATGTTCGCGCATTTATGGGAAACTTAATGCTAGAACAATCAACGTATACTTAAACATACCACGTACAAACAATTATCATGAAACTGATGCGACGCTGATAAAAGGGAATATTTCGGATCATTTTTAGAATTTTAAATTACTGTTGATCGGACGACTCTGCGATTACAGTCTCCACTGAGAATTTCATTCCTGCAATCATAAATATTTATAGAAATATACAGTTACGTAAACGTTGGCGGTCTGCTAATACATTTTTCGGCCAAGGTTTTTCGCGAATCCCCATACGGTCCCATAGGGTTTCCACTCTGTTTTGCCGAGTGAAATATCCTCGGATGTTCGCGGCCACGTACTGAACGTCCATCAATTCGAGGTACTCCCGTGAGGAGAAAGTTGGTTCGGCCGAGCGGAATTTATAAGCAGAAATAGAAATTGTGCCTCTGTTCCGCGGAATATTACCGAGGCCTGGGGTGGTAAGTGAAATGTTAAACGCTGTATGATTACGAGCTGAATGTACGGCCAACTATAAAAGATTTACAGTCGCGATACACAGCTACGAACATCGTGGGTCTCCCCCGCGTGAAAGTCGACGGAGAAAACGCGACGAGCGCAGATAAGACGCTGCGCGATTCGTCGTCGTGACCAGATGTATCGATTGCAACCGCTTCATAGACGAAACTTATCTTCGGTATCTTTTGATTTGCCGCAGAAGCGAACCTTACGTAAGTGGATGAAAAGTATCGCCATTGTTTAGAGTTTTATGGTATTTTCTTTGGACGTAGATTGGAATTCCATTTGCACGTAGACGTTAAGTTACAAGTAGTTCGCGGATGTCTTTGCATTTGTGAGAAAACAGAAGCTTTAGAAATCCGCAGAATTCATATTTCATCGTTAGACTGCTGCAGACTTTTCGCTTCGTGGCAATTTATATTTTAAATGTCCATTCGCGAGATTCGAAATAATTGACGTTTCTGATCAACGGAGGATATCGACTAACAACTGTAATTTAATAATTTAATTTACACGAAGAGAAATATAATCGATTGAAGTATCGTTGGTCCAGCGAATTAATTACGATTCTGAATAAAAAATCTTGAAACACATAAAACGCTCGTAACGTGAAAATGTAAAACTACGAAACTCTTCGTAGATCAAAGGACTATCGAGCGTAGAGCGAAATTCAAGTAGAAAGTATTGTTGAAGCTGTACGTTTACTCGATCCAATCCAAACTGACGTGATTAACTATTCAAGCCATTTCCTCCGCTATGTACCAAACAAATTATGGTCAAATAATTCGGAACGAACGACACAAACAACGAATTAAGCTCGTAAACCGGGCAACTTACAATTAGTCATTGGTTAAGTAAATTATTTGTCTTCTCGCGCTGTACCCGAACCTGGCCAGCGTCGTACTGTTTCCAGCGTCAACAGTTGAAAAACAGAAAATACGAGGATCCGTTACTCCGTTTCCGTCTCAGCCGTCGCAAGAAATTCCGCCATCGCAACGTGGACGATCAATGTTCCAACTTCTTTCACGGTTTATCTACCGTGATTGGCGTTCACAGAGTTTTATCGTCTATTTAACAGCGAATGATACTCAACGTTCGTCCAACACCGATGCAGTCCGATGTTATTCGTCGATGAAAAATTTACGTTATTCGTCAATTCGTTAATCCAAACCTAGTTAACCAAAATTAATCCTAAATTAGAATAAGCGATAAAATAGTTAGTAGCTCTATCTGCTACGCTTTCTTCTTATACGTTGTATCGCGATAGAGCGAAGAGAAACGGATGTATATCGACTGGAACCTTTCGACGAGGATGCACGTGTCGCGTCATTCATCGACTTTTGTCGTCGATCGTTCTCAAGCGAAATATTATTATTTTCTCGGACACATACGCCTGGCGAACATCGGACCGACGTATTTTCCTTCGTCGGGAACGTGATACATAAATTTCGCGAGAGTGTGACTTGCATATATTATTCAAGAGCGCTTTGAGCGGCCGTGTTCAAAAGCTTGCTCGGAAGCCAGTCAGCAAAGTAAGCTCCCTCTGTTCTCCTTCCTTCCGCGCCTTTATCCGCGTTTCGTTCCTCCCTTGTTCCGTTCATGATCTCCGGTTTGTATCCTCGAAGTAGGTCGTGCTACATAGAATCAGCAAACTTTAGTATTTTTCAACGAGACTGCTAGTTCATCGTACGTTGGCTGGTGTACTTCCGGGAACGAATATCACGTTTGGCGGCTCTTATTCGCGTTCAGTTCGGAGTTATTAGCGATGGAGTTATTGAACGGTGTTCGAGAGGTTCCTTTGTGAGACGCACAGGAGATTAATCTTCGGGGAGAGTTTAATTAAGAGTCGTATACTCGTTTATTTTGCGTACGGGGAATTCTGTTAGCTAAATAAGCCGAGAATGTTGCAGCGAGCTTATTCTCTGTCCACTTTCGCGTTCTTTATTTTCTAAAACATTGGAATTTTGTATTATTCGAGTTAAAGTCATATCGATCGGGTCCATAGATTGGAAAGTAGAAAAGGTGCGCTTAGAGGATGATACAAATTTTTGGATTATTTGCGTCACTCGAATTTTGAACTGTCTATGCTGATATTAATGTTATGAATAAATTGTACACTAAAAACTTACATTGCGTGGTGTGTGTATGTGTTGAAGACTGAATAATAATATAACGTAGCACGCTTCATAAATTGTGAGTATAATTTTCATGACGAATACCACACGCAAAAGTTCTTACAAAAGTTGGTCCTTGAATTTGACCTAGTTTTCAACTTACAATTGCTTTTTTGTATTTGTGCAAGCTACTCCAAGTGATCATACCAGTACTATTCGGTGATAAATATAGAATGTTCTGAGAGACAAGCAAGAAAAGTCAATTTTGCTGTTTTAAATAAATCGTCGAATTCTATGCAATGTACATTAACGATAAACGCATGTTAGTATTTTTATAAAATTATAGAATTAGAAAATTATGTTAAAAAGAAGACTAGACGCTTCTGCAAAAGTTTTCTGCCCAGACAGAAAGCTTTCCTTAAGTTTCAGAAAAATATGGAAAGATCTTTCTTGATATTCGTTCTAACTCTACACATACAGATATTCTTAAAATATTCAAAGTCTTCGTGTTTATCGAGAGTAACGTTAAAACGTAGAAATTAAATCTATAAAAACTATTTCTATCGTGTTACGTTTCTCTTGCAACGATACATGCAACATTCTCGAAATAATATTTTCATTTATTGCCTGAAATAACACAAATATCCGAGGTTCATAGAATTAACGAAACACCCTGTATATCGAACAATATCTTCTCACCAGAAATCTCTCATAACCAGAGGCTAGATTAGACTTTCATATCAACTTCAACTTTAAAAAAAAAAAGAGAGAAAAGGAAGAAGAGAAAAGGAAAGAAAATAAAGTTGGGAAGAAATTTCTACGTTACGTGAGAATGCTGCATAAACAATCAACGATCTGTCGAAAGGCAATTCGTGGAAAATAGAAACACGCGGCTTGATTGACGGTGGGTGTAACTAGCGAATAGGCAAGAAAGCCAGACAGGATTTCCTGGCTGCGGATCAACGCCTCGTTACATTCTAATTCATTACATAATATTATAGTGAATTAGATGCAGAAACGTAACTTTAATATGATAAATTCCGATCGGCCCGATGCGATATGATTGCACTTTCACGAGCCAGTCTCTTAAACTCGTTCCACATTATACAATTACGTATTACGTGTGTCCAGGATTACGTGAGTGGCATATCTCTGCCGTTCAATTTCACCGAGTTTTTCATCGAGATATCGAAGAAGTTTGTTTATTTCAATTCTTTTTTTACAACTTCGCGTATACAGAGTGTCGCATCAGCTATATACATATATATCGTTCAACAATAGCTGAAAGCATCAATCGACGGCCAATTATAATTAGGAGCCCGTTTCAGCGTACGTGTTCCAAGATCTAATGGACGTATTTAGATTGCGGTTTCACGTACAACGTCAGCCATAGAACATTTGACAAAGGCACATAATTTTGCATTAAAACGATGTTCGAACGTTGGAGAGTTTCCGAGGACACGCGGAAACATTTACGTACAAAAAGTGGCTGCAGATCTTCTTTGGTGTACGCGGTCCATTAGATCGGTGCTTTCTAAATTCTACGTCAAATTATTACAAATGGTTCTTCGAATGAACTATCTCTATAATTAGACACACACACGAACGTATTATTCTCTCAGCTTTTACTTTTTCTCGTACGTTAAATGTTGCAGGATTAACGTGTTTGGGTTAAAAAAAAGCGAAATATATTTGTTGTAAAAAAAGTACATACAAAAATATTTTTGCGTAACTAAAATTCAATTACTGAAAAATATTCTTCGATATGAATTCTCTTCGCAAGAGTTCAACATTTCCTTAGCAAAATCCCATTTCTAACATATGTACAACATACGCATTAAACCCAAATTTTGAACTCGTATGTGCTGCAAATTTGCTATACTGCGAATTAAAATGTCATTTCTTACGCTTGTCGAATGTTCATCTTAATATCACCGATTTCCAATATAATTAAAAAGATTACGTAGTTGCATTAAAAAAATCAAAACCAAAGACAAAGTCTTGAATTTATTATGACTCAATGCATTGAATCGCCCTGTACAAACGTTAGAAATGTTCATTATCTACTATGTATCATCCATCGATACAAGAAAATTTTGGTCAATAATTACATTGTTACAAACGATTGAAAAATCATATCGCACACTATCATAACGAACATCCTGTACATATAGTAAAACGTAAAACTTCAGTGTATCGATTATATTTCCATTTAATCCTCCAAACAAACGGCCCCCCAAAAGAGGAAAAGTACATTACACAATTAATCACAATGCTCAAATTTCATTCAAATCTCAATGTAGCAACTCTACATTCTATATACACACGTACGTAGTTCATCATCGTGATTAGGAAACGGTCACAATCCGCGAATCATCAATTATATATTGAATAATCAAAATATCGTATAATGGTTTGTAAACGAAAGGCTGGCCGTCGATAGAGGTGCAGCCTCCGCCGAACAGGGAAATAAAACTGGGAAATTATTAATCGGGCGAAGTTCAGGTCGGGTTTTCAAGCGTTGAACGTTGAACGCTCGGCCTGCACTGGCTCGTTTTAATGCATATTCGATGTCGAGCCGAATAGCTAGCTGGTGCACGAGGGTTACACACATCGATTCGTCGGGTCGTCGTCGCCCTGGCGTGTAATACCGACGATTCGCTTGCTTGTTTACCAGCGCCGGAAACTGATGTATTCTTGCAAGTACCAGCTGCTTCCTGATGCGGAAACACTTCTGCAGCAAGTGTACGCCGTATAATTCTTCCCGTGTGAGCACAGAGGTTTCGAGTTTTCGAACGTACCAAAGTCTCGTTTTCAGTGAAATTTCAAGCGTTTCGACGGTTGATTCGTTAAACTCGTAATTTTGAGTTTTCAAACGGGCCGAGTCTCGTTCTCGGGGACATTTTAAAGCTACTTTATCAAACTTTTACTCTTCAGTCTTCAATGATGTATGGCAATTATCGATGGTTGGTCGATTTTGTATCGTCATGGAACGTCACCAGTCTGAGTCTGGATCTGAATCTACTTGTAACGCCTGTTGTTTCTGTGAACTCTATTTTTGACTTAGACTTGAATATGCTACGAGTCTCTTCTCCTGGCTTCCATTCCTCTTTCATGATGGTGGAAGATGTACGAAATTTGGAATTCTCTGCGGCTAGACGCTGACTAATGAGAAATTAATTAGCTTCTCGAACAGTGCGAAAACTCGCGAACAATAATCTGCCTAAGTTGTTACCAAGAAACAGCGAAAATTCCAAGTTCGCGCGGCTACGAATAAAAATAGACGAAATAAGAAAGAGAGCGTTTGTAGATCTTAATTTCAAAAATATCGAAAGGTAACATCGATACAGCAGCGGATCGATACGGTGAAAGTATTTGGACACAGGTGAGGATCTTTTAATTCAAATATAAAGTACTCGTAAAATCGTGTACGCGTACTAATGAATATCGTTTTGAAGTAACGATGTATCGAGTAGTATAATCTGCATAGTCGCGCATCTATTTTTATCAAAAAAAGTATTTTCGTTACGTACGACATTAAAATTCAGCAATGCCGTTCGTCGTGTGCAAATTTAATTGAATTTTCTGTAAAACGTACGAACTAATTAGTCGCGATGAATAATTAGCAATATACAGAATGGGAGATTTATTAATTCAAATAATATTAAACGAAACAATAAACTAGGATATCGCTTGTAGCCGAACATTGACTCCATGACTCTCAATTATCCATACACGTATTTATAAATCTCTAATGTTTTAAACATTGAACGTTACTTACCTATGGAGCTAATCAATTTTTTTCTATCTAATCTCACGCTAACATTCATTATATTTCCGCACGAACATACAACACGAGATTTAAGAGAAACATAAGATTCATCGTGTTGATTTGTTCATACAAATTTAAAATTATTAAAAATATCTCACGAAAGGAATTATGTATAACAAGAATTCGAGGACTTGATTGGCGATCTTTTCTTCCGTTTAAAGAAAAAGATTGTTTAATAAGTTTAATTTTTTAAAGTAAACAACACGCTAGTAATTTGATTACATGCTCAATTACACGTAAAAATTTAAAAGTAAAATTAGCAAGTTGGAAGAACACTCAAACTCAAATGCTCAGCAAGGTATGAAAATGTTACAATTGTCTTTATTGTTAACAATTTAACTTCTGCCAAAGTTCTCTCCATATTAACAATTTTTTTTTCAAGATATTAGTCGTTGAATTTTCTTTATACTTTACAGATATTACATTTACAACTTTTCACGAAGTTCTTACAGTACCAAGAAATTGACAATTTCAGTAAGTCCACATACATCTACATCAACTACTATTGAATCGGAGTCAACAAATCCTTGAAATACTAACTAAACTTGTTCAATTTCCTTTTTTACTTTATTTTCTTCAAACCGTAAACTTTTTTATACAAATAAAACTACCCCTTCGTTCCTCAACTTTCTTTCTTCACTCTCTCTTGCAAATTTCCTCCAAACCCTAATAATAAAATATTCCTACTTAAGGTCATTAAATAAACATCTATCTTATAGACAAATATTTCTAAACAATAGAAGATTTAACACGTTTGGTTATTTTGGTCTCGTTTAACCATCGATTGAAATCATCTTCCTAAATCCACTTAATAGCCTTTGTTTCCATTACTAATTCAATGTACGCTGTACTTTCATTACGAGCGCTAATTGTCTGAAGTTTTTTCTAAATCAAACACGAAAGATTTACACGATCATTTTGCAGCTTGCAATCTAATTTGAATTAATATTTAACTTGCAATGGCGAACGTGTTAATCGATTCGATCTTCTATCGTCTAGAAATATCCGATGGGTGTTCTGATTAAACGTAACAAAATCAACGAGCCGATTTACCTACATCAAAGTTACATATACTCTGCATCGCGTAAATATTTCCACCACCTTGGAAGAATGGACGCTGTTTACTAGAAACGATATCATAACACGTTCGACGAGCGCTGTCTTAATTATCGCAGAACTCTCATGATGCGATTACGCAACGAGAAGTGAAAGTCGCCCGATAATTGAGAGCGCGGGGCGCGGTGCACGCCTCAGAGACGTCGAGATTTCTCGCACAAGTTCGACCTCTTCGTCGTAGCTCCCTGAAACGGCAAAGCGTTGCCGGAAGCGAAGCGAAATTGAGATTTCGCCGGTGCAGCCGGAAAGCAGCTTTCGTATAAGCGCGTAAACACTCGTACGTTTTATACGAGACAATGTTCGAATAGTACGTTTTCTAGAACTCGAGTACCACGACAGAAGCTTTCGATGTTAACCCTTTGCGGACTAACAAGACGATACGTAAGATCATTTTCTGAAATCGCCAATTTTTCTGACGTTTATCTCGAGATTTATTGGAGAAGTGGATCTTGTTACGAATTATTCGAGTAGTCAGTATCTCGCGAGATATCAATGACGAAAAAAGACGTATCGAAATGATCGTGCGGTTATAAAGTATTGTTATAAAGACTGTTGTTTTTATTATATGGAATAATTATTTGTTACTATATGGAACGATTATTATATGGAATAAGACACACTAATCTGTCGGAATTATCGATTCAATAGCAGAAGCGAGCACGGTCGTCTCGAATTGCAGCTACTGCTATTAAACCGATAATTCCAATCTGTGATCACCGATCAGACTAATTATAACGTTTCTAATAGCGAAGACGAGAGGAATGGGAATATCGGGCGCGCGAGGCGCAGACGGAAGTGAAACGAAATGAAACAGGCGCGTAAATATCTCTCCTGTTCCTTTTTCGGTTTTATTTCGTCTGGCTAGCAGCAAGTCCACGGGACTTGTTCGTCGCGTTTCCCGGCACTTAAACGTTTTATTGTCGACCGCCACGAGGCTGATGCGCGATTGGTCGCTGGTCGATAAAAAGAAACGTTCCCGCGAGTCAGACGTTCGGAAAACTTCTTTCCACCGTAAGGACGCGGGGCTCGGCGATTTTGCTTTTCTACGGCGTCATTCACAAATGTTCTTTTTTTTTAATTTTTAAAATGCAACCAATGAATTATCGTGCCTCTTTCGCGCGTTATCTTTGTAAACGACCGATCATCTCCCATCGTTCTCTCTCTCCTCTTCATCCGCTTTTTTCTTCTTTATTCTTAACGATATCTTTCCTTTTCTTTTCGCGCGAATGGAACTAGGATATTGTGTCAAACGCTAATAAAATACGACTACTTGTTCCAAGACGTTAGAGCGCTCAAACTATGGCGGAGACTGCGCGCGGAATACAATTTCCCTTGCTCGGTCGCGACGATAAAGAATTCCAGGATGAAACTGGACGGAACACTGAATAAAATTTAGTACAGTAGCTTCTTTGACGCGTTTATGCATATTCCAGGTACAAAAATGGACGTGTTTGTTTGCGTGTTGTGCTCGCGGCGGCTTTCATACGGGGGCTTGTTTGTCCTTTTCTCTGTTTGCCTCTTTATTTTCATACCTTCGTGCCCCTTTTCTTCGACGGTTCTCCCCTGTTTTTCATTTATTCGCGCTCCTCCACTTTCCCTTTCCTTCTTCCTCTTGCCCCGTCTCGTGTCGACCGCTTTTCTTTTGCAATCGCTTACCATTCTTATTTCTATTCTACTATTTTACTTTCGTTCTGTCCCGTTGATTCTCCACGACTTTCCATCCCTTTTATACTCTTATACGTACCTTCCGCTTATGCGGCCACTTTCCTGCCTCCTTGTTTGTTTTATCGCTCGTTTCAACCTTCTTTCGCTTTGTATTATTTTCCCTCCGTGGGTTTGCCTTCCCTTTGAACGTTGTCGTGAAGGTTCTCCAGCCTTTCGTGTTACGAATGAAATTGTATTACGTTATTTTTATATATCCATTAAGAAACGTAAATTAATCGTAGTAAACAATTAGGATTGTTTAATAAAGGAGATATAAATATAATTTTATACAGTCTATAGAATACTTGTGTCGTTTTCCATGAATTTCTCTTACCTATCATCTTCTTTGTCGTATTTTAAACAATGTTCTGCTAGACATATTTTGTGCATATTTATCCCATTACGTTTTTGTTATTTTACTTTATGAACTTTTTTTTATTCATATCCATGATTCTCTTTATATTGGTCACGCATTTTCAATTCCCTCTTTCCCGTCTAATAATGTATTTTCTGTCCATACGCTACTACTAAGCCTTTATTTCTCCTCTGTTCCACTTCATTTTCTCTTCGTTTATACTCACAATTTCTCTCTTCGACTTTTTTATCTTTTCACCTATTTCCTTTGCCACTTGCAAGCGCCTCTTATCTCCTTCCCCCGTCCTTTAATCCCATCCTTCGCTTCCACTCACATTTTTATTTCCTATTCTTTTATCAATTCACCCCATCTACCCTCCCAAAGATGTCCTTTCTTCTTTCTCTTTCCTATTTTTTGTTATTTTAGCAGCTCGATTCTTAGCTTCTCGGCTGTTAGTTTCCACGACAGAGCGGAGTAGATCAAACAGCGAAGATGTAAAGATTGTCAAGAATAGCAGTGGTCAGGCATCCGTTGGTAAATGAAACTATCCTGAGGGACCTAATATAATCCCTAAATGTTGCCTGTGTTTCTCTTATCCACCTACACATTGTTCTGGATGGCTCGAAATCGCGAACAGGTTTGGCGCACGCCAACCGGAGATAGGGCACGTTGTCGAATACAAACGGGCGAAAGGCCCCCGGCGTTGTGTGCAGCACAACGAATGCAATTTACCGGCGCCGCGTTTAATTACACCTGAGGCGGTCACGGGTCAGCATGGAGAACGCGCGGACACGCTTCTGCCATTGAACCGATCGCCTCTCCATTTCAACGAGAGTTCCTCGTGCTCGGTAACCGGTGGCCACGCTCGATTACGTCGCCTAGAGAATCGGCCATTTCCTCGTTTGAAAAGTGAAACGATCGTCCTGCCTCAATGTGGACAGTTTTTCGGTGGTGCGTTTACTCTTTTGCACGGTGACGCTGGCGTATCGATATAATAAATAAAAGAGAAACATAGTAATTACGGAAGAGTAACGCGTGGAATTTTGGACCGTGTGACTCGAGCATCCGCGGATTTCTTTCTCCTTTTTTAATTTTTAATTTTGTTAAACGCGAACAAGTCGATGAATGGACGATGGACAGATGAAATTCTGTAGCTTGCTTTTGTGATGTCTACGAAGTAAATATGGACAGAGGCAAATGAAACCGCGTAGAATTAAAAAATTATAGTTTTTCATTCGAACGATTCGCGTCGAAATTCTATCGTAATAATAATTACATTATGAATTACAAATTATATATTACGTGATAAATTCTCAGTGAGACGATTATAACATCAGATCGCTTTGCGTTATACGCACGAGGAATCGTTGAAAATAAAGTTACCCGAAAACATTTCGCAATTTCATATCGTATCGTATATAATAAATAAGTACAACAAATCGATTCTCATTTTCGAGATGAAAGAAGCGTTATTCTACAAAAGAAAAGCCAGTAACGTATTCGTCAAATATCATAAACCTGAATATTCTTAAATTACCTTGTTCTAATCGTTTTGCTAAAAATAGAAGACATATAAGAAAAGAAATAATAGAAGAATGATCTTTCGACGTAAATGAACGTTTATACGACGGATTTCCAATTACTAGAAAACCTCGTGAAGTGACTTTCGTATATACATATAAGAATCTACCAGAGAGAGAAGGAGATAGATAGATAGATAGATAGAGAGAGAGAGAGAGAGAGAGAGAGAGAGAGAAAGTAATAAAACCACTGATTATTAAAATAATAATTGCGCGGTACACTTCTCCTCGCATGTACATCTCTCAAAACGTCTCTCAAGCATTTTAATTATGTCTAAACCTCATATTCTTCGTAACAGCCGCTGAGATTCCTTCAGAGCCCATTTCATCTTGTACCTCGCTATCTTAACGTAATACTCGACGCATTTCTGCTTCCTTCTTATTTAAGGATAATAATAATCGCGTACTCTCGGCAAACGTGCAATTAGCTACCATATCACTGGCGAAAGAATAATTCGACGTTTAAATATATTTAAGGACTGGAGGCGAATTATATTCCATTCGTTCAGCTTCACGATGTCGGAGAAACGTAAACGAGACGATAAATAAGGCGCGGTTAATCGATGGTGTAACAGTCTTTGCGGACGTAATTAATCGATACCAACGATGCTTAATTAGAAATCCTCTGAAAAGTATTGCGCAATACGTTCAGGAGAAAAGTCGTTAAGAAACCTGCCAGGGACATTGCTCGATCGATGGTGGAATAAAAAATCAGGCAAGTGTCGAAGAAAAATGTTGTTTACGATTATTTTAGAAGGCGTATCTGGTATATTTTTGTGAAAAACGGTTAGCTAGCGCCAAGTGAGAGTTTTCCTATAATACACTTTCCATCGATCCATCGTTTGTATATTTCGCTTTGAATACCGCAGACGGAACACGAGAACGCTTTTACTGAATATCGATAACAATATAATATTAGTTAGAGTTATATAAGAACGCTTGACGACCGTTTATCCATTATGTCACCTGCAACTTGTAGTTTCAGTATTGAAACTTTATGAAGCGTGTTTATGACTCGGATCCTTTGGGGATGCGGTTTGAGGAATTGCTGGAAGAATGGGTTTGAGGAAACAGTCTTGGACTGTCTTAGAAGATTTCAAAATTAAAAGCATTGAATTTATAGTCGTAGTTTATCGAGCTGCTGTTACGAGGAAAACAATGCCGATAGATTAGGATTCGAAACTAATACGTAGTTTGAAACATTTAATAATTTGGAATTAATTCGTACCTTTTGTTTCAAAAGTATCAGAGATGCGAAGAATTTTTGTTTCATTTTCTTGGATACGAAATTTAATAAACGTTTCGATAAGATGCAACGATACAAAATTATACTTCACTTTGCATTTAGAAATAACGAACTTCCACCATAACCAGTGTGATTTGAACGAGCTCTAACAACGTATTCTTATTTTTGTCGAAACGTAAAATTAATAAACGTAGATATTAAATTCAATTGAAATTAAATTAATAAAGAAAGATATTTAGCGTTCATTATATCGCTACGTTTTACAATTTGCACGGGAATATAATATAGCATTAAATATAGATAAATAATATTTGAGAAATTACGCCATATAGATGATTCGAATTTTATTTAATTCTATCGAATATCTCTTTATCTAATTCCTTCAGATACAAAGATCATAGTATGTTTTAACTCGTAACACTACTGGTACCCCTTCCTCTTTAGTATTTTATCTTATTTTCAATAATTAAACCAAACAAATTTGTTACTCCTTTCCGCTAGAAAGATCTATATTTACAATATCCACACTGGTTGACACTTGTTTCATTATATAACAATTACGAAATAAAAATATAGTACAATTTCGTAATCGGAATTCCCCAAAAAACAGTTGAACATTTCATGAACGAAATTCCTCGCTCTAATCAATTCACATTTGCCCGGGAAACGTTGCTCGGAATATCGTACGTACATAATACTCATATTCGCAATTTTGCACAAAAAAAAAAAAAAGACAAAACGAATTTTCATGTCGGTGAATTCAACCGGTTGGCCATAAAGTAAATTCCATAATCCATCACAGCAATGATAAATCGATGACACTATCGGGGCCCGTTTCGGCTTTGTTTCGAAATCAGCCGTGCGGCGAAAGCATAGCCGCGTTTGAATAAACGCTGCCACGGGATACCACCGATATTATCGCGTCGGATGTTATCGATTTCTATCGTTATGCGGGCTCGTTTCCTGCGTATTTATCGGGGAATTTCGCGAGCAGGTCTCGCTGCACGGAACCGCTTCGCCCATTAACTTTGTCGGCGAGCAAAAAAGGTTACATCGAAAACGTTGCTTTCCTCTTCTTGTTCCTTCGCGAGTTACTGGTTTGTACGGACAGTTTCTAGAAAGTGGGACGAACCGCGCTCCTTTTTGTTCCTCCTCTTTTTACGTCTTTTTCTTTCGGTATAAAGAAAAATTAATAGGAAGAAATATTGAATTTTATAAAGCGAAGTAGGTTTTTATGAAATCTACATACGTCTATCGATCACGCTTTACATAAAATATTCTACGATATAGAAATATACAGGGTGTCCTGTAACTCATGTACGACGCGTCGTACAACTCGGTAAGAAGCGAGTCAGCGTGGAAAAATAAATGGAAGATGTAGAGCGGTATTTTTTCGATATTTGTTCGGAGAAATATTTTCCAGAAAATTTTGTTTTAAAGTCAAGTATACTTGACTATGACTAATTCCAGACTGGACGAGAGTAGATAATCAATGGGAGGTTACGCGCGAAATTAAATTGGAAACGAAGAATGAAAGAAATTTTTATTCGCGAGACGCTTCGTTTCCGACAAAAAATACATTAAAAGTTTAATCATAGACGCGCACTACCGGACCAATTCTTAAGTAAATATGTTCACTCCACTTTCTCTCTTTTAGCTCTTGACGCTACTTTCTTGAAAACGACGTCTTAAACGAAAAGATTTTATCCTACGTTTCTCGTTTATTTTCATATTTAGAATAACCTACTCTTACTGATTGTCTGCTCGTAAGTCGATGGTAGCTAAACGATAATTAGGCAAATTTTACAAACTCGGTTTTCTTGGCAACAAAGTCCCGGACAACGAGACGTCACTCTACATTTCCGACTTATTTTTTCACGTCGACTCGCCTCCGATTCAGTGACACCCTGTATATTATGTACATAATACGCCGTACGTCTTGTACACGTTATAATAAATCATATGAAACACGAACAGTATGAACAGTAACGTATACAAATGTATTACCTCATTAAAAAATATTACACGCGTAACGTTTAGTCCATTGAGAAATCACAGATCATCCAATCCATAAATTGGGAAGTTGAGAAATCTGATGATGTTACAAATACTTCTCAATTTATTTTATTTCGGTACGATATTATTATTTGTATCGTTCAATTCACCGCGTCTACCAGTGAAATGAAATGCGAAAAGTTACATATGGACCGAGCTTTAGGACACTTTATCAATGTTTCTCATCGGTCTGACGGCCGTTTCTCCTATCCGCCTCGAGCTCCTTCCTTATTACGTCATACGAAAACGGCGGGCTAAGAATTTCTCTCGTCGTAAAAAGCCTTTAATAAACACGAGACCAGCGAGAGATAGAAAGAAAGAAAGAAAGAAAGAAAGAAAGAAAGAAAGACAGGAAAATATATCTACGTAGTTATATATATAGGAAGAGAAATGATTCGCTATTCGCATCTGCTGGAATCTCATTTCGAAAATGCATCCTTTTATACGAGAATGTTAATAAACGTTTCCTCGCGAGCGAACGTTCTCGTTCTCGAAAATGGCGAAATGGAAAACGGTCACCGGGCTGTCGTGTATTCAGACGATATTTCTGTACGATATTTCGAGACACATCGGTGAGTATCGCGTAAGGACGCTAATTAATTAAGAATCGAGCAACTTAACGGACCCCCGATACAACTGACGCCATTCAGACCGTCGGATAATTTCATTAAACGTTGCCATATCGATCGTGGATGCGGCCACGAATTTCGAGATCAGTCGGATTCCCCGCGTTTTATTTCGATTATTTAGAGCTCGTTCAGCTTCCACGGCGATGGTTCTTCGAACGAGAAATTACCCCCGCAAAAAGTTTTCCACGGTAATGTAATTGGGATACCCACAGTATGATTTTGCCCGGTAGGGTAATTAGCGCGACTGACGGGCGCAAAGGTGAATTTTCAACGAAGTCGTGATTTCGATGATTGGTGCTCGAAAGCGCAATGAGGACGCTGGATGGTTCGAGTGGATATTTATTTTGACATAAATAGGAATGTTGCTAATAGGTCTGCGTACTCCGTTGATTAATTGGTTCAATTTTATTGATTTTCTGATTTTCGTGTCAGCCGGTGGCTGATAAGTATCTTGATACGGATCAGTTAACGAGGGGAATAAAATTTGCCAGATCTGAAGATACATGTGTCTTAAACATACGTGATAAATCTGCAACGTGTCGTAAGAAACGAATAATTAGTCTGATTGCTACGTACTTCGGTTCCACTCGATGAAAATTATATATGTATATATATCGGAGACGAAAGTACATCGGGGCCTCTCTTTTGGAATTTTTCGGAAGATCCCCAATACTTTAGTCTAGACTTTTTATTATAGCCGTACTTAAATAATAAAACTTAGAAATAATTGTTTATGATTATGGGTGCCTGAGAATTATGACAATGGGCTTAGGCTCGAAGCGAAATAACGGGTCGCTGAACGTAGCCACGGTCACGGGAGGGACACGTACCTAACAGAAGTACGTAGTAATTAAATATCTCTCCTTAAAAACAAAGATTGACCCGAGGGAGGTACAGAGAGAAGTATATAAGGCCAGCTTCACTAGGACTAGAGTTCAGTCAGATACGTTCTACTCGTACTGTGTATCGTTACGTCGAGGGACACCGACATCGTGCAACAGGAAGTTCAGTACTACTTAGCCTGTGAAAGAAATCATGTTCGTCCTCCCGTTGACCGTGGATTCGTTATTGAACCTAAGATCATCGTCATTAGCATCTCGAGTATCTAATCGCCACGGTTACTTGTCAAATTCGGTAATAATCATATTTGTACCATTAACTATCATCTATATTGTATAGCAACAATGGTTAATCCAAATGAAGATTCGCCCCTAATCCCAATGAGAACTCGGCATATATATATATCTGTACATATATAATCAACGATCTTGATGTTTTTTAACTTTTTGCTTCGTGTGCCGCTTATAGGCGGCGCTTCGAGATGACCTGTGGGTACGAGCGTCGCTTATAGGCGACATCCACGAAACGACTTGGGTTCGGCACCCCATATATCGGGCATACACCTTCTATAGTCAATATTTATTATATTATTTTATATTATTCATTATTTATTAATATTATATATTTTTCGTTATCGGCAGAACATTTTCTGTTGATTTTATTGATATACTGGATTAATCACTTCTTAAAAGTTACTCATTGTTGAAACAACATCATAACGTTTTACGTAATATATTTGAATCATCCAAACGATCTTATACTGTTTCGTGGTAAAAAATCTGTTAAATCCATTGACAGTGAAACGATATTTCATATACGGTTCTTGCAAGAATTATTGTTATTTAAGACTTAGGAAAATGTATATACAGCAACCACGCACACTGTGCGCATTTCTCGCAGTGCTTCGGCGGACTGGACTGCCGAAGCGAAAGGGTTAAATGTGCAAGAGGGTGACAAAAACATCCGTTCAACTTCGAAATCGAACGAAAAGATCACTCTGACGCGCAGCTGCATGACAACCTGTTAAACGTTAAACTTGTTCTTGCATGAAAGAAATGTGACCTATCATATTTTTCACCTGTCACCTTCGTATCAGTTTCATTGTGCAAGAGGGACCGGGAGTCGGTCCAGTCGACCGCTAAAATTCCGTTCTAAATGGAAGTTCACGGTAACCGGGAATTTTCAAAGATGGTCCTTGCGCGCGATAGCAGTTAGGGGATCGCGTCGGAAAAACATGTTTCGCGGTGCGAAACGTTATCGTTGACGCGAATCTACGCGTACACGAAAGCCATCAGAGGTTGGCCATTGTCGAGGGGCAGCGATGCGTGGTCGTTACGACGCCAGACGTTCCGGAAACGGAGGCAAGGATGAAAGGAGAGAGAGCGTGGCTCGAGGAGGAGCAGCTACCACCGGTTTGAGATTTACGTTCGCCCTGTGAAAGACCGGGAAACGTGCTCGTGTGTGACCCACATCGCTAACGAGACGTTTCGTTGATTAAATAATGGCAGCGCCTATTATCGCGCATTCGAAGCGGATAAGATGGCCGAAAGGTGCGCTCTGAACGACGATTCTCTGCTCGCGCCAGAGATCGCCATGATAAACGATCGCGACGATGCTCGCGACTCAACGTAACATTGTAAAAGCTGTGTGCTTTTGTTTGAAATATGTGGACGTACGAAGGCTTTCACGGGTCGAGGTTATCGGCGATTGAAAAACCGAGGTTGCTGCTAGAACACTCGCTTCAGGGAGAGATGTGTCTCGTTGGGAAAGTATCCTTGCGGTTTGATCCAGAGAGAATGATAAACTTTTACTGTTCAGGGTTATCGAGGGGAAAGTTTCGTCGATTACGATCGTTTGTTCGTTTGCTGTTTGTCACGAGTACATTTTTCGCTTCCTCTATCAGCGTATTATATAGCGACCGGTGTTTTTATCTTACGTTATGTATAGGTATATACCGATATAGCGATTACACAAGTACTTGCACGTATTCCTATTTCTCGATGAAGCGTTTTTCTTTTATCGGCTACTCCATTCTGTTTTCATAGTATCGTATCTTTGCGATTACGTACATAAAAGTAACGCTAAATGATCGCGGAAGTTTAATATACTTGGCCGTAGTTAATCGATATGTGTGTGTTATAACAATTAAATATAATTGCGAGCAAATATTTTTTGTAGACTCTGTAAATGAAATGGAGCAACGACACGTCGATTTTCTCTAAAAAGGTGTCTCACTTGCACTTAGCTTTTTCCCCTCGCATCGTCACACAGGAATATGTTTACCTGTTTTAGAAAGTTCAATATCTTGTCGTGCTGTGTTCTATCGGCCGGGAACGACTGGACGTTGCTAGATATTTTTCTTCCTTGTATCGTCGTATCTGGGCCAGTAGCAAAGTAGATGATCGAAAGTGATATTACTGTTATCGTTACAGATACTATATTTCGTTTTGTTTTTTATTGGTTAACGCGTTCATTGCTCGTGGCTGTTTTATTAACGCACATGCAAGTACATAATTTGTTATCAGCGTATTCGGCTCGAAATTGAACTTGTAGATGTGGCTGTTAATTATTATTAGTTTCCTGGATTAGCGATACGATTAATCCTGCGGTGAAAGCTACTACGTATAGGTGCTGGTACAGTAACAAACAATTTTTATTACAAAAAGGCTATTTCTCTCTACGTTGTAGAGTATGAAACTTTTTACATATGTGTACACTGTACACATTACACGTGTTTAGTTTCAGAACACTTAATTAGTATATTTAAGATAAAGACGAGTAAACACTGTACACATTACGCGTGTCTGTTTTAATCGAATTAAAAAACTTCTGTGTCCTGCATCCAAGTCATTATCATTAGGTATACGTGTTCAGATGTAAAACATTTAATTAGTATATTTAAGATAAAGACGAGTAAACACTGTACATTATAGAAAGTTGATATTTGTATATTTTTAGGCGGAAATGAATAATATTGTGTTTCCTAAGAACTAAATTACACTATACTTTGAGAATGTCTTTCTAAACTTATTTTAATAAATATTATGTTTAAGCTTAGCAAATATTCAATGATTGATTGATACGTATGTGGCGAGCCTATTAAGACGATTGAATTATGTATACTTCTGGATTTGCACATGGGAATAGTATACAATCTTAAGAAGAACGTATCTAACGTATGGAATTAGAAAGTGAATTCACAGATAAGAGAAATTTCACCGGTGAAAATACAATTTTTAAATTGAAGCGATCATTGCTCGAATGATGGATGATAGCGCTACGATCGAAGAAACGAAGAAACTAAATTATAACTAACAAAGATGTGAGAAATACGATTGTATCAGACGTGTTAGATTAATCATAAGTGAATTATGGCGTTGAACGCGAAAGGAAACGAAGTAATGATAGATTTCATTCAATCGCGTATTTATATTTAACGGTATAGGTAATTGCGATCAATACGACATTCTATACTTGTACGTTTAACGGTACATGTAATTACGAGCAACAGGAATAGCGTACTTCTACTGCTACAGAAAGTGCGATAATATTCGCAATACGTTTTACCTTTATACATTTTCAGCGAACGAAGAACGAAATTTACTTAGAAGTAAAAATATACGCGAGGTATCGCGGAATAATTCATCGTCGCTAGAGCGTTGATATTTAGAGAAGTTCATATTTTTATAAACCAGAGAAATAATATAATTCAAATTTACATTTGCCTCGCGTGTTAAAAATGACAAAATTATTATAATTAAAAATGATATCTCTTTTACTTTGGATATTTTATATACTCTCGCACGCTAGTCCTTTGAATTAATCAAACGTCAACTCCAGTTAAGCATTGTATTAATAACGATTAATCGTTGCGATTGAATATCGTGATAAAGTACAGCAGGAACAGGCCTAGAGCAATAAAGAACAAAGCCAACTGGTAAATGAAAACAGAGTTACTGTTTCGGTGATACGTCGAAAAATGTAATTTTAATTATCAAATTTCAACATGTATGTTAATTAAATTTCGACTTTTCACCGTATCGAATACCATCGATCACTCACCGATGGATTAAATTATCGCCAAACGATTCTGCTTTTCTTTGTTATTATTATTCACCCACTCACTCACACACACACACACACACACACATATCTGTATGATTTCACGTTTCATGTTTATCAGACGTTGTTCTTGCGAGATTAATCATCGTGTATTACACGTACGTATATCGTGTGCCCGTTGACGTTATCGATCTCTTGACACACATACGACCCGATTTATATTCGGATAACTGCGGAAAGAATTGGGTCGGGGGATGGGAAAATACGCGAAATCGACGCGGTCTCGTTAAGCGAAATCGCGGACTATCGAGAGGAGAGAGCGACCCTCGAGGAACACTGCCTAATTAATTTCATAATTCTGGTTCGTGAGCCTCGAGGAATAATCGCCATAAGGGCAATAATTTTAATTCAGCGTAATTAACGAGAATCGTATTTTCGATGTTTTTCGGTGATATCGTTTGGCCAGCTGCTAAAGTAACGACGATGCAACGGTGTAATTATTGTAATGGACGAGATGTCTTCGATTTAATACGTTGGCAGAAAGGGGAATTATTTTGTCTTTCTTCTCTATGCGAAGCCTCTTTTTCCTTTTTATTTAATTAGGAAACAATTTTCAGGCTATTTTCTCTCTGTACGATATGAATTCTTCGCGTGTTATTTAATTAAGTACACGAAGCATCTTGGATGGAAGCTTTTCGTGGAATTTACTTCGACCATGGATTCAAGAATCAAAGTAGCTGCTGACCCACTTTCTTCATCCTAATTGTTTTTATTTTCTCCGATAAATTTGTTTAGTAAGAGTGTTTGTTTCTCGGATTATTTCATCCTCAGTTTATCACGAAGATTTATTCCAATAGAATAAATGGAAGAATACCGGTTGAATTAATTTAGAAGATTCAAGGGAATTTCACTTACGTTTCCTTCTTCGTCCAAGTCAAAATATCAAAATAGTATAGCGTAATATTTTATAAACAAATAAATGAAATATACAACGCTGGTCGTAAAGTATCGGTTCGCTTACTCGTTCTATTTATCGCGAGAATTTAACAAATTATATTTCCTACTTCTATTACAATTTAATATTCATTTAATAGCACATATAATGCTAATAAAATAACAAATTTTTAATAAATTAATTAGAAAGTAAAAACAGTCGAAAGCATTCAATTTCTATTGGATACTACCAAGTATCTCGATACGTGTACATTACATTACGCGTAATCTCATTTGTCGAAATTTCACTATTTTTATATCCCGCGAGTAAATTCCACTCGAATGACGGAAGTGTTCTCGCAGTCCAAGAGAACATCCCTCGCGAGATGAAATCTTAATATCAATGCCGTGGGGAGAGATTTGGCATATTAACGAAGCAATAAGCGCTTCTGGGGGGATAGTTCGAGTTAAGCATTCCAGTTTTGCGGTAAGCAGCTCATATATATTACGAGACTTGTACACGTGTCCCTGTAACATCGATATAATGTCTATGTAATATCGACGTAACGCGGCAGTGTACGACACGCAGCGCGTTAAATGGCGTACAGATTGGTTCATTAAGAAACGTTCGTTAGGAATAACGTACCTTTACCGCTTAATTATACTGGCATTGATATTAACAGTAGAACTACCACACCAGTCAAATTGACTGGTTTTACAATTTCATTTTAAAATTCCTACTTCGCGTTATATTTTTTTTTTTCTGCAATGATATAATCACTTTCGCAAGGATAACTAAAAGAATAATATAATGAATTTTATTTTACTTTTTATGTATTCAAACTGAAAATAATTTCGTATCGGGGCAACTTATACCAATACCAGTGAAAATGACAGGTATTTGTCAAAGTGTAAAAGGGTGTTGCAATCTGTTTATCGAACCCCAAGTAACCAGTTCCTTTGTTTTGTACAATTTCTCACACGTTTTGAGACACGTTTTGAAAATAGATGCTAACACTAGAAAATACCACAGCAGTGAAAATGACTGGTTCTACAATTTTATAAATTTGTCAACCCTCGTTTAGGGATTCCAGATGGATTAATAATACCAAAAATGTACTACATAATATGGAATTGCTTCTGTAAGAAAGTAATAAATCAATAAATATAGGAATATTCTATTATTGCGTATTTTTTAAAGACCAGTCATTTTGACTAGTTTTGATAGAAATAGCTTCGCGTTAACTATCGGTAGTTCTAGAGTTAAAGCGAAAGAATAGCGAAAATATTCTTCGTTCCAGAAGACAGTGGAAACGCGAGAGAGATTCGAGAAGAAAATTGAAACAGCAACTTTTAGAAGACCGTTAGTCGTCAATAAAGCGAGAACGTTTATAAGAATTCGAATTTGTAAGAAACACGTCTGAAAATCTGCAGCCTGGAAATTTATCGTGAAATTTAAATCTGTATCTTCGTTATGGAAATTTCAGTTGTACGCGCTATTCGTTTTTTAATGGCGCCAGAGAAATTTGTTTTGTACCGTGTAATATAGCAGAGACATCGGCAAGTAACTGAAAATTGTTTCAGATCCACGCCAATTTCCAAATATATTCGTAAGCGACTATAAACAAACTTCCACTGTACTCGCGTTACCGTCTTTACCAAAAAGTTTAGCCAAATTTGCTCGATATCTTGAAACAATTGGCGCACGAAGATGATCCACTGGGTCGATGGACGAAACGGAGAGCGCAACGAAACCGCATCGTCGGATCGGCCCGGACTAATGAAATTAGCAGAGCTGCACGGGAAACCGGCAGGCCACGAGCTTCAACTGACAATAGCGGAAACTCGTTCGAGTTATCGCGCTCTGTGTCGAGAGTTCTCGCGAGGAAACAGCAGGATAGTTGTACGGAGAAGTTTAGAACGCGGCCTCGACCCGAGAGCCGGAGAGCCACTTCACGGCATTTAGCAGCCCTTGTTTACAAGGAAGCGGCGCGCATCGCATATATTTGCTCGGGTCACAGCATTCGTATTCCAACCGACTGTGTGTCCGTCCGTTCGTACTCCGCCATGCAGAAGTGCAGTGTGCGAGTGTGCCTCTAGTGCCGATACGTGATGGTATTTCGACGAGCCAACCGATTCCAGGGCCGGCCATAGAGAACCGTCGAGCCGTGTGCTTTGGGAATCGTCACCCGATCTCGTCTTTTCCCTTTTCTCGTCGTTGCTCTTTCGTTTTTCTCTCGTTTATTCTATCGGGAAGAAGTGAAACAGGGCGGCTGGACTTTTTGGAAGATTTGTCGTGTCGTTACACGATCATTTTTACACGAGAAATTACTCACTTTAGCTTCTTCTTCCAACGGAGAATTTCGAGAGTAGAATCGGAGATGAGATCAATCGTTTTATGCCGAGTTTACTCGTCGTACAGAAAATAATTCCTTTATTGAAAAATATATATTTTTGTGTATTGTTTTGTGTTTGGCATTTACATCTGCAAGCATTAAAATTGATCGCGAAATCGGTTCGTCTTCACTGTTAATTTTTTATTGCGTAACTGATGAAGCTTTCGCTTAAATGATATGCCTGTTAATTTTAACAGGTTAAAATTCCATTTTTTTCCGTTTATATGAACTTGTTGAGAGATAAACAGTTCGTGTTTATGAAACGAACTATTTCTTTCCAATATCTATGAATTTTTTCGTTAATGTAACAAAAGCTCGCTAGTGGGTAAGTAGATTCAACCGATAGGAGAGTATATGGTCAGATACGAATTATAATTCAAATGAATGCACTTCGTATTATAAACATACCACTGTATCGAGTTGTAGGAATAGTTTAGAAACATTTATTGATGTACCTGTCGTGGCATAATGATAGGTCGTAAAGAATTTAATATTTTTAAGAATATAAATTATATCGCATTAAGCGAATCTGTTAAGAATTTTATAGGAAAAGAAAATGACGATGATGTGACAGAAGAAAGAAGACGTTGAATCAATGTTTTTACGAACAATGTAAGAATCCATACGTACCCGAAGCACGAAGTTTGAAATTTCCAAAGAGAGAATTTCATTTCGTGGAAGAACATTCGTTCGCGGAGTAACAAGAGCCGATAATTAAAAGTTAAACATTAGACGAGCGAAACGAGATTGTCTCAACTAAATCTTACGTATCTAGTTAAGAGTTGCGTGTATGTTTAACTAACAACGAAAGATTAGCAGACACGATTTTCTCGTTCCAAAGATCGAACATTCTTTTCTGGTAGAACGTTCGCGTTCGTTACCTCACTTATTACGTGATACATACTAGCACAATGAAAGTTAAACACAGTTCTTATCCTTAAATTGCTGCATTATGTAAAGCAGGAAGAAAATTATTACCTCATCTTATTAGATTTAGTCATTCAGGCTTCGATACCTTCGAATATTCAGAATTTGTAATTTTCCCTTTTGCGTCTTTCCTTCTAAAATACATGGTAATGGATATAATTAAATAAATAAATACTAAAGGATAAGTAATAGTAACAGTAACATACAAATACGAGCGATGTATAATTCCGATAGAAACATTGAATTATTTATGCCGGTAGGTTGTCTGGCAACTTGAGTAACTTGAGTTGCCTGGCAAGTTCAAAATATACAGCTCTAAACGTTTTTAAATTGCAACTTGCGGCTTGTAAAATTTCGCTAATAACATTAATTCGCTACTTAATCCTTCTTTCTTCGATCCGTCAAGATCCAAATTTTCCCAATCCCGGATCGAGTATACGGGTCCTACCAGTTTGAATCTCGTCGAAAGCATGACGCTGTGCTTCAAAGTTCTCCTCTCGACGATCCCTTTCAGAATCGGTGAAACTATACCAGCTAGGAGCTTTCGAATTCTAAACCTCGTTAAATCAACTCGTCCGGTCTAATAAGAAGCAACGTTTGTCAAAGGACGAGGCTAATCTTCGTCGAGTTGAAGGGACACGCGAGATGCATTCCATAAGCGTACACGGGCGCGAGACAGATAATTTATGGTCGCGTTTATGCGTCCGCCTCGTTCGCTTTCCCGATGCACTTTCTACGGGCGATGTCTACCCGCTGCAACGAGCCTCGATTTTCTTTCTCCTCTTCTCCTTCCCCACGATTCTCACTTTCTTCTTCTCTCTGTTTCTCTCTCTCTTGTTGCTTTTCTGCGTTGCGTCGTTTCTCTCGTTCCGCCTTTTTCTCTCTTTTCAAGTGGCGCTGGCGCACGTTACGCAATTCCAAAGATATATGGTCGCTTCAGGAATATCTTCGGCCGGTCTCACGCGTGTTGCTACATATTTACCGGGTGGCAATTTCGACTTTTATCTTTGATTGCGAGTGCAAGTGCTTTCTCCTTGTATGAAAACTATAGCGGATAGTAGATTCGTAGGTTTTAGGTGTGTCGTAGACGGATTTGTAAAAGTATTTGTTTGTTGATTAAAAGCGTTTCTTTTTTCTTAGCATTTGTTGTTCTATATTATTATTTTGTCTTTTACACGAGTCTGTAACTCTCGTTTTTTTTTCTTTTTCTTAAGGTTAGAGATATAGTAGGTAGCCAATAATAAATTGCGAAACGTG
This sequence comes from Bombus soroeensis, assembly GCA_014737365.1. Lineage (NCBI taxonomy): Eukaryota > Metazoa > Arthropoda > Insecta > Hymenoptera > Apidae > Bombus > Bombus soroeensis. The sequence continues at coordinate 405,226 of JACXIL010000250.1, forward strand.
CGGCGAGCGATCGCATGCGAGTAGAAGTGACCTAAATTTTTGATAATTTTTACGATACAATTGTAACAGTACGCGATGGCTTTCATCGAAATCTCCATCCTTTCCAGATCATAATGTTGACTTGGTATACGTATGCGAGTGAGTATATTTAACAGTAGTTTCAAGCATAATCAAACCTCTAACTTATATTTATAAATTAAAATTGAAAGAAGATATCGATGTACGTGAAATTCATTCTGTTTCATGAACAATTCAAATTCTCTTCCGAAAACAACGTTCCAGCGTCCCCTGGACAGTTAAAAATCAATGAAACTATAAATAATATACAACGATCGTAACTCATTTCTCTTCCCCGTCATCAAACTCGTCCGACAAAAATTTTCGACATCCACGAAAGATTAAAAATCGATAAACGCATAAATAATAAATATACGATAATAATCGTAACCCTAACTGCAACCCTTCTAAAACAAATTTTCAAAACCCTGAAAGGTGAAAAGTATTAATAGAAAAGATAACTAGTACATGATACTTCTAATCCCAACTATTAAACCTTTTCGAAACAACGAGTTTCCAACGCCCTAAGAATATAAATAACAATTTCTAACCACATCTGCAAACTAAACTTTCAACATCCCTTAAAGCGAATATGTGCGACCCTAGTCAACAAACTTTCCTAAAAAAAAAAAAGAAAACTTTTGATATCGCCTAAAAAGTTAAAAATCAATAACCTTCGTACGCTTTCATATTTTTTTCTTTTCTTTTTTTTTACAAGCGTTATTTCTAAATCTAGCTAACGAACTTTTCCAAACGAGATTTTCGATGTTGCTCGAGAAAATGAAAAGCCAATCGGAAATAATAACTGCGAACCGTAACGATGCGATGTTAATAAAAGGGCGATGACGAGGAGGATCTCGATGACGTGTTCTCCGAGACTGGACAATTAGAGACTTTTGGAGATCGTCAGAATGGGAGATTATACGGGCAGTGAACAGGTGTTGTGCAACGAAAACGCGGAAATGCAATGTCGATAAACTCGTCTAAGCGAGAGAGCCCCAGACGACCGGTGCGGCGTCGCCAGACTCTCACTTGCCCTCCCCTATCTCCTCTGCCAGTTTCTCTGGCACGTTACAGAAATACACCGGGAAAATTATGTCACTAATGCGTCTGGATATATCTCTAGACGTGGAAACGTCGCCGTTTAGATGCGCCGTGGGGCTAGCTGGAGCATCCTCGGCTCTCTAACACAGGCGCGCGCTTTTCCTCGTCGCACCAGGGTTAATTCGGTCGGATAAGGGTTAATTCCGTGGAATCATTTATTTTCAGGAAGAAAATTGCCACGCATTTGAATTGGTATAAATTGTTACTGTGGATTTGAATCTTCTGTCTTAGAAGGAATATTTTTTAAACGAAAGATTGCCACGCGAAGAAGATAATTACAGTTGTTAGCGTCGATTCGAATTTCTTGGTTTAGATTAGTATCGTAAATCGGAATATTTTAAAATAGTCAGCTTGGATAGAAGAGAAGAGAAGAATAACGGAGGCACTGGAGAATAATATTACGAAATCGTTGTTACGGATTTAAATTTTCTATTTTAGGAAATACTACGTAAATCAGAATATTGTAAAGTAGGAGATTGCAGCGCGAAGGAGATGCGACGAAAGAATTGCTATGTTGTATTTATATCGATTGAAATTTACTATCTTAAAATAAAAATATTTCATAGTTTAAGCAAGATGGTAAAAGTTAACGCAAAGTGATGCGCGACATTTTACGAGTTAAATACGATTTACTGGTACTGCGTTCTCTTTTCCTTTGGAACTTTATTTAGGAGGATACCCTTTTTAAATCTTGACTGATAGATAGAGAAGATATAAGACGATAGGGATAATAAGATCGAACGAAGAAGATATCGATGTTCATAATGGAACCGCGTTGAATGCATGCTGTGTTATAGAGCGGACGAGAAAGTACCACTACTGTGAATTAGAATATACATTTTGAATGGAATATTGTGATATTAGTTAGGAAGAACGATGTTCTATAGAATAAGGTTCTCGATTTGCGGTTTTTTATTATAAGACTCGTAATATTTTTATCAGTAGGAAATTGTCCGTTGCATAAATTATCTCGGTACGAAGAAAGCGTAAAAAGCAGAATTTGAAAAGTTCTGTAATCGAGTTTCATAATTTCGCGACTAATGATCTTTGAATTATTAAACGCATTAAATGGTTAACTAAAAAAATTATACAGCTATTATAAAGTGAAAATTATATAAGCATTACAGGGAAATTGTATAATATTCCTTAACCGACGATGTTCGAGATATTAAAGTTATTAACAGTTGAAAAAATTGTACATTACACTGTATGGAAATTTTTATCGGGTATACGATATCGAAACAACATGAAGTTGAAGTTTCATTCAAATAAATGGCATCTCTTACGCAGCAGCTCGTTAATAATCACCGTAGAACACTTCGCTGTAGATTTCATTCCCTTTTAATTACGAAAGATAATACGTCATTAACTAAGGTAGTGAGTCGGAGGAAAACAATTTTAATGGAGAAAGCTCTGATCGTTTAGAACATCGTAAAGTCAGAGGGAATGCTATTGATGAATAAATAACTGCTGGGATGGCTTGTTAATTCTACCGAACATAAACCGTATTACGAGCACATTAGATTTAAAGGAGAAAGTAGCAAAGTGCCGCACTAATGGCTTTAATTTGAATATACACGCTGAGACGTTTGACGATTTCCATTTTTTCTTCTTTTTCATTTTTTCTTCTACATGGAAAGAAAAGAAATTGACAGATTTGTTCGAATCGGTCCAACAACTTCCTTCATTTACAAATTCAATTCGAACATTTTTAATATCGCGTCTTTAACCAGTTTCTCAACTACGAGTATTTAATTAAATCCTAATTAATATTGACATTATATACGTGTATTACATTGAAGCATCTGTATATTACATAAAAATTCATAAACACCCGCAATAAGAGAAATTGATCGATTCGTTTATCGAAGGAAATTCAAAGCTGCGTGTCTAGGCGTGTATCTGTAACTGGCTAAAACTAGCTCTCTCTAGAATCGCTGGATACTTGCTATAAACCTGGCTCTCACGACATTGATCGCTCTTAGAAACGCTCACACGTATATGCGCGTACAAAGGCAAAATAAATTCATCCGACAGGGGCGTGTTTGATCGGATGCTAATTACGAATTCATTGAAACAGAAAAAAAAAAAAAAGAAAAATAAGAAAGAGAAAAGAGCGGAGGAGGGAGATAGATAAATTAAGAAATTACGCCTTACGTCTTAGCTATATGCATATTTGCATGTTTAAAGTTGCCTACGGAGCGGCGGGTATTAGTTGCATGTCTGTTTCTTCCCGTTACAATACGCAGAAATATTTTTGCATGCATGCCGCGGTCCGCGAAGCACCTCGAGATTTCATAAGCGTTTCCTCGTTAACAAACGCCATTGGAGGAGAGAGAGAAGGAAAGGAACTAGAAAAAAACACGTTTCTCACGATATTTCATCCCGAGGCTGGCACCGATCCATCAAAAAAGTCCTAGACGAATTTTTCTCCACGCATCCGTAACTATGCTTCCGCGTATACGGATTTTTCAATGCGTCGCGAAAGTTCCTCCACGTCGAATAACACGTGGAAGCGTGACTCTCGTCGTGATCGTCCGCGGGATCATGCTTCCACATTAATGAGAAATCGATCGGTGTACGATCGAATAAGTTGCGTGATACGTGCGTGTGTCTCGTATACAGGGTGTCCCGGCGGTCATAGTACAATTGTGCGAGTTGAGGTGAATACAAATTATTAGATTGGCAACTAAGTGATCGCGGATTTTATAATTAACACCTAATGACAAAATCCGCAATCGCTTAATTGCCAACCCAATAAGTCGAAAATGTACGAGATCCTTCTACACGGCGCTTCGTATTCGGTGAAATTGAATTTGAACATTTGCTTGATTACAGCCACGGTACTTGTAAACAATCGGCAAGAGATTATCCTACGCGCGAAACGTGGAATATTTACCCGTTGAAGGGCTGGTTTTCCAAAACGCGTACCTGACAAATTCTCAAATCTCGTTCTCTCCGGAACGTGGCGTCCGACGAACAAATCCTATTCTACGTTTTCGACTTATCTTCGTACGTAGAATAATCTCATTTCGATCATTCGCTGCTGTTCCAAACGAAATTACCCAAACTCGGGTGTACTTTGAGATTTTCGAACTCGATTCTCTCGAAAACAACGCGTCGTATGAAAGAATCGTATCGGGTATATTCCCGACTTATCTTTCCGCGTGGAACAACCACCTCGCCGATGGTAATATACAATTACTGGGACACCTTGTGTGTGTCGCGAAGAGTCGAGAATACTTGAAGCACGATCAACGACCGAGAGTGTCGGAGAAATCGTATAGAAATTCATTTCGTTGCCGACTAGACGCTATGATATCTCATCCATTTATGAGTCATTACGTTCTCACGATACCCTTGCTGCAAAACGTCTGAGAAATATTATCTGTAGATACCTTGGTGGCAAGATGGCAAAGCACATGATCGATGAGGAACCTGTTCGACCAGAATTTTAAATTGAATCTTTATAGGGTATTTAGAAATTGCATGGAAAATGAATATCTGTCTGTGCGTGTTAAGAATATCGATTGGGATTCTCGTAGAGTTGATTCTTGAAATTTATTAGACTCGTGGTATTTAATTACGAGCAATATATTGGTTTTTAACGATTTCAATATTTGGTTCGTATAAGAGAGCTATCTCTGTGAATTGTTGGGTCGGTAGGCGATTCAGCGTGTGAAACAGAACGTACAATTCAAGAATAACACAAACATTTTATAAAACATGGAATTCTCACGGGGAATCTTGTATCTTTCGTTCGATATTCTAATTCCAATCTTTGGTTAATATTTTCATGCCTGCAAAAAGAACTTGAACCTGAGAAGGAACCTCTTGTTTACTCGATCGATTGCTACAGGCGTAGCTACTAGAAAACTACTAGAATACGCATTTTATAAACCGTTGGAAGCTAATTAAAGAAGTAGCACACCTGTCACACGTTTCGATTATAATATGACGTAGTGTGTCAATAATACCCAGTGGCCAATTCGATTCAGATCTGCCTTAAGATCTACGAAGCATTCTAGAAGAGATACACGCGTTTAAATGCGATTTTCTAGCAAAGAAAGTAGATGATTAACACGTTGAACATGTAGATTTGAACTTTCAAGGGTCTAAAACGTCTCAAAAAAAGTTTCCAAGCGTCTAAAACGCTTCAAGTTGAAAACTTGTGACATACTACACGTATTATATGTTTAAAGCTTATCGTCTAACGAGAAATTGTATTGTTACGTATTAAATATATATATATATATACAGTGTACCTACAATTTCCTCGCCGTAGAAATAGAAACAGATTAAGAAGAAGCATTGGAAATGGACTGAGAAATACGGGAGAAAACGGTATTTATCCGTCAGATTTACCGAGAACCGACGTTCAGGGCTCGTTAACTAACTATGGCAACGAAAATAAACGCAACGTGGAAGAAGGGAGGTTGATACCGTGACAATACAATGCCAAGGGTGAGTGACTATGAAACGAAACGCGCCAAGTGGAACCACAACAGGGACCAGGAAGGAAAAAAAAGGAACCTGCCAACCAAACGACGCCTACGAACTGGTAACGATCGTTTCACGCGATGATTTATTAGCAACGTAGCTGACACCATCGACGGCTTCGCATTCCAAAATAAACAACACTGTTGACGTTGTTTTCGGTCTAAGTGTAGTGCAATTATTTCGATCAAAAAAACAGAACCCTGTAAATAACGAAAAAATACGGGACAGGTGTTCGAGGTTTGTAAAAAATGTAAACACTAGCGGTAAAAGAGATATTTTGAAAGAGATTGAGAAATAAAAAAAGTCGGGAGATACGTTCGTGTAATTAAATGAAATCTGAATGAAAGAAACGTAAGTATTTTATGTATTAAAAAAAAAGAAAGGAAAGAAGATTACAAAAGGATTAAAAACAGTGAAAAGCTTTTAGAGTGGGCAACAACACGCGCATTAGCATATCAGATATGATTAACATAAAACAATCCGGCATGAAAGAGACTAGGAAGTTAATAAACCAGAACATAATTTAAAGTGATTAAGAAATAAATAAAAGAAGAAATCGTTTCATAAATCTAAAGAAGTCGGGATAAAAAACGGTAAAAGCTTTCGAAACATCCCATGATAACGCTAGAATTTTAGATAAAATTCGCCTGTAACTTTTGATATAAAGGAAGTTACGAAATAAACAAATAAAAAATATTTTATAACAAAAAAAAAAAAATGAAAAAATTGTACGAATACGAAAAAGTTAGGAAAAGAATAAGAAGCAACGTGAATCGGCACGTAACACGAGATCATCGTCTATTCCTCGATATTTGAACGAAGTTAAAAGACGAGCACAAAGGAAAAAGCTTTTAAGGTAAAAGATAACATCAAGATTAAGATATAACGTTGGACATATTTCATCCTGACGCTTGAACGGTACTTAAAAAATAATTTCCACATTCTCGTAAACATCTTACCACATACTACATACGAATAACGTGCAAGAAAAAAAAAAAAAAAGAAAGAACGCACACACGTAACTAGAACGTGAAGTCGAGGCGTTAGAATATCTCCAAGTACTCCAGCGCGTAATTCACGCGGCAAATCAAGCCTCGTATAGGAAGTTACGCAACTGGCTTCTCTCAAGCGTGTCTCGATAAATTACATAATAAATGTCTCATAACTAAATTATGTAAAAGCGAACGGTACAACGCTACGTATAGATGTTGCTGACAAAAATTTCTACTATTGAAACGGAACGAAAACGGAGTTAAAACACATAGCGCACTAACGAACGCGACGTGGGGATGATTTGTCGCGAAAAGATCGAAGATCGCGTAGAATAGTACATTTTCGTCTATCGTCGATTTTATATACTCGTCGAAAGTTAGTTGTAAGTATACTTGTAAGTTCAAGGAACAGTCAAAATTTCTAACTCGAAAATTTCTAACTATGGATACCGTTTAACTTTACAGTAGAACTTTATCAGTTGGAAAGAGATCTTAGTTAGTGGCCGATTAAACCAACTCCTGCCAATTCAATCCATTTAACCTAACGTGAATTCTTATTGTTTGTACGTAGACACGAAAAGAAAAGAAGAATCACGGACGGTGCGGAGGAATTCCTATTAGATCAACTGTTTTGTCCCCAGTCCCTTTCACTGTAGTGGAAAAATCTCTGCGTGTTTTCGCGTACGAACACTTTAGATATCGCTACTGTCATGGAAAAATATTTCTGCAGTTCTTTTTCTCTGGATAACTACAGCTGTTACGTTTTGTTTTTGGTAAATAATACGATTGTGCTGTTCCCGCAGCCAACGCGCGTCCAATGGCTGCAATTTATTGGAAAATTCTTAGAGCAGCGAAGGGAAGATCGAAAGGCTCGTGAAATCGTAAATAAAATATAGGAGCCTGAAAACATTCGCTGCGAAAGGAAACACACGGAGACGGCCACGTTTCTGCTAGAAATTTTCACGGTTGAAACGGAACGAAAACCAGGCTAAAACGATACGAACACCAACGAACGAACGATGGATACCCTTGTGCTTCTTGTAAATATTCAAACGAGTAGGAGAGGAAGAGAACCAATCGGGCAGTTGCAGAGACGTGGCTAGAATGTGGGCCATCGCGTTCGATTCGATTTTTTTCTCGACCGGTAAACAATCGATTCGAACAAACCCGTTTGGTTTCCGGTCGCGCGCCAGCATCGAAATGCCGCCAACAAAAACAGACGGACAGGTAGAAGAAAAAGGGAGGAACGTGGACAAACGTTGGTGTTTGTTGGTCGAAAAATAAAGGGAGAAATTCGACCATTGCAACGTAACTGACGGAATGAAGCACCGTTGTTATAATAGACGGAATAAGAGAAAGAGAAAGGGAAAGACGAGAACAGAGGGTCGAATGAAAAGGAAACGAGACGAGGATGAATGGCGAGGCTAATGAATAAAACAAATTATCTGTCGAGAACAGGGTGTCCCGTTGAAGGAACAAATTGTCGCGAATGTACGCGAGAAAGGTACAGTAGCTCGTGAAAGTATTCGGATACTTGCAAATAAATACATTTTACGAATACGCGTATGGAGTTTGTTATACGAAACATTTTGAAATTTCATCGGCGCTGTGACGAGACACGACTATTACAATCGCAGATTGTTTTTCAACGTCTTACCGATACGGTGATGGCAGTTATGTGTGACTGTAGTCTAATTAACTAGGCGCTAATAAAATTTCGAGGTATTTCACATGACACACGCGATATGGAAAAGATACCGTAGATACCTTTTAGTTTCTATGTTTTCCTAGTCTTTCGTGATAAGTTTTGCAACATTGAAAACGTTCAGGACATCTTTTAAAATGATCGTTTTTCGACTCAACTACCCTCGCGCATTCTTGTAGAGAATTAAAAAATTCATCGACCAGTGTATAGAAAAATGTATTGTTCCGTTTAAAAAGACAGAGACGGCCTTGAATTTTTATCGAAGTAAAACTTTCCTCGAAGTTCTTGATATGAAAATTTGTAATCAATCGAAAGCCGATTAACTTTCGTTCGAAGCGTCTCTTCGTCCGACTATAGCAAGTGTCTGAAGAAATAGCGAAGACTGATTTTTACGCTACACCGTATACGTACGTACAAATTATTTATAGTCAGTGTTCAGATAATTTCATGAGCCACTGTATGTCTTTGGTCGACGACCAATTACGACAAGGTTGCTGAAAAGCTGGCTAAAATGGAGTGAAGAGAAAGGAAGTAAATTTGGTAATAAAGAGGATGGTTGGGTAGGTGGGTAAGCGTATCCGCCTTGTTTTTCCTCGTGCTCTTCCTTTCTCGTGGATGACAAACCAATCTGAATCGCGTTATGGTATCGAATTAAACCAACCCTTGAAAAGAACGAGATTTCAGCAGAGAATCTGCTTGGGATTTGCATAAGTATTGGTCTTTGTACGCGGCCTCGAAACTGGAATTAATCGATTCGTTTAAATCGCCTTCCGATCGTTGGTGAATTTTTAAGCATGTTTTTGTCCTTCGAGGGAACAAGGGTTTTGTTTAAATCGTTGTTATCGACAGTCTGATATCGGTGAAATGTTCCATGGATCAGGATTTTTATTGAAACAGAGATGGTTTGTTATTTGTTAGCTTAAATTTCGTTCGTTGTAGGCATATTGTGTATTTTTAGTTTTTAAACATTTAGACGGCAAGCAAATTGAAAGTGGAGATGGTTTGTTGTTCGTTTGGTTAAATTCTGTTTTTTGTAATCGCATCGTTCGTTTTCTGTATTTCGAAGAATTTAATTAACTAATAAATTTCGCAGCTTTGTCTCTTTTTAACGGTTTAATTGAAAATTTTGTTTTTTTTCTTTGTATCGTCAGATTTTCCAAGGAGCTTCCGTTAATTGTTTAAAAAATTAGACATCCAGTGAATTCTCGAATGCCGAACGTTTCTCTTTGCTTTAAACTTTTCTCGTTATATTTGCTCCCTCGTTGAACAAAACGAAAGACGAAAGACGTTCTCTATTTCACTTTTGTTAATTAATAATACAATTTGCGCGCGATATTAAAAAACGCTTTTCTCTCTTTAATCTCTCATTCGAATAATGCTTCGAAGCTAAAACAAGACGTAAAGGGAACTTTGCAAATAAAATTCCACGCTTTCCATCACTTTCATTATGAAATTCATAAATCTAGAATCCAGAGTACAGTACATTGTTTTCTTTTTCTCTCGTTTAATCAAGTAACTGTTAATTATTAATTATATCGAGACTTACTAAATGGATATATAGCTCATCTTGTTGATATTAAAACTAAATGAAAACAAAGTCATCACGAGGAAAAGAGAAGAAAAGAAAGTTTCCATTTTCTACTTTTCCTCCATTTATCTTTTCCTCCTTTTGAAGAAGGGAAATCGCATCAAATTGGAGATGAAATTTAGTAAACTGAAAACATTCGAGGAGAAAATTTTCACTTCCTATTCTTTTACCATTTAACCGAACACGGAGGTTTGCTTCTGTCCATCGTCATGGCGAAGAAAATGCAAAAGCTGTGTGCAGGATGAGACCGTACGGGACAATCGTCTAGGTAGACGCATCAGGCTAATGTTTTTTCCGCTTAGAGCCGTTTCTCGTGAGAAGCTACTTCAGGTTCACTGCCACGAGTATTATTACGCAAGAAGAGCCTACCGTTCGTTCCTCCTGTTACGCCTTAACCGCGCTTAATTAATCGCCTAATTGCCGACCTGCCAATTAAACGACCTCTGGTGTCGGCACGAGTTGCGCTCGTCGGATCAATTTTCTTCAATGTTGTACGTATATTTCAAGGAGGATCCCTCGTAGGCGTTTCTTTCGACCAAGAATCAAAGATTTTGATCAACCAACTATTGCGTTCGACGATCAGAATTCAAATGTTTCCTTTGAAGAAGATTCTGGAACGTAACGATCTATTCTCATTTTCTATCTTTCTTTTTTCTGTATTTCGGACTGAAGAAATCAAAAAGTTGAGAAGAGAAGACGAGTTTTCTTGAAAGATACTGCAATTTTTAAAACGTTCCATTGCCTACAATAGCCTCCCATTATCTTCGATAGAGAAACTTTTAAGCGTTATAAAACTTGTAATATTTTTTTTATTAAACCGTAGCTTTCATCTATACGAAATTAAACTAACTAAATCAAATATTATTAAATGGTCAAAATCGACGTATCGGTAGATTTCTAGAAGAAAACGTAAACGTATTATTAATACTATAGCGCTTCATATTCTGTACTATATCTATCAAAACTCCTAATTTCGAACTTCATTTTTATTCAAGTGGCTTTAACACGTCATAGCCTTAACATTGCCGCAATACGAATTTTTGTAAAAATTTTCCAAGAATTCTGAATGCAGCAAGAAACACGTCGACATAAATAAATACTAATGTCCATGTATAAAAGCATGAAATTAACCATGAAAGCGTGGTTACGACAGGAAAACTTCACTTTCGATCAATTTGAAGTGAAAATCTCGCGTCAGCTAATGGTTACGCGTGTTCAGCAATGAGTAGGGATAATTTTAAACTCATTAGACGCGCAACGAGAAGGAAAAATTCAAATGTCTGCTTCTTAATGCAAATTACAGAAAAACGTCTAACGGTAGAAAATAATAAAAATACGTAATTAAACGATACACGGAGTATGTTTCAACACGTACATACATATATTGTATACATGTACGACATATTTGTACGCATAGATACACGTCAAAACGCGTTAGTCTGTTCTGAAAGATCCCGGAAACTGCAGGCGCCGGACGAATCCCACGTTCGATTCAATAGAAACTTTAGCGCGACCTTAAGCCGCATACGCAAGTACAACGACCTCTGCCGCTAATTATTCTCATTAACGGAAAAGCTGGAATCCGTGGTATCGCCAAGAATGTTAAGATCTCCAAGGAGGATACGTTTTATGCACGCCGCTAGATTAAAGACATAATCGTAATAGTTTTTATTACTTACCGGTACGATAAAACTCGTGGAACCCCATTTAACGATCTATCGTTCTATGGCGCCTGAAAAACTGTTCGGCAAGCGTTACACGCGGTCGCAAAGCTCCAATCGTCAAGTTAGATCGAACAAAAAGTTCGATGATAATTTTATGTAAATCTTCCTCTCCCGTTCGAAGTCGGCTTCTACTTCCCCTTTTCTATTATTTCTTTCTTTTTTTTTTCTTTCTTTCTTTGTATATTTATCTTTCCCTCCGTTAGTCGTTTCGTTACGATCGAAAGAGCTTAAAAGACAAACTCTGGTTTCGTACATAACAGCACGTAAATCACAGGTCTCTTTATTCGAAAATTTCTTTGTTTAACAGAAAGCGAACCGTTTCGACTGAAACTGCACGTAGAGATCGGAAATTTCGGTGACGAAATTCGCATTGCGGAGGTCGGTAGATAACTGGCCGCTAAACTTTCTTCGTTGCTTCCGTTCGCGGACGGAAGCGGAACTTAATTAATGCGGGCTCGTTACGCGGCGCGAATATACACCGGGCTTTCCAGAATTTCAGATTAAACCTAACTAGAAGCTATACTTTCCTAGGGGAGTTGCAGCTTCTCGCGATAAGCTGTACTCCTTCAACGGCTCTAATTAATTGCCATGCTACGATATCAAATACTTCGGACGACAAGAAATACGAGCTTGAAGCTCGACACCAAGCAAACACGTGTAGATCGATTACTTAGAGTCTGAGTCTTTGACGATTTTCCAAAGAGACCGAATCGCGAAATTTCATGTCTTTATTACCTTCAAAATCCCACTTACATCTCAAGCTACCTAGATTTAGCTAGAATCAAACATTATAAATAATTAATCGTCACAGTACCGCGCCAGAAAAACTTACTTAAAATTCTCAATGAGAGAATCGATTGTAATGTGCATGCAAATAAAATAAAACAAAAATCTCAAGCTGGGAGCTCTATCGCTCTAAAAGATTCAAATTGATCAGAACTTTGCAAAAATAAAATTACAAAAAACTAAAAGATTGGTTTAAAAATTATTTCCTATGTATCAGATATTTTCATGTAACCTCTTTAATGTTTACAAGTGAACGTTTCTAGCGATCAATTCATAACAGAAACCTATCAGATCTCAACCTATCAGCTCAACCTCGACAGGGTTGGTAATTAGCTTTAACAGTATATTGCATTAGCGTTCCTCTTGCAAAAATATATTTTCTCTTACGTCGTAATTTAACATTTGAATTATTTCTATCTGACTCTTAACGTTCTACGTATTACAAGATGGATATTCAGATATGGAAATTTGCATAAAACGTAGACTATAACGCTGCGTTTTCTCAGGAACGAGCATGTATTTCTCAAAGCTCTATAATGTTTGGTGGGTGAAACAATTTTCTATCGAGCTTCTACCTTCTCAATTATATTCCCAAAAATATGAATTTGCATGAAAGTCCGCGGTCTACTTATTCTGTATTTTACGCACGATCTTCGTGTTAATATAAATTATTTCGCTCTCCTGCGCGCTACTTTATAATCGTTCGGTCATTCTCACGACCAATACTGTCAGGTCAAAGAAGATTAATTAGGTATAATTAAATTTGCCAGTAGATCGTTTAAATTCGAGCAACTTCCGTGTCAATTAACCGCCTAACGCAAACGCTTTTCAATTCACATCGTCGATCAATCGTCGATAGTTCGATATTACCATTCTATTGAACAACCAGCCCGATATTTTGTGCTCGGTTTCGCGTACTACACCAGCTTCCGTGCTATTTGCGTGGAATCACGATTTATAGCCGCAGATGTAACGTTATTTAGCAGAAAAACGTTATTTACGTTTGTACAGGCGGAACACGCACGTTGTTGTTGTTCGTCATCATCCTGCGACGAAATCTAATATTTGGCCAGCTCGTATATCGATATTCGTGATTGGTGCATGCGAAAATCGGCCGATGTCCAAGTGGATATTCCAATTTAACGACGTAACAAATTTCGATGTAAAAATTCTGAACTCGTGCGAATGGGAAATGGAACGAGAAATTTCGAACGATGGAACAATCGTGGAAAAGATGTCTGAAGGGTGTCGAAGGCGAGAATGGCCCTCGAAGAACACGGAAATAACGAAAGTAGATTCGTTACGTGTAAGTACGTTGCAGATTCTTGGGAATATTCGTAAATTTTCTAATTTTATCTCGCTTATATAGCTACGGTTAAATTGGTTATTATTATTATTATTATTATTATTATTATTATTATTGTAAAAATGTGATATCAAGGTAGAATCCATTTTCAATATTTAAGTAAAATTCGAACAGAGTATCATTCTTTAATAAAATCAGTGCACGACAATTTCCATGAAAATAAATTGGAACCGATGGTTATTACGTAACATGGATTGTATAACATGGAATATGAAATAACTAAAAATAACAAGCTTGAAAACCGTGCACACACAAAACTGAAAATTTTTCCTTTCCGTTACGTAAAACGCGCGTTTAACAAAATATTACTACAAAATTGTTGCGTTTATACATTTTTATAAAGTAGCGTCGTTCCTGCGATAATTTCATCGAATGCGTTCGAATGTTTTTCGTTACATTTTATTATTCGTCAATTTTTATGCTAATAAAACTGCTATAAATTTTTCATACGATTATTCGCGTTCCTACAGCGAAGATTAATTGAGCATTTTATTAATGAATTACTTGTTCGTGTATCTAAAATGAATCCTACTAAAACGTTTCGATAAAAATATCGTTAAAAACGTTTACCTTTTTCTTTAATTCTCGTTGTTTGTTTTTTCAATAGAAACAAAATTTGCGATCTGGTTTGAGGCAAGTTACCTTTCCCCCCATTATTTCTACGAATTTTATTTAATAAAAATATCACGCTGCTGTTCAATGTCAAATAAAATACTTTATAATCCTATTTTTTATTTTTATAAGAAAATATACACATAGTAATTCATCGAAATATTCATATACGCGTTTATATAAACCTTTCGTAAGTGTGTTGTGCGCGTTATACGAAACATCTTGACATTTTGTCAACGCTGTTACGAAGCACCATTCTGCCATAATTACATCGGTAAAATTTGAAAGCGATCTGAAAGTGTACGAAAAAGCTACAAGATATTGCAAAGGCTACATAGATCCAAATACATAATCATTTGTAAATTTGTAAAACAATCAATTATCCATTACGTTAATAAATATCCTACGGTAAATATCCTGTAACTTTCATATGAATTTTCACGTTGCTTCCAAATTTGAACGATATAATAGTCACAGTCGTGTCCCATCGCACAGCTAATGACATTTTTAAACGATTTATCCCATACAAGCATTATACGCATAAAAATGCCTTATGGTGAGCATCGAAATATTTTCCTGCTTTTCGCGAATACATCCACGTCGACCATACACGGCATAGTATCGCGATAAAAGAAGAAAATTCAATTTTTGCGGTAGAAGCGCTCATTGATATTCGTATCGTTACTCCGTGACATTTCAATCCTTTCTAACTTTCAACGCAGGCATTACGATGAAAAATCGCTCAGACAAGCCTTACTCGCGTTCCTGTGAAATTTCAAATCGTACATTCCGTACTGACTACCCCTATTAAAATAGGGGTAAAATATAGGGGTGAAAAATAGGGGTAAAAAATACATATACATGGACCGGTCGTTTCGGACGATAAAACGCAATAATGTTTGTCGTATTTTATGTCGCAAAGAATATCGGTCTATACGATATGGACTGGTTGTGTCGAATAGTTGCAACATTTACGTAAGCTCTTGAAAACAAGAGTGACGTAAGAAGAAAGTTGCAACGAAAGTTACGCTAAATTACGATGAAGTTGATTTACGCCCGCGATTTATTCACGAGTATTCTTATGTTCTAGGTAACCATAAATTACAGGGAATTTCTGATGCTGAATTTTGTCGCGGATTAAAATTTCGTTTATCTCTCTCTCTGGATGATTTAAACCCCTTTGTTTAACAAAGGAGTAAATAAAAGGTCTTGGCTGAAATAAAAGGATTGACATTCTAATCGAAAGCGGTTTGCTTTTATGGATATGTGTACGATCTGTAGGAATAACCTTTGATCTTTTAGAAATGTATTGCAATATCCAAGACTTTTAATTAGTAACCGAATGATACTTTGACATTAAATATTAGGATGCTAATTAAAATGAACGACACCAATTAATTAATCGGTTATTACGGTAGAAATATTCGCGCGTGAGACGAACGTACACGTTTAACGTACGAAATATTCCTCAGAACGTACGATAGCTTTCTGAAGATATTTACGATTTTAGCTAATTAAAGTATAATTTTCAATCACGGAAAATTATGAAATTCTCGAAAGCACGATGTACATTTATTCGATGTACACGTGTAATTGAACGATGATCGTTTGTAGGATCGATATAGCTATAGGTTTAGCAAATAATTTGTACCACGTTAATATGCGCGTACCATTTAGAATTAGATAAACTGCAGATGAATTATGTCGGTAATACGTTACATTGTAAACGATGTGATCAAAATTTAATCAACATACATATTCCATGTCCGATCAAAGCGTCTAATCAAAATTTAGAGTTATAATTGTAAACGTAATTCACGGATTTTTCCTGCAAAATCAAATTCCATCGAACCAAAGTAGATTCGTCAATGGTTTCTAAAATATGATCGATAAATCATTTGATTGCGTTTTACGTCGTATGGCGTAGCACACGTAACGTTAAATTTTACGTGTCGCGAGCGAGAATGCATTCAAAGATACTTGAAGAAACATACGCGTACATATATCAACTTCACCTGACACGTGTCTAATTATAGATCATCTAGATACGTACCAACTATCGCATGATGAATGAAAAGTATCGAAAGTGCAAGAAGAAACTTCTGACTACTCGTGCATAAGCAATTACATAATTATATATATATAACATACATAAATTAATGGAACAAGTATAATACAAATTATAAAACTTTCATTCGTTACTCAAATTTTGAAATAACTTTACCGATTAAATCACATTTATCGCTCAATTTTAATCGCCAATCGAACAAATTGTTTTAATCCTTCCTCGATATCAATTTCCTATACAAAACTCACGCGTAAATCGCCGTAAAGAGCCACACCGATCCAACCTCAACGAAACATTCCTGCACGCTTTAACTACAAAAAGGGAAGAAGAGAGGGAGAGAGGGAGGGAGAGAGAGAGAGAGAGAGAGAGAAGAAAAAAAACAATTACTCGAAACGGGCAATGGTAATAAGAAAAACCATTAAGACACCCACCCCTGCGAATCGCAGATTCCTTGAGTCTGCTGGCGGAACTACTCCTGAAGAATTTATTCTTACCAGCCGCCTGTTAGATCGCGTTTACCACGATTCGCTCGAAATTCTTCGACGAAAAGCTCGGGGGAAATTTTTTATTCGCTCGTCGCACCTCCTTCGTTCACCTCGTCCTTCTTCTCGATCACGCTTCGTGCACTCTCTCTTTTTCATTCTGCTGTCTCGAACGCCTGATCTACGTACATTCGAGACCCTGGTCTCGTACGAAGTCAATTACTGGTTACTCGGTTACTCGCCGATGCGTGCTGCGCCCAAGTGTAGAGAGACGCTACTCGCACAAACGCACAGACGCGTGCAAAACGTACGTAGACGTACACGGGCGACGTCGTCGTATCGTAATTCGCAATTTGCCCGAGCATTCACCTTCGAATTCCCGTTACTCACGTTCCGTATCGTCGTCCTATACTCGACACTCGAGCCACCGCTCCGGTCAAAGAGGAACAGCCGTGTAAGTATACGGGTTGTGAACTCGGAGACGATTCGCGTGATCCATGCAGCTTTTGTAATTTCGCGCTATGCGTATGATTGGTTGGCTGACTCGAAGAGGCAGGGCTGAGAAAGATTTTCGCGGGAGATTTGATCCCCGATCGAGATCGAATATTCGAACGTCTCTGTTTAAAAGCGCATCGTATCCATTCTGCTAATCTTCCTTCGCTCGTTTTTCATCGTGTCGCACGTTTCTCGAGTTTGAGACAAATGTAAAAGAAAGTCGACGAGCATGATTTTCCATTTCAAGTCGATATAGATAGATAGAGACTTTCTTCGAACTATAAGAGTCTTCGTGTTCGTCGAAACGAAAGAACTGAACAAATCGAGGATTTTAACAGAGTTAGGTGGTGCCTGTATCTAACGAACATTGCCAAGTACCTTCGTTCACGTATAAAACTCACTGTAAACAAGCAACATTCCTATAACAAACTCGGTATATTTATAGACTAAATCACGCTTCCACGCGTGGACGAAGCAAAGACTAGTAACTCGTGTACAACGATCCAAATTTCCAGACTTGGAACAAGCAGGTAGTAAAATTGCAAGAGAGAACGATTCGTAAGAACGTGGAGAGAAAAATCTAGCCGATAAATCATGGCTAAACAGCCGGTATTATTATGCATTGCGGCGTTTGCCGATCCTCCCAGAATCGCATTTTCCGCGTCGCGCGATTGTTGCTTCCGAGCCGGCAATTAATTCTTACCGATGCGGCGCCTTGTAATCGCTGCTTAATAGACGCGCCGGTATTTATCGCCGGCCGGTTTATAATTAAACGCCGACGATCGGTTGGTTAACGCGAGTCGACAGGACGCGAGATGTATTTATTGCCGGCGCGATCCAGCGTCGCCGCGCCGTGGCAAACTTTTTGCCACGTCGCCACCACCTCGGATTTATAAAGTTTCACATGGCCATTAGAGAGCTTTAATCTTAAAAATTAATTAATTCGGACTTTTAGCACGAGCGTAATTTACGACGTCTAGAATGAATCGCGCACGTGTGTGACTCTGGCGATAAATCTGGCGAAAAAATAGCAGAGATGAAAGTTTGGAGAAAGTTCGAACTACCGCGAATCGTTAGTCGTTGAATTTAGAGTAGACTCCATGACAAAGTTCGACGGAGGTGTTGAAACCGTTCAGGTGTTGCGAGAGCTTGGGATCGTTTCGTTTCTTAATTCCTTGCATTTCGAAAAGTTTTACGGTAGCGATCGAACAACTGTAACGAAAGTGTACAGTGAGTTCTCACTACGGTGACGCTTTTTGTAACGAAGAGTTTTGTTTCGAAAAGAAAAGAGTTACGAATTTTATGTATATTTGTTTATGCAATAACCGTCTATTTTTTTTTTTTTTTTTTTTTTTTGTGACGAGGATAGAAGAAACAATTTTCATACCGTCGATGTCGTTGTGACGATATAGTTAAAAGTTAAAATTCGAAGCTCGATTCGAAAGTTTGTCATAAAATATAGCATAATAGAGAAATTATAACAGAGAAATATAAGAATTTTGTACATAGTTTCTAAGGTAAAAGCCATTCAAATCGATTGTATTAAGCGTCTGATCAGTTATACGCTTATACTACTGAAATCAGTTCCTTACCTTTTTTCTTCCTTGAATTACACTGTTTTTCTTTCGAGTCTTCGTTTCGAAAGCATAAAACGAGGTCTAAAAATATGATTAAAATAGTAATTTTGTTACAGGTTACAAATTTGTTATGTTTTACGAAGGGACAACTTGAAAATTCCACATATCGTCAACCAACTTCCTCCTTTTCATTTGATTTTGATATGAAATATCATCTACATATATCTTTGCCACTTTCTTCCGCATTTCATTGTTACGTCGTTTCTCTTCTAACTGTAAAGTGGCATCGAAATCAGAAAATGAACGAAATATAAATATATCGTATTTTTCCAACCTTTCGACTAATTGTAGAATCACAAATTTCCAAGTTCCTTTCCGTTCGTTTCAAGAACCGCGTGACGGGATCGAAAAATAGTTGCTACCCTCGTCCAACGCGATTTGGAAAATAAAATTAAAAAGGTATCACGTTTCTCAAGGAGGCAATACCGAGAGAGACATTCGCGAGGAAAAGAACATAGAAAACCGAAGGAAATTCAACCGACTAAAAAAAACACCGTAAATTCAAAAATCCACTTCGGTGGAACTTAATTTCAAACAATTTTCACGACGGTTAGATCTTACTTTACGCGTAAACGAACGAGATATCGTGTTTCTATTATTCGAAGATAAAAGAAAATTCATATTCTTTCCCGTTACATTGAATTAAACGATTTTTCTTTAATCCCAGCTTTCCACGTTCTGCGTCGCGTGTATCGCGACATTCGTATAACGTGGGACGTATTTGTATCAGGGGGTCGTACCGTACAATCCATCGCGATCTCTACTTTCCACGAGTACCAGAGCCCATTAGAAAGCGTTCTGCTATCGGTTTTCACGCGAAGAAAAAAAGGGATTGCCGATGGCACTCTCAGGCAGAATCGTTTAGGAGGCCGCGGTACGAATTCGATTGGTGCGCGCACAGCGAACCGCAAATTACAAACGTAACTGAACTTTACGAGCACCGTGAGTAGAAAGTGAGCAGAATCGCGATCGATCCTCCTCGGTTAGGCTGGAACTTGGTTGCCGAGAACGGGTCGAAACTTCTCTCTCGCTTTCTCGGTTTTCGTTGTCGGCTTCTATTTTTCATTCGACGTTACATAATGCGGAGAAAGATAAGTAAACACGTTGAGCACGAGTCGAGGAGGGAAAAGAGGAGCCGCGTATCTAGAGGGAATCTAAACAATAGCGGCGTTAAACGCGAGAGCCTGAACATTAGCGTAGTATCGAGTTCTTTGTATAAGTAAAAAGCAAGGCTAAATGTTGCTGCATGCTGAATTTCGCGAATGGAAACGCTGTACGCTTCGTAAGAATTACGTGAACTTGAATCTATGCACGAATACGTCATACTTCGTAATAGACAACAGCAGATGTTTACAACAAATTTATTCTTTTATCAGGTACGAATAAAACACGTGCAACTCGATTAAACGAATGTTGCCATTTTCTAAACGGATATGTTCTTTATTTTTGATATTTTATACGTTTGTACGTTTGTAGATTTTGAAATATCGATTACACTGCATCGTAATATTCTGTCGTACGATTGTACGACGATCGTGTATCGAATGAAACCATTGGAATTCGATTTATTCAATGTTTTCTTGTAATTAAAATACATCTTGTCCAGGCGTCGATACCCTCGTTGGATGTATACGAATACAGAGAATACGTGCTTGCCTGCTTGTTTTTGTCGTTACCTTTTCGTCTTTGCTTATTTCGTTCCGTATTTTTCGCTCGTTTCTCTCATTTCTTAAACGAGTCTAACTTCGTAAGAAATGAAATTGTATCTTTAATGACGCTGCTAAAGAAACAGTGAGATGTTTTATGACGATGAAAGCGTTGATACATCGTTGAAAGTTAAATAGATACGCGGCGATGTTTAAGATTGCGTGTTCGCTTCGAATCGAATAGATTGATGGGGTCAAAAGAGAAATGGTTTTCTCTCTGAACCTGCTTAATGGCTTTTCTCAATATCTTATGGTTTTGCCACGTTTTTCTCTTCCTTCGGCAAGAGGATACGTATCTACTTACAATTAGTACGATGTTCTGAGCAAGCGTGTCTATTCCACGAGTATCAACCAATGGTATTTAAAGTAGAGATCTCTAAAGAACGAGATTAGATTGCGGAGAAATTTATTCTTCGTCGAGCGTAATGCTGTGGATTACATAAACCATGTTCGTTGAAAGCTACTCTTGGTTAAGGTACACCGATAATTTACACACTCTTGTTCATGTCGCTGTAATTCCTAAGCAACGTTTCATGTTCACCATGCTTGGGTATTCTTTCGTGTTTCGTTTTACGTTCTCAAAATAAAGAGCAAGCGGGAGAAATACGATGGACATGACAACAATCTAAGTTATGCATACGCAGGTGGAAAAATAAATAAAAGGAAAAATAAGCGTAATAAATAAAGATGAAAAACAAAGGTAATAAAACACGATGATATACGTTACTCTTGGTATGGCAAATAAAGATAAAAACGAAGATAATAAACAGAGAGAGAACACACGATCCGTACAATCGAAGTTCGTACAAAAGTATACCGATTCGTGCGATTAACTATGACTTGTCTCTTGAATAATAGTAATTTATATCGAGCCTTAACACTAGAACTACCGATAGTTAACACGAAGCTATTTCTACCAAAACCAGTGAAAATAACTGGTCTTTAAAAAATACGTAATAATGGAATATTGTTATATTTATTGATTTATTATTTTCTTACAGAAGCAATTTCATGTTATGTAGTACATTTTTTGGTATTATTAATCCATCTGGGACCATCGAAACCGCCTAAACGAGGGTTGACACATTTATAAAATTGTAGAATCAGTCGTTTTCAAAGCTGTGGTATTTCTAGCGTTAGCATCTAGCGATCTAGCGATCGACCAGGAATTTTCCTGATAACTGATATCGTCATATCGAAGGATACGCGGTAAAAATTTAAAAAACGTGTGAGAAGTTGTACAAAACGAGGAAACTGGTTAATTGGGGTTCGACAAACAGATTGCAGAACCCTTTTACACTTTGACAAGTACCAGTCATTTTCACTGGTATTGGTATAAGTAGCCTCGATACAAAATTATTTTGAGTTTGAATACATAAAGAACAAAATAAAATTCATTATATTATTCTCTTAGTTATCGTTGCGAAAGTGATTACATCATTGCGGAAAAACATATAACATGAAGTAGGAATTTTAAAATAAAATTGTAAAACCAGTCAATTTGACTGGTGTGGTAGTTCTGATGTTAAAAGCTATCATTAATCGAACTTCAAACTATGCTTTAATAATTTTGCCTTAACATTATCGTCCTCTGTAACCGTATCTTGTCTACTCTTCTATTTATTTCTACTCTAACATTTAGTAATAATAAGATATTTAATTCCACTTGTTTAACTCGCTTCGTTTTCGTCTTAAAAGCTTTCAGCCAGTGACAGGCTTTAAAACATTTAAATAAGTTCGATTAAACGAAGAAAAAAGAGTTTGTTCTTACTATGAGAATAAAACTCGTCGTAAGTTCGATCGCTTCGATTAATTAATAACACGACTACATGATTTATTACGGTTTTATTAGCAAAGAAATAAAAATGGAGACAGATAACAAATTCCTACGATGATTCGATGAGCGAATATCCGAGAGTGGCATTATTCACGATCTCTCGAGCGTGTCTATATAATTTCTCATTCACACAATGGTGTACAAGCGATGCATTCGCGCCGCGTTGCAGCTATGCAACTCTACTTTAATATATCGATTCATGAACGTCGAAAGTATGAACGAAACTTTTATAAAGCCATATGTACGACTTTACGAAGTAACGAGCAAACTTGAAGTAAAGAGACGAAAACTTTGACTAGAATTAAACTTCTTACCAAGGTTACACGTTTATTAACTTTTATAGCAGCAAACGAACACATCGGTGTATAATTCCGCTTTCCTTGGTTAAAGTATCCTGTCCGCTGTTCCCATGCCGAAGAAAATCCCGAAGATCTATCATTTTCTTCGTCGTCGATCGTATCCATCGTTGCTTTTTCTCTTACTCGATGAAAGATGTTTAATAGTCATTTGCAGTCGTACAATGTAATTTAACTCGGAAGATAAAATACACGAGAAACGGATATGACATAAAGTAACGTTATAATACAAAAAGAAGAGAAAGCCGGCTTTGAATCGCGCAATTTCGGTGCAAATAAACTGTGCGCGTCATCGAAAGAAAAGAACGAAACGCAGATAGCTGTAGCGAGTCGTAGAAAAGAATTCGCAAGCTGAATAAAACGCAACGAAACATCCTGCGAGATAATCTGGAAAAAGAGGCTGTTTACAAAATCAAGCGAGCGACCGCGTGATCCACTGGAAACGCGCCGGCAGCTTTCAAACGGCAAGATTAATTACGAACTTATTCAGCGCGTACATACGTCGTAAACGTACGGGGAAATATTTGCCAGGACCTCTTCAGAACTATGCACAGAATTACGACGCGTCAAAGGGAACTCCGTGCTTGAACGCGGCCGCGGCCGGCGTTATAAACACGTTAAATTCACAATTAATTTTGTTTTGACTTCAAAGGACTTTCGATAGAACCGGCAAACAACCTTTCAGATTTCCTTCTCCTTTCGTTTATAATTTTTCCTTTATCAAGTACATTATCGCTTCGATGAAAAAGTAATCCATTTCGAAGGAAACAAGATTGTCGGTCGTTGGAAAAGGCGAGGAAAAGTAAAACAGAACGTGTATTATCAGAACACGAATTAACGAAACGATCGACTGATCAAAATGTCGATCAATGGAAAACGATCGACTGCAAGAAAGATTGTGAGAATACGAGAAATTGTTACGCTTTTATCAAAAACATTTATTCGAAAATTGATTGATATTTCGAATCTGAATCGAAATAAATCGCGCGTGAATACGTAATTACTCGAGGTTCTACTTTGTATCAACCGTCGTGTGAGAAACTCGTGTAACAGTGTAACGTTGATATCGATTGGATTATGATATACTAGCTACATGCTTTGAAATTGTAATTTTACCTCGCCGTCTATAAATATGTTAATTAGTCCGTTAACCAAGTCGTTTCTTATTGACAAGTTACTTGAGGCGTAGAATTAAAGGATATGAAAAGACTAACTGTGTAATTATTTAAAACGTTGATCTGTTGTAAATGCAATGAAACAAGTGTTTTTTGAGAAATGAGAAATAAATTCCTACGTTAACGTGTTCTTTCTAATTAACAGAATGAAATTCTGTTCATTGCCGTTCAAAGAATTTTTATTCCTATTTCCACTTGGAAATAAAGTGGAATTATTTATATAACTTATTTTAGCTCTTCCAAATGAATATTCTGTAACAAATACAACGATGCAGTAGACTGAGAATGTCCAAATAAGTGCAAATGTCCAAATTATTGCATCTAAATAAGCAATTTATCATTAATTTAGATTGATAAGTTCAGATGACAAGTATCTTCTCCACTCAAAATGCCTACGTAATAGACAATTAATTAATAATAGACACAATTAAGATACAAAGGTGAATTAAGAATTTTCAACGATCGAGTACATCTTATCGATCCAAATAAAAAATCCTACGCAACAATCTACATAAATTATACGTATAATAAAATCGAGCAACGTTCGTTAATAAATCGTCAGAAAAATTTCGATCATTTTATATAATTTTGTTGTTTCATATCGACTTGCAACGAAATATACGATCGACATAGTCGTTCTCGGTGCAATGGTTGCTATAGCTGAGTACACGTGCTTGGCAGAAGCAGGAGAATAAAATAGCATTTATGAAATCATTAGATGTAGATAAGTGGTAATAACAAACATGAATTTTTCCCCCTATGTTTGTACGCGCATAATACGATTCTGTAATTTCATTCACAGCTAATTAAACGAGTACTTGTATATTCTTACGAGCATCACACGAGCGTGCCATGTACCATGTTATGTTGTGCGATGCAAACTATAATTCCTTGGAAAATCATTCTTCTATTTTTACGAATTCGATTAAACACCAGCTGAATGTAGATTCGCACCTGGGAAAATGACGCTTTGAAAACTTGCGTTTACGTGTTTAAAAGTTGGCAGGAGAAACGGTCGAAAAATATTTCAGCGGCGAAAACTTTTACAATGTACGTATTAGAAAATCTATATTCGTACAATGCCTTAGAGGTACACGAATTTTTAATGTTTTATCGATACAACTGTAACGATAGGTACAGCTATCTACGTAGATATTTAAGTATAGGTTAGTTACTTCGAGTCTTTTGTAATAACAGTACATAAATGTGACTGAATTGTACAAAGCAGTGACAAATTAACGACCAACAGCCCATACCTGTGATCTTCTTATGCGAGCTAGTTGCTCAGAATCTTATTAATAATATACAAAAATTAATAAAATATCGGAAGATTCTCGACAGAACTGAGAATGGGGCAAAAGAATTGTTTAATAGATATGATCGATATAGCGCAGGTATAAGATACGGTTTTTAGGCGTTTCCTTTACTAAAGCTACGGTATAAACTTTCATCCTGCTTTATGTAATTCGTAATATATGTCATTCCATAGCGTATGAGACATATTCCCTTACGCGTTACAATTTCATGCACGAATCTACAAAACTGTAATTAAATTATATCAAAGACAGAACGTTAAAAAATATCAAGACTAGTCCATTAAACATTAAGCTCCATAAACGCTACGCTCTCACCTGTATCCAATGAGATTCCATAAGAAGCCAAACTACGAAGATAGAAAGTTCGTCAAACGTATTCGTTCGAAACGAATCTGTTCGTTTTTTCCAACGTTACGAAGAAACAGGATTGCGCGAAGCACGTAACTCGCCATCGCGTCGTACACACGGAGATGAACAACGAGCGATCAAAGGTCGATCTTTGATCGCAGTTAATGAAATTAGCGGACATGGCGATGGCCACGGCTACAGATTGGATAAGATAGAGACGAACAGAGGGTAGAAGAACGAAAGCGGAAAACGCGCGAGAGACAGATCCCGCGGAAGAGTTGGCTCGGTGCACAGCCGGATACCTGATATCGGTATTAACTCGGCCATAAAGCATTCCACAGGCCCCGTCCACAAAGTGATTGCGATTGCGCCTCGGGCATTACAACGCGCAGATTTATGAACAGGGGTTGCCTCGAACGTAAGTCAAATCCCCTCGGGACCCGTTCAACAGAAAATCGTTTGCACATATGCTGCCCGAGGTAGAGCGCGCGCATCCCCGAGAAAACCTCATACATAAGGTGTCCTGTTTATTTTGGAGATGGTGAAGCGCGAGTATTTATTATTGTTCGGTTAGGGCGATTGTGTTAATTGCGAACCATTAGATTAATTCGTTCGAATGGATCTGAATTCTCATTGAACGGGGATTGTCTTTTTCGATTTGTTGTTAGCGTAACTCTTGTACGACTGATGTGATATCGCATTTGAAATTGCTTCTAATTTTGGTCGCTTATGTACATTTTTGTAAGAAGAAAAGGTGTACTTTTACGAATAGTCGACGAAAAGGAATTTTTCAGCTCGAGAAACATTTGGTCGCGAAGCAGATTTATTGAAGGTTTTGCAAGAATATTCTTTTTTTCTTTTTATGTTACGACCAGAGGGTGTCTGCGCTATCGCGTATTTGTTCGTTAGAGTGAGCATTTCTTAAATTTCATACGGGTCAGTGATTATGAAAACGATTTCGTGAAAAAATTCTGCAGACATTTTTCGTGGTTGAATTCGTGCTTGTCAAAACATATTAGATCGATACGTATGAAATAACGAGTCTGCAGAGTTGAAGTTTTACGAACCAATATTACCTATTAAACCTTCTTGTATCGTCAATTGATATCAATCACGTTAGAGAAGAAGAAACTGTAACACATGTGTTTTAAATGTTGACAAGATTTATAGTCTTGTCTCTACAAACAGTCATCGTCACGAGTAATGGAAATATTTGCGCGATCTGTTTATACGCGCTTAAACTCGCAAAGGAATTGAAAAAATTAATAATTTTGAAGGTAAAAGTTTATTTTGACGTAAGCTTGAACTTTCGAAAGAAGAATGCATACGAGTATGTGTATGCACTGTGTATATGCGTATTGTTTGCTTTATCTAACATGAATGTCTACCTAAGGTAATTTTTATACAGAGGAAATGAAAAAGCATTGGGAAAGTCTTTTATACAATTCGTTCGTATTTCGGTCTTGCGTTTGAAATCGAAATTTACTCGGTGAGCAATGGCGTGAAAGAAGAATAGAACGAACGACGACGTAAATAAGTAATCGTAGACTGTGAAGACGGTAATGAAGCGATTAAGAAGAGTCTCGAATAACTCTGTCAAGAAGATTCCAATCTTGATTGCTAGAATCCTCCAGATCTGGAGGACGTTGGAGACGTTACAAAATGCGTTCCGCAATGCAGGCAACGCGAAAGCACGGCCCAACTCGATGCCAGCTGTGCAGAAAGCAGAGTGCCAAGAAGAAACCAAATGAATATTTGACGCCTTAATATCTTAATATTTATTACAGTCCAGCAAAAAAGAAAAGATTCAGTGTTTTTGGTGATTCGATGTTAATTACGAGAGATGTGCGACCGTCGCTTTTCTTATTTACCTTTACAATTAGAACGGAGAAGCTTCTTAATATGAAACGTAACTTGTAACTCTGTACTTTGTTTTGTATCTTTCTTTCCTGTTTCTTTTTCTTTTTTTTTTTTAAGAATTAAATTGCAGCGTAATAAAATACGTCAAGTATCCGAGCCTTTTATCCTACCTAGTACAGCTGATCAAATGGATTCTTTACCAAACAAAACTACCGGCACCATGCGATTTACAGTTTCCTCTATTCCAGTACAACCGTATAAATATCTGGCCGATCAGCGAGGTTAACCTCACAAAACCGATCGGTAGAACTACTCTTGTCTCTCTCTCTCTCTCTCTCTCTCTCTCTTTTGTGTTTCATTTGCAAATATACTTCCGCATGCTAGCTGGTAATGGCTGTTCGAAATTGCTCGATCTCAATAATATGCGCACGAACTTCGTGAACACTGTGTATGCACGCGTGTACACCAACGAGGAACGTTTGCACGCACGAAACCGAACGTGTATATGTATCGATACAGATGAGTGCACACGCGCACGCGAATATCTCCTTGCAATTTTACAGGAACCCATCCTCCCTCGGAATTTATACTTCTCGTTATCTCTGGTGTATATGTGTGTGTGTGTGTGTGTGTGTGTGTGTGTGTGTCCGTCGGGACAATTTCGTGCGGAAAAGTTAACGTTTGCGGCACGCCAGCCGCGGAAGCGAGGAATATTTCATCCTGGAAGATCGCTTGCTTCGCTTCCTTTCTCGACTACCTCTTTGCCAAGGCGAATAAGTCAGAGACAAATCTCGAGAACAGACTAATCAAGAGCTTAAAAACTTCCAAACAGTGTCCTTCTTCGTGAAACGTTGAAAGTTCCTGAGGAGCTTTGTATTCTTAGCGAACTATATCGCGCGAGTCGAGAGCAAACATTCTATATCAGATTTCTGATTCCATCGCAGAGTTTCCTTCCTTCCGATCGAGAAAGCTTTGAGCCTTGGGACACACGAGATCTTCGTAGGAGAGCGAGGTTCGCGTGTGTCAAAGTTCGAGTCATCGGTTCTAGTGTGAAATCAACCTGAAATCTAAGCGAAGAACCGAGACAAAGGAACAGAGCCCCGGTTCGGTCCATTAACCCTCGAAAGACCAAGCTGAGAGTCGATGAGAGAGACGCTATTAATTTAAAAACTGCGAAACACACGTTGTTTCTCTTATCTGGAGGATCGTTCGTGTTCTTGAAACTGCTGTCGAAGAATTGATTTTTGATTGGCGAAGGAATTAGATATTTAAAAAGGAAACGTGAAATGAGAAAGAAGGTCGTTAGATTCGTCGTTTTACATCGGTTCGTATAAAACGTTAATTCTCGAAGAATTATTTCCCAAAGGAAAGCACGACGAACTTAGATAGCCACGACGTGTTCCCATTAGTCCTCCACGTGATGCCTCGAGGCATGAATCCTAAGGTTAATCCTTGAATTTTAAGCGTAGAACCTCTTGACGCTTGTTCTCGTTGCATGCACGACGAATCTCGTCATTGATCGGTCGTACGTTCGATCTTCTCTCGATCCGGTCTCTCCCTCTTCCCTCGGCTCTTCCTTATCCGCGCTTTTTTCGTTTTCTCCGCGGTGCATTGATCCCAGAGATCGGAGTCGTGTAATTAACTCGTTATATCTATCCCTCGCAACCCAGCATTACGTAACGCTTCTTTCTCTCTTTCTCCATTCCTTCTTCGTTGGTCGCTCCTTCTTCCCTTTTAATTTCTCTCCCCTGCCCCTTCTCTCTTCTCCTTTTCTTCGATTTCCTTCTCCTTCCACTCTCGATAGACTCAAGTTTCCTTTTACGAGTCGTTCCTCTTCGTCTCTCGGTTTCACGCGTTCCTTCGTTCCAACGACGTTCTTACGGATGAAAGAACGCGATGCCTCGCGTGCTTCCTCTTGTGTTTTTCCCTACGTCTTTCGCGGCTAATCCGCCGGATGCTCTAAATCGAACAGTTTCTCTAACATGGAAAATAACACGTGATGATCGATGTTTTCTTTTCCTTTTGTCTCGATAACCGTTCGTTTCCTGTCTTTCCGCGCGCTTTCTCTCCGCGATTATTCCTTCTCCGTTGAAACGTCGATCATACGTTTTAGAATTCCCGGTTAATCGCTTTTCCAGACAGATATCTTGATTTGCTATGAGGCGAAGTTTTGTCTAAAGATTCGCTACATCTTTTGAAATTACGATTGGACTAACGAGCAAGTAATCGCATACATACGCGCCACGCTATTCCTCGACAGATTTAAAATGTACCAAACCTTGGAAGAAAAAGAAAATGAAAGAGTCTGGATCCTGCTATATCCAAGCGCTCAAGCGGCGATCCCTGCTGAACCGCATCGACGACAAGAACAAACCACCCTCTTCATCTTTCAAAGCAGAAAATCTCCCAGCAACGTGAGAAACCCCTTTAAAAAAAGAGGAAAGAAGAGGAAAAAAGAAGGATTGCCAGATGAAGTGGCGCCGAGAGCACACGGGACATTATTCTCGTGTCTCTACTGACGAGTACGCGATAAATCCCGACCCGGTCCCACCTCCGCGGATCCTCGTCTCTCCTTCAGGTGTTTCATGCTCGTATCCTCGGTTTGTCTATATTTCACCTGGCAGAATTTACGTTTGGTCGGCAGTACCGTCGCTGGTGTTGTCGTTCGATGACCGGTCTCGCGTTTGCTCACAGCTGCAGCTGCAGTTTCCTGGATCTCCGGCACCCGAACGATCGCCAGCCAACTCTCTTTCTCTCTCTCTCTCTCTCTCTCTCTCTCTCTCTCTCATCCTTTTCGTGCTTAACGCCTGTCTTCTATCTCTCTTTCTCTTTCTATTTAACGCGTGTCTTCTCTGTCGTGCTCTTTCTCTTCAACGTACGCCTGCCCTCTCTTTCTCTCTCCCTTTAACGCGCGCCTTTTCTCTCTTTCTGTTCCTCTTCAAGGCGCGCCATCCCCCCTTTTCTCTTTCTCTATCGCTTTAACGTGTATCTACGTGCACCTTCGTACCTACGTGTAGCACAAGTATGCGCTCACACATGCGAAACATGTAGAACCAGTCCGTGACGTCATGTGAAGGACCCACCGTGAACACGAGATCGTCCTGATTTCCGGGTTCGGCTGCCGTACCGCGAACGTGCGCCACGACGTCGATTTATTAAATGCAGCCCTGCAAGAAGAAGTTACTTCTCTAGGATGCGCTGTTCGGCACACACAGGGGGAATTTAACTCGAGCTAGGCTAAACGCTGCCCGCCGTGTACCTGTCGCGACGATGACAAAGTCGTTAAGAGCATGCGGCGAATGGTACACACTGTAGTTAAACAACACGCCAGCAACACGCGTTAAGTCTCGTCGGAGATTATTGCACGTAGGTAGATGCCTGCGGATTGGATGATCGAAGAAGTGTTTTGGGTTGGTCGACTGGTATAAGCTGATTGGCGAGCAACTTGAAGTTTCCGGTATAGAGAGCTATCTCGAAGTAATATTAACCTGTTAACCTTTAGCTACGGATTACTCTATGCTTTTGGAGAGTAGTTCGATTCCATTGTCACGATGTGTCGACAAAATTTATAAACTCGCGCGTTTCTTAATTATCTTCGACTATGAAATATTCTTAAGAAATGAACGAGATAGTCGTTTATTACGTTGATTTTTATCGATATTTTATTACGACACGGTCTTGGTTAATCTCTTATAATCGTGAAAGTAAAAATCGGTATAAACGAATGAATTTCAGTTAAGTGGATTTCAATCCACGGAATATGCAAACGTGATATTATGCGCTTTTAACGAAAATGAAACGAAATTTGATTAACGAGTTGATTATACTGTGATATAATAAATGTACGTAAGCGAGGGCAAACATTTCGCAGTAACGTTTCGCGGTATTATAACGAACGTAGCGACAGATGCGTTTGTTTCTACGGTTTCTACGGAATCCAGGTAAAAAAACTTTGCTCTTCAAAACGTTTTCTCTCGTTACTTTCGTTAAAAATTCCTCTTGTTAAATAAATAAATCCTGGTTCGTACGATTATAGCGCTTCTTCATATCGCTTATCTTCTAAACTTTCTCCATACTTCCTCTTTCCTATTATATCTTTTATTACCGAAACTCGTGATTAATCCACCGGCACGAAGTTAATTTCACGAACTTCGAAAATTATCTTCAACAAGCTTTTACGCAACCATTAGCCTTGTCGTTAATGTCGTGTGGCGCGACGTAGCATCGATACAATAAAGTCGTAAAGCAGGTTAAATCGATTCACATTCATTTAGGAATCTGGCCGTGTTAAACAAGTCAGTAGGAATTAACGCGTTAGGGACATCGTGGCAAAAACCAAATCGATAAAGGCGATTAAATTAATCGGTGTAAATCAATTGGAAACACAATTACGGCAACCGAAAAGCAATTGACCCGCGTCACTACTGAAACGACACAGAACGAAAAACCTAGATAAATATGAACACCGACGTGACAGGATTACAAATTCAAAGTAAAAAATAAATACGAATATGTATCGTCGTAATCTTTTTTAAATTTACTACGCGTTTACGCATACAAAAATTAATAGTGAAATATCGTCTATGGAGTCATTGAAAGCATATTGTTGTAAAGTGTGTAAGAAAACTATTGGGTTGGTTTATCAGCGAATCTGCATCTTTCAATCGTCGATTCAGGTACATTGAACAAATGTCTCGCGAAATAATACGCGTATGTATATATTTTAAAAATATAATTTTAAAAATTAAAAAGAATATAAAATATAATTTTGAAAATATAATACGTGTAAATACATCGTATGCGCAGAGTCCACTAATCCGATTAATGATATTACAGAAATTAGAGCAGTAGGATGGTGAAAATTTAAGCGCATAATATTTTATATACTGACATATACATTGAATTTATGCTAACTAGATTTTGAATGAGAAAGTATCCGAAATATTGTATCTTATCCAGATAGATACGAAAGAATCGAGGCAGAACGAAATTAAAACGAATATCACAATAAATGAAGTATTCTTAGTCTCATATCGACAAAAACGATGAAGATTCCGACAGCGATGAATTAATAGTTGGTGATTAATTGTCTTCCGACGTAATTTCATTAATTAGATTATTGTATACGTAATTAATTAGAATTAAAGCGATATGACAAAGATGAATAGGTATATACAAGGTGTATAATCGCGTTTCTATCTCGTCAGAAGTAAACGTAGATATTATCAAAAAAGGAAACTTTTATATTTTTATTAATTGTAAAAGCAAAAATCTGATACCAATTATTTTCGCTGGTTTGATATTTTTAACGTTATGAAACGGAAAATAGAATTTCCAATGCAATGCGACCGATTCACCGTTTTCACTTGCTAGTCCTTTCCTAAACATCTTTTCAATCGTTTTTACAAATTCTTCTTAATTAAAGTGCAACGATAAATAAATGAAATAGCAATTTCTCACAGTTACAAATTCGTTGTGTACATTTAGAGTATTTCTCCGTTATAAATAAAGTTAAGTTAGAGCTCAGTAGCGGCGATTAGCCAATTTTAAGCGCTGTTGGTAGACCGTGACAACTTTCGTCAAGCGACTGTAGACGTTGGTTACCAGTCAAGGGGTTAATATCAATTTCTTCCCAAGACGCATAACGCAATGACGTTTGTCATGTCATCTAGATATTGTAGAATGCATATGTGGCGTCTACGACCTCGAACGTGTATTAAGAGGGTCGACGATGAGGAAAGAAGAAAAACGTAGAGCCATGGAAATCACAAACCTACCGTTCCGCGACGCGATTCATATCTCTTTCACTTGCAAAATTTATCACCGCTGATAACGACCATCACGCAGCAATTCTTGCAACTTTTTAAACGATTTATAAACACTGCACGTTGAATTTAATTATTTATTAGTCGCCTCCCAAGTCTGTAGTTTCAAAGAAATTCTTCCTAACATGGGAAGTCTTTCCTTTGTAAACGTAGAAAAATGTTTCTCGCAGAGGAGTGTGCTTGGATTTTATCGGTAATTTCTTCGATAAATAGTTTGCACGGGATTTTAAGATTCAGGCTACTTACAGCATCCAACCGGTCAATAAGCGTTACATGTAAAAAATGAAGGAACAATGACGGAGGATTTTATTTTTTTTTCACTATTTGAAGATGTTGAAAAATGTGGCGTTTGTAACGAAAAGAAGTCTCTCGTGTCTTTAAGAAATATTTTAACTTTAACTTTGCTTTAAGTTAGTTCGGGAATATAGCGTATATTTAGCGTAGATCGATCAGAATGTGAGAAAACAAATTAGTAAAATATATATATTCGCTTCCATAAATACTCCTGAAACTATATCCGAATAATTCGATATTAGAAAAGGAAAGAAATATATTACCTTACGCTTCAAGAGTACGAAAGAGTACATTTCAAATTTCCAAAATGAATACAACATTTTTTAACAACTAATCGATGCATGTATATATCGTTGAAGAAAGAATTAATGGTCAAAAGTAGATGGATGTAAATAGATTTATTTATTTTCTTCGGTCCATCGAGGATATAAATATAAATTGCATCGTTCGAGCGTTGCATAACTACAAAAAACAAGAATACCAGATCCCCAACAAGAATAGGCAAGAAATATTTATGTCGCGTTTCCCGATAATTCGTATCATTGAACAATTACCGCGTGCAACTCTCACTTCGAAAGAGAGGCCCACAAGTTGCATAGCAATAACGGAACAAACTGTAATATATAACACGATATATCAAGTGTACCAAATATAGCAGCCCCTTAATAAGGTCGCTACAGCAGTAATGGTACTCTTAGATCACAGTGCCAACACGTTCAGACGATACTACTATGCCATTCGAACGTTAATTAACATCTTCGGGAAAATTACCTTTGAAAATAGAACGAAGGCCATCTCTTTTATAATTCACACGTTATTCAACATTCGTGAGAATCATCGGTTCCATGATTTAAAAATTCCTAAACTGGATCGTTCAAAATTATCAAAATGGAATAGAAGACGCGTTTAACCTTCTCCAAACGCTTCTACGTTTCGATAATTGGTAACAGGAGAAAATTGAGTAGAAAGCTTGGCATTGTCGAATTCGAGCCTCGGTGTAACAGCGTTTCTGTCGACTGGTCGGAAAAATTTAGAGATACGAAAATGTGCAGAAAGTACGCGATAAACGATAAAATATAAATGTGAAAAGCGTAGCGGTCGTTACGATATTCACCGAGTGAAACAAATCTCTTGCTCGATCGTATTCGTAAAAATGTCAGCTTACATAAACATCGACCACTGACTTAAAGCAAACCTTTGCCATCGTCTACGACCCAATGGTACCAATTAAGGGTTAATCGTTCAAATCAGAAATTTTATCGCAGCGCACTCTCGAAGTACACCGTCTATGGGAAAGCTGTACTTTCTCATCAGTCTCAACTAGATGCTCCAAAAGAGACGAGAAGAAGAGGACTCGCGGTCTCGTCGTGCCTGTACTCGAATTGGCCTTTGCCCGCGGTGAGCATCGTGGATGCTTCGTAATGCTCTATACCAGCAACCGGCGCGTGTATCAGATCCGTGCATACGTGCGCGTATAAGCTGGTCGAAGCTCTCTGTACACGGTTTCTAACCTCTGCCATTTCCCATAGATCCGCGCCAGCCACACCCATGTATCCAACCCGACGAACTCGAGGGATCCCGGAACAAAGAGAAGACGTTCGACTCGCCAACTCGAACCGAGCAAGCTCCTTCCAACTGGCGGTCGAGTGCTACCGGAAATTCGGATAGTTTAGCGAGTATCGCGATACCACTCGGAGCCGAGAGCACTTCCGGTGCTACTTGCAACGATCGCGTCTTTGTAACGAATATACCTATACTCGATACGCGATCTCTGGGGGAATCGTTTGTTTGCTATTCGCAGCAGCTATTTGATACATTTGTTTGGGAGAGATGGTGAACGTGGAGAATGTAAAGAAACAAGGGGACGTAGGTAATAAAAAGAAATGACGTACGAGGGACATATACAACGAACACGAAGGATATGTCGGATAATAAAAAATAATGGAGGATATTTCGGAGGAAAGATAGTAGGTTGAGGCGGTAAAATATCTGATTTGAGAAAAGCGCTGATAGAAGATAAAGTTTAACACGAAGATAAGAAAGCTTCCCGAAAAGGGGAAGGGTGAAGAACGAATTAGCGATTCGGAAAAATTTCATTTTCTCTGGTGAGAGATCCGCGAAGCGGAAGGACGAGACGAAAGGAGACGAGGTCCTTCTACGAAGGAAACGTCGCAAAGCGCGTTCCGAAATAACCGTCTAATAATGCAATGCGGAACAAGTTATTCTGGGTAGCCGAGGCCCCTCACTGGGTTAAGCCGAGTGTTTGCCCGCGTTTTGCTTTGCTTCCTTTTGCCTTAGCAGCATAGATTGGGACAGGCCATGGATCACGGCGCGGCGTAAGTTCGCAGACGACGCAGAGGGACACTAATCACGCGCCATCGTGCGCACGCGCGTGCTCGCTCGTTTCGACGAATGTATAGGGTGTGACAATTGCGTGCCACCCTCTTAACTACATAGATACGGTAATAGCTTGTCGTTTAGCGTTATTCGACGAGCAGGAGAGTAAGATATATATATATATAAGCAGCGCCAGATATATACGACGACAGATTCCTCAGGAATTTTGGTTATTTCGCGATCGTAAATCCGAATATGCCATGTCTACGGACGTTTACAGTGGAAATTGTAATTTCTTGTAACTTGAAAAACGAGCCTCCGTTTCGCGTATGATGTCTCGTACCTGTATCGACGCTACCAAATCGCAACGACGTCGTCTTTGCAAGATTACAAAGAGATCGGGGCGCTCGCCCGCGCCGGACGTAAAGTCGAAGAAGAATCGAGCAAACGTGGAACAGCCACGACGATTCGTCTCGAAGGTAAACGATTCTCGGCGCGCCTGAAATATCAAACTGTTTCCGTGAAACTTGAATTGGTGAACAGGCGTGCAGCGATCGCTAGGAGGAAGATGATATCTAGCGAACGCTAGGAGGATTAATTCCGCGTTTTCCCCGCTGCGGCCCGTTATCGAGAGAGATCGAGCCGGCTGGCCGACGCTGTATGCCTCTCGTGGGCGAGCATCGCGTGCGATTCCACGCTGGCACACCGTGTATGAATCCGCGAGTTCCTCGGAGTCGCACGTTCGTGCCCGCGACCGAGCATGTGTGCACGCTGTGCAAAGATAGAAAGCTTTGCACACCTGCACATCCTTGTTACATAGCGTATAGGGGAAAAGAAGGGAAGGAGAAAAAGGTAAAGGACAGAGAGAATGCGAGACTTGAGAAAGCAAGAAGAAGGGAGAAAGCACGAGAAAGCAAGAAAATAGAATTAGAAAAGAGAGAAACGGGAAGAGAAATGAGGAGAGAGAGGGGCAAATAGTTGCAGGGAAGAGAGTTTAAATGGAAAAAGAAGGCGAAGGAGAGAGAATGCGTTACGTGAGCTTCTCTCCCCGGAGTAAAGGCGGCAAGTGGCTTCTGCATTAGTACAAGATGATACGCTACTGAAATGTACGTTCCTACGGCGTAGAACGAATGGCAGAAATGGGATACCAGGCGTTTCTTAGATGGATACCTTGATGGATTCGCGTTTCCACCGCCGCTAATGTCCAGGATACCTTATACGTCCGCGGGAATCCCTTGGTGCCTGGCCTATCCGGTCACTTTAGGCAGAATCAACGAATCGGTTTAAATCCTTCGCTAATAGCAGAAGAAGAGGAAGAAGGAGAAGACGCCGGTAGCTACGAACACCGCTGACTAATCGGCCTTAGGAAACCGTTTGACAAGAAACGGGCTCCAATTACGCGAACCGGAAAACCATCGTGAACAAACCCACGTTGCTAGACAACAGATTTATACGCAGCATTTCGCGTGCGGCTGTACATTCCCGCTTCTTCGTATAAACATATGGAAAAGTACGATGGATTGGAAATATATAATACATAAATATGCGTTAAAAGACTGTCTGTTGATTCGTAATTTATCGCAACTCCTTCGTATTTTCTTCCAATCTGTCGTTTCCCTGATAACTTAAATTAATAATCACGTTGAGGACCAACAAACCTGCATGTACAAACGGCAGTGTATACACGCTGCGCGGCGTATGTTCCTCAAAGAATCTCAGAAGCGCGTAAAATCTGTCTTAAACTTTGAAAAACCGTTGCAAACGGGGCTGCTGAGTTAGTTGATGAGCTCGTGCGCCTGCGATTCGCGTTATCGAAGCTGGTATGTGAAACGATAGGACGATCTTGGAATATTCAGGTGTCAAACGGCCATCGAACCTCTCGTTCGCTAATCGAGTCATCTTTCTCGCTCTCCGCCTTGCCGTACACTGTGCCCTGGCTCCATATTATTTACGACATTTTTCTTTGAATTCACTTGGGCCGGTTCTGTCGGTCGTAGCCAGCCGCCCATCCGCTCGACCAACGTTCGTTCCGTTTCCGCGTGTTATTTACGACGACGTGTCTCGAGGCGCCATGGACCTCGCCGTGGAAAAAGTCCGCCCCAGCACGAACCCCGAGCGGCTGGATTGATTTTCTGAATGTATCTTTTCCTGGATCCCTTTACCGGTCGTACGTTACGTATCGTTCGGATCGTTTCGGTTACCGCGAGAGGGGACGAGGAAATCGGTTGAGGCAGTCAGGCTATTAGAGACTGGGTAAGCAAGAAAGAGAAACGATGAGACGAAGACGGATGAGGGGGCAAGAAAGACACGACAGAAAGGGAGTAAAGGAGATGCAAGCTCTTCCGTGTTCGCGCAACCGCTTATGGCTTATACCAAGCGATCGTATATGCATGCCTTGCTGAAAGGCTGCCATGGTAAGGCTGTCTCTTTCCTTACGTAACCATATTAAGGCACCTCGCGGTGACTAGCTTCGTGGCAACGTCACACACACGTCGTGGTTCCACTTCGTCGTAGCCCGTTGTCATAGCCATCGTCGTCGTTAGTCGTCGGCCCCGACGTATACGACGCGACGGGAGCCGCGGGATTTTCTTTTTCCGAACCTCTTAATCACCCGCGACGCGCCACGAGATATCGCCGCGCTGAAAATGGCCACGCGGCAACGCGACGTGTCGTGAAAGTCGCGGATTCACTTAGACCCAGTTGCGTAACGAATTGTCGCCGCGAACACGTGCTAATCCGCGAGAGTTGTTCCTTTCTTGCGATAGACGGATCCTCGTGATTCGCAATCGGCTGGCAACCGATTTAACTTTATCGTTAACTTGCTTGGAGATGAATTTCAATATGAGTTTCGATACGCTTCGATCATAACTTATCGATCCAGTCATTTGTCATTTGAGACGACTAACGAAATTCCGCATCGTTTAATACAAAATCAAGCAAAACGTAACGTACTCTAAAAATGCAAATATCTATCGTTGTGTGTATTTCTTACTATTATCAAAATCTAAAGTTCGATTAAAGTAGGTATAAAAATAAATCTTTTTTCGAAAAATTGTATTCGTGTGTGTACCTGATAGGATAACGCGAAATAGAAAAATATGTTTTATTTGTAAATTTGTACATTTTTTAAATTTTATTAAGATCAATGGAATAATCTTTTAAATGGACAATACTAATCACGCTGAGATTTACGTATGTAACAGAATCGGGCTTTCATCGTTGCTTCGGTTTGTAGCTACGTTCCAGTACTTCGTTGGAATTTTAGATTTTGATAAGAGTTAAGAACGCATAAAGTATGTTGTTTTTCGATCGATCTTGCAGAGAATGATGCAGATTTTTATTATAATTAAGACATTAGAATATTCAAACAATGCGTATGAAAACGAATTAATTTATTCAAACGAATTCCATCTAATGAAAAATATACGAGATAGTAACTACGTTATAGAGGAGATAAGGGCCATAATGTAAATGTAAAAGTGTAAAAGGAAAATGGTATTGGTGTACAGACGATGTACGATGATGAAACGGAAACTGAAAGCAATTCAAAGGCGACAGGCAAGAATTAAACAAATAATTAAGAAAGGCTACGTCATAGAACGCTATAAAATGTACAAAGCTAGAGGAGAGTATACAAATTCTCTCTTTTATTTTAGTCTTTGGTTTCTCTGCTCGTATCTTCGATTAAATTATTTTCATGCGCCTTTCTTTTTCATTTATCCTTGCGATTTATTTATTCAGATTACGTACGTTTCCAATTTATTTATTTACGCATCTGGTTCATTTACGTACAATTTCCAAACATTTATTTCTGCGTGCACGTAACATCACGGCTACAAACCACATAATTTATAAACAAAGCATTGTACGATCGTTAATTATATTTCACAACATTCTTCAAACGAATTTTAACTTACTCTGTACATCGAGCTTCTCTGCTATTTTAAAGTCCATTAACTTCCATAGCCTTTCAAACTGAATCTGCGTTAAATTACTCGAACTTACTTAAAATTCTCAATGAGAGAATTGATTGTAATGTGCATCCAAATAAAATAAAAAAAAAATTATTCGAATCGACGTTTACATAACTTCGCAAACGTTTAAACTGCTAAGTTTGGAAGTTACCGAGGGTGCGTACTACGTCGAGATGTTATATCCATATTGTTTAAAGCTGTTATATAATCTGCTAACGTGTCGTAATTATCTAACTAGTTGGACAGACTCTGAATAATTAATCCGTCCGCGAGTTCTGCGTATCTGTCTCAAAGTCAGCCGGATGAAGCACCTAACACTTTGTCCCTCGATAACACACGATCGTACGATTATTTTGAAAACGAAAGGAAAGTATTCGAAAAGAGAAACGAAGAAAGTACGACGTATTTGAAACATCTCTGCCTTTACGATAAGTCATCGATGCTTATTTTGCAAGTCGTGGCACGCGAAATCGTTTCACCGATGGAAATAGACAACCGCACGCGTTTAAACGTCCTGTACCGAATCATTGTTAACGTGGTCGCGATCGGTTATCCCTGACAACCAGACGAACCGGTCCGAAACTTTTTGTCCAGATAACTTTACCTCCTGCACACCTTTCCGGCGCGACTTCCTTTCTCTAAATTCGTTCTTCTAATCGGAGCAACAAACCCTCGTTATCCTACGCACGAAACGTCGCGTTGATCAGCAATACGTTGCTCGTTTCAGTAGATAAGGACAATGCTTATCAGACTATAGAAAGGATATACGCGTAAGTATTGGGATTTATGTAAGGCGTTAGAATTGATTCAAATTCCCAAGAAGGTGATCGATCGATCAAAGTTTTTCAAGTTGTGCGGGATAGCAAGCTAAGATTTTACTTGTATATAAGACTTTGATCCAAGATCTTAAACAGGACGATAGTTCTTAAGGATTTCGATCGTTTCCTGATAATATTTGAGACTCGATTCATTCGCTATAAACGTTCGTAGGTGCAGGTAATAACTATAAATGATGGTGTAGTATAAGTATTTAGTGACGATCGATCGTGCGATCACAAGAAGCAAGATAAAGTCAGCAAGATGCAGAAGAAAAAGGAAAGAAGAAGAAGAAGAAGAGCTGGACAAAGAGGACGAAGGTCTGTTCGGTTCGATAATAATGCATCAAGTGCATTGGCCAGTGACCAGCGTCACGACAGGTGCATGATCGACCGTTTTGTAGCTCTCCTCGACGCGAGCATGCCGCGTATCCCAACGTTTATCGTTTTCTGCATACGACGCGTTCGATCGTTCCGCGAGCGGTGCCTGGTCGTATTTAATACTTAAGTGTTCGTCACGGAAAATGATTAATGGCCAGGGAAATGAGTCATGTGTTTCGGGAACGTGTCGAAAGTACTGTTGCATAATGCATGTGCTTACATGATCTTATTGATTGTCGTGGAATTTTTATCAACGTCACTGGCAAAATTACGGCTGATAATATGCCTGTATAGAAATACGATGATGGATACGTTAATACTACGTTACGTGAATTTCGTGCGTCTTCCAAAAATTTGATCCTATGAAAGTCGCCTGATGGATAGTTTTATGTTGTTGTCATTTCTACGCCGAATTAATTCATTTGAATGTTCAATTATCGATTGTTAAAAGTAATTAAATTAAAAATTCGCTGGGATTGACAAATGAAAGAGATTTGGATACTGGCATAGTCAGTTGCAAGGATAAAATCACCGAGAAGCGAAATGAGAATGATTCGAGGGTAAAAAGGACAGAAGAAAATTTATAATGTCTTGATTCTATTGGAATAATACTGTATCGTTTCCTTCTTTTTTCTTTTTTGCAAGCATTCACTGTTGAATCTTCTATAATCTATAATCAGGTAATTAAGCAATGAATCGAAATCCAAAGTTAGAAGTTGGAAGATGATTAAGCCCGCGTTAACGCCAATGCACGAAATTAACCGTAAACCTTAAGTTGCAGCCGAGCGTGGCGTATCAAGAATAGCTGATCCGAGAACTACGTGATTCGCCTGTTTGGTCCTTCGGCCATTGTGTACAATAATTTGAACAAGCACGCCTTCTCCTTTGTATTCCAAACGGCCCATAACCCAGCATCGATAACGCCATGGTTCAAAACGCTTCTATTTATTCCAACTGGAACCGAACCATCCGCTAAAGTTTCTTCCTGCTCCGTGCAATTTCCCCGGTGTACCAGATAACGGTCAGAAAAATCCAATTCATGGACATTGCTCGGTATCTGATGGCTCTCTGTTTTCCGTTACAAGGACACGATCCTCGTGACTATCAGGAACGATGTCAGAAAACGGAGTTTCTCATCGAAATCGGAAACAGGTTTAACTAACTAAGGATCAAGTTAAGCGGAGAAACTAAATAGCAAAGAGAACGATTCGATGTTTCGATGGACAAGAAAAGAGAAGAAAGAGAATCGTAAGAACGAAAGAACGAGAGAGGAGAATAAGAGATAGGCGATTTAGGTTTAGAGGTAGAAAAGGAAGATCGGATAAAGGAAACGATGGTAAAAAAGAAAAAGAAACGACGTGGTGTTAGAATTAGAGTGAGAAAAAGAGGATCCGCGGCGAGATTCGCGTTTCTCGAGCGTCCGTTGAACTCTTTGATACATCAACGTCCGTCAATCGCGAAGAAGCGGAAGAGATGTCCGCCTTGGCTCGGCATCCTGCGAAACCGGAGGTCTTCGACCGTCAAAGTAGACGAGGTGAACGCGGTGCGCGCGAAAACCGGTGATTCGCACGTCCCTCGAATGAACGAATCGCGCAAGTCGCTGGCTTCTTATTCCACGGTGGTCCTCGCACGGAATCCTGAGTTCAATGCCTCTTTGATGAGCCTTCCCTTCTCCTTCGGCGCAACAACCATCGACTCTGCGGCCATCGTCGCGAACAGTCCACCTTTTTCCCCTACCCATCCCTCCCCATACGATTTATCTTGATCCATCGACGAATCGACCGATCAAAAGTTGTTGATTCGCGTCGAATTCATCGTCTGACCGACGATCGTTTACGATCGACCGGACGACCGACTACGACACACGAAAATCACGAGTACGCGTGAACTGTTGCTCCTCTTTCCCCTTCTTCTTCTTCATTCTCTTCGTCGTCCTCTTCTCGATAGAGAATCACGCGTGCTCGTAGGTGAAACTGCGTCGAATAACTTCCCGTTGATAATCATCGTAAGAGAAGGTGGGGCAAATTTATGTGCGTCGACTCGAACTAGCTGCGTGCAGGTGGAAAATCAGCCAGCCTCGACGATAGCGTGCGTTATATAACAGCATGGCTATTTTCAGGTGTCGAGGAAATTTACGCGGAAACTATTTTTGTCATTCGATACTGAATGACCATCGTTAATGATCGTATCGTGTTCTTTCTCATATTCTCATGTTATTTATTTCAAAAAGTATTAGAGTTGAAGCTGGATTAAGGAAATTAATGGGTATGTCATTAAGACTCTTTGAACTTTATAATAGCTGTCGCGTGTATCTTCATCGCTAAAATCTTGTCGGAACTTTCCTATATTTCTATCTTTTAAATTTTCACATTACGTAATCACAGCTACATACATCATCTCCTAATTAACTCTTTTACATTGCGAATAACATTATTTAGTCACATTTAAGCAATTTAGAAAATGTCAAATTACACGCGACAGCAAGACACATAATTATCAAACGAATCTCATCTAAAGGTTATCAAACTACGTATCAAGAATAATCATCGACTATCAAACTGTCGAATTTACAAACTATACTTTCACGATATAAAATGAATTACCACTTAGAAGACATAATGAATTTACAAACGTAATATTTCTGTTGGAAAGACTTCGTGATACAACATGATTAACACATATCGAAGCGTTAACACGGTAAGAGACAAGAAATTAATATTAATCGAGCATCAAGCGTTAAGTGAAAAGTAATTACCAGTAAATCTTCTTTAACTGAGACGACTTAATTCAAGCGGACTTTCTCTTTCGTCTGAGATGTTCGACGTGCACAACTTTAGCTTGTAACATCCTGCAGATAACAATCGGAAAGAGGAAGAGAGAGAAAGGGAGAGAATTTATGCGGAGGCAGGTACGAAGTGCGTTCAAGTGGGTGGAAAATCAGGACCAGTGGGTGGTACAACCGATAACTCACGTCTGATGGCAGGGTCCGAGTGGGGACTGGGCCCTTCGATTTTTTCGGGGAACCAAACGTGAGAATTAACTGATAAAGGCGACACGATAGCAGCCGATTTATGGCTAATTTGTACGAATAGAAGTTCTTAATTTTACGCCCCGAAACCTGCTAACATCGGATGGATATATAATAACGATAATAATAACGATATAACTGAGCAACTTTATAAAAATTATCTCGAGAGAAAATTTCAATATTCCTTATAATTTTTACCCTTTATAACATAAACAGTGAGTGCCGTACGGGTAATAAGAAACTAAGTTCTTATCTTACAACGTTACGCGGTCATTGAACTGCGAGCCGAACGTGACAAACGCGAGTTACATACGAGATAAAGTTTGGTTACGATATTAAATTTAATCTGTAAAATTGAAAATAGCTTGACGATAATTACGTATGGTAGTTTAATATTTTTCAAATATTACGCTACTTCAGTTATACGTAAGTTAAAGAATATAATCGTTAAAAGATAGAACTCCTACGAATGGTAGGAAATATAATCCCATAATATTTTTAGTCAGATACAGCATTATATGTTTTGAAAATTTTACACAATTTCTGACAATATTCATATAACAAAAATGATTAGAATTGAAGATCAGAAACGATTCTTCTCA
The DNA here is from genome assembly GCA_014737365.1 of Bombus soroeensis. Taxonomy (NCBI): domain Eukaryota; kingdom Metazoa; phylum Arthropoda; class Insecta; order Hymenoptera; family Apidae; genus Bombus; species Bombus soroeensis. The sequence continues at coordinate 450,196 of JACXIL010000250.1, forward strand.
CGAAGCAACCTTGGCGAACATAAAACGTTGGATCAATTAAATTAAAAGAATTAAACTCTTTTCGAATCAGACTTCGGCGAACAACGCTTAGGCGTAATTTTCCAAGAATTATCGGTTCGAAAGAAATCGATGCGACCCAGTGATCGTATCGCGCGTAAAAGCGCGAGTGAATTTGCAATGAAAATACATCGAGCCGAAGATTCAACACTAGCGCAAACGCGATCTCGAGGCCACAGGTTACGACGCCCTCACCGCCGACGCCTCGCAACCCCTCGGCGTTCATTCGCGTTCCATTTCACGAAGGCTCAAAACAACGCCTCGAACAGCTGTTTGAAGCTTAAAGGCAAGGTCGCAGCCTTTACGTCTGCGTACGCAATGCCGCCCGTTTCAACGCGTCGCTGAACGCACGTGTGTATACGTACGCATATGCGCAAGCGCGCGTGCGTGCGTGCGCAGATTCGCTACTGTGTGTTAGCGCGCGCATTTGTGCACGCTCACGTGCGAACACGCGAGTACGTGACACGCCGACGAGTGCAGTGCACTCGTTGACAGTATGTGCTATCGCAGCCGACACATACACATTTCTCGTCTTATGTGCAAACACCAGATGAAAATAAAACTTAGGAAAAATAGAAACATTGAGTAACTGAGATCGAGAATAGGAGGATAGGATTAATAGATTCGATCGAGGATGATGGAGGTAACGTATTACATATTTAATTTGATAAAATTATACTTAATAACTTACTTAATCCTATCGATCTCCTCGAAATGGATATAATATTCTAAAAGATATTAAATATGTATCTAGTTTCTAAATATTTGGTTTCAATACTTAATACAATTTCATTAACTTTCGTGTAATCCACGCTTCTTATCAGCAAGATATTCTAAAAAAGAAAAGAAATTTAAAGAAACATAAACGTGACAAAAAAGCAACGAGAATAGGTTAGACGATATTTCGCTGTATTTAATTATACGTCGATCTAATCGCCATTTATCGGTGCTATTACAAAAATAAGAATCCATTTAAACCTTCGAATTTTTGTGAGATTATTTAAATCTTCGAATTTTCGTAGAGTCAACGACACCCTCAACGACTTTAACGCACATATTGAATTTAACGTTAAATCTAAAAATCTGACGGTAAATTGCGTTCTGTTGGAATCTTTGAACGGAAAAGTCAAGTCGTTTCGCGTGTATACACAGATGACGTTCGCCACTGATCGACCCACGTGTGCGCGCGCACATGCGCGTTACGCACACGCACTCATGCAGCATACAGTCCGTAGTGTGCGTACACGGACACGTTTTACTGTCGCAGGGAGAGCCACCGCGCGCCGTACCACCGCACATAACTATAGTTATGCAATCCACCAACTCGTATTCATGGTCAAGGTCTGCGTCCTTACCTTACCGCTAGATACGTGTACGTGCACACACCAGTGCGACGGCTGTGCAAGGAGTTCACGTACGCGGAAAAGAGGGGCGAGGTTGCCGGCGAAAGAATAAGGGCCCGAACGTTATCGAATTCATACAGAAGCGACGAATAAAGTTGAGCGTCGCTAATAGACCGGTATGCGAAACCGGATCGTCCGGAAACGCTAATAGAGTGGGCGTGATGAAGATAAAAAAGATATGATTCCGTTTCGCTCGTTTCGGGCAAAAGATACGAGTTTCTAGATCGATCTACTCTCGCTATAGTCATTTTTCTTTGATCTTTGCTTCGGGTCTACCGATAAACGCACGTGCAGCGGCACTTACACGCTGCTTGGGTATGGAATTTGCATAAGTGCGAAAATTATTCGTAATACAAACGAGTTCTTTTCTCCAAATGAGAAAATAAGTACATATTGCCGCGTAGATTTGACGAAGTTATGTGAGTTTTTAACGAGCTTTCTCCGCGCACGAAAATAACAAGCATTATTTTCCTCGGCCGCTTATTTATGTAGAACATTCCGAATGGAAAATATGTAGAGCGAAACGCTGTGGTAATAAAGTTTGCTAAGAGAACACTGGTTGATCGACGATAGACCGAACAACGAAAAGCACGGCCGGTGGTAGCGTGCGACTGCCAGCCAAGGAAGAAAAGGATGCGTAGAGGAAACGTGGTTTCTTTTACCTTTTCATCGGAGTGGCTGAACGCGTACACGGCCGCTGGTGTTGGTGCGCGTGCGCATGTGCACGCGCACTGCCAGTAGGAGGTAATGGTAATGCATGGAGGAAAACGGTAATAACGCAGAAAAGCAGGAGAGGCGGTTGCAGTGATTTAATATAACTGAGTTACAGGAAGTGAATATTATTAGCATTCGCTCACGGTGGACCTATGCACGTACATTTATCTTTCTCATTTCTCGTATATTCGTTCGATGTACATATACTGTAGCTGGATGCGCGTACAGGGAAATGTGTACTCCAAGTTTACTCAAATACGTACGTGCACACTTGTGTATGTGTTATACGCATGTGTGTATGAGACAGGGTGTGCAAGTACGTGCAAAAAAACAAGTGTACAACAGGGAGGACTACAGCGGGTCAGCAAGAAAGGAAATAATCACTCTTCGTGTGCGTTTAACGCGTCAAGGAACGCGTATGCATACGTGTGACGGTACACGACACGTAATATGTGTGATGTAACGTACACAGTGCCTGAAATGCACGTGCGATTACGGCGCGCTTATTTGTGCGCCGAACGAGTTTCGTTGATGCAACGAAATCGCTTCGCGGTAACCACCATTTTACCGTGCCTTTTATCTCGTGAATAACGACCCCATTGCGGGAAGAATCGCCATACTCATGAGGGAATGTAACAGTCTATAGTCTACACTCTACACTCTGCACTCCACGATCTACAGTCTACAGTCTACAGTCTACAGTCTACAGTCTACACAAATAGACAGTTCTGTCGCGTTTAAATATTAGGTCTTTGGATGTCGGTAAATGGTGCGAATTTTTGTACTCGCAAAGACAATTCGAGTAAAGAATATCGTATTCGTCAGCGACTTGAAAATTATAGGTATCAGCAAAAATGTATTTTAAGAGTGAAACTTCGATATTCGATGGAGAAAATATTTTTTGTAGCGAAGTATTTTATTTAAAAAAATGACCGTATCGAATTTTTCTTTTTCAGAAGTAAATAAATAAATCGAAAATTTGTAAAAAGTATTTGACTTTGTTACATGTACTCATACGTTTTTAGCATCAAAGAATTCGCATTAATCACGAGGCACTGCTCCTGCACCAGGAAGTCAGGGTGTACAAGTTCGATCAGATACACACGGAACAGCCGATCTTAATCAATTTCCCTTAATTTTACCGTTGCATGACCACTTGGTACTGTATACTGTATACCTACATAGTAGGCAGTTCAATGGCGTTGCACTGCCAACGCTAACACGGCTCTCTTTCTCCTTCTAAAAAGGTCTCTCCTACCTCTACCGTCATTAGCATTGCCATTAACTAGTCTTCTACCCTGCAAAAAATCTTATCCCTAGCTACTCCGCTACCGATTAACATATCATTTAATTATCGACCGAATTAAAAAAAGAATAACTAAAAACAGGTATCAAATAAATCTTTAATGACCCTTGAAATTATGCAACATTTTCTCTCCTGTTTAGTTGAGAAACCAATTACTTTAAGTTTACGTAACACAATTTTCCCTTACCTCAATGCCAAACCGCAATACTCTATTTAACTAAATTGATTTACTCGAATAGCAATATACCAGAGTTTCCTTAACGTATTGCGAAGAAGAGTGTGCTGCACGCAGCGCTAGACAAAGCACCGAATAGCAAATGGATTGTTAGTTTCCTGGCTGACGACTTGAGAGCGAGTCGCGAGCGACTAGATTGCCGCGCGGCATAATACCGAAGCAAGGAATAAAATTTCTTTTTCAATTACGAGCCGCGAAACTCTCTGTCCGGCCATTATCACCGCGCGTGATACCTCGTTAAAACGTATCCGGAAGGTCAATCGTTTTATAATGCAAAGGGAAAGAGGGGTGGACGAAAGAGTGAGAGAGAGAGAGAGAGAAAGAAAGCAGGGGATTGGAGATGTATCGCGGTTAGGGTCGACGTATGCATTCTACACGTGGCTGTCTCTGGTCGTAGCTGCGCGTGCACCAATGTTTCGGTGCACCGCGTATCCTATACGCCGTGATTTCATTTTATTCGACGCGTATGTATATGCAGGGAAAAAGAAAGGAAGAGAAAAGGTGCGATAGAAACGCGCGACTCGACCGTGTTGTGTGCTGCTACACACGCACGGTCTCGCGTGCGCGCGCACGCATACATTCGCGCACACGCGCACTGGTAGCATCACTTCACTGATGATATACCCTACCGAGAGTTCATTGCTCTTGAGGTGCAACGGAGAACGATGAGGATTCGCGCGAGAACGTCGGAAAGAGAAGGAGAAACGGAGAGGGAGACGCGAACTGGCATTGGCACGATGGAGAGAGACAAAAACGGAGACGCACAGCACGGAAGACGAAAGGGAACGAGCGAAAGAGACTAACCGATGGTACGAACAAGACACTGTCAAGGAGCTCTGAAAAGTCGAAGGAAGGGCGGAGAAAGACGGATCGAGAAGTATGTATTTACCACACGTCTCGGCGACTTTTAATAATTCACACGCGATTCCCAGCGCACCGTTCCGAGTCAAGACCACACCACTCTCGATGTTTTCGTTTTCTCTGGTCGCACGCACATGTTCGAAGGAAATGGCAAGGCCGGTAGGAAGCGATTGGGTTAAACGCTCTTCTAACGAATGTCCGTCGGCAAGTATCGGTTTCGTGCTAATGTAACGACACGTTACCCTTTATATCCGTACGTGGTCAAACTGCGTGTTACTCGCGAGACATTGGCTACGATCGTAACCTCGTAAGTACAAACCGCCTCGAGAGCATTTCCCTCGGCTGGTCGATGGTAGTAATCGTCGTTAATCACGAGCCAACTGGCATAAAACAATTAAATTCGCGTATCCGACGAGCTCTTATAGGTACTTTTGATAAGTTATACTTCTCAGTTTTCTCAACAGCCGCACCGCCTGTTCTTCGCCTGTGCAATTCCCAAAGCCCAAGATAAATTCACTTTTAAAGCACGCTTCACTTTGAAATATCGAATCATCGGGCGGGACAAATCAAAATGACATTGAGTCGATCGAAAAATCGGAAAATATTGGACGCGGACGCTCGTTGAGCGTACCGACTCGAGCTTGTACCGGACACGTACCGGGTGCAATGTACCTGGATGAGTCACACGGTAACAGCGCACACATTCGCGTACGCACATGCGTCTCCACGCGCGATTCGCGCTCGTGTGCGCGCGCGTCTTTCGTCCTTGTCTCTCTCACTCGGTCGCGGCGGCGCGGCGTTCCTCGTTACTCGTAACACGCCAGAAAGAAACGAAGAAACGCGGTAACTTGCGCGCGATACGCGCCACGGACAGAGACAGGGAACGGGGCAACGAGCAAGATGGAAGATAAAAATCCAATCATTTCGACCGGTTTTGCATCGTGCCGACGAGGATAATGGAATACCGCGTCACTTTTTGCCGGTGCACAGAATATTTCCTCGCGTTAATATCCGCGCGTTCTACCCCGGCTCCTCTCCTCGTATCTGCGCCAGGTACGTACCTAATCGTGGTATACACCGCGCATTTGGCGCCCCTTACGTGACTGGCGCCAATCAGGTTAAGCTATTTCTAACTTTTACGGAAACAACTTTGATTCGTTTCTTCGTTTTCCTTTTTTCTTTGGCTAATTATGAAGTTTTCGTAATTATGATGTTATTTTCGTTCGTTTAGTCAGAAAATTTGCAAACTAAACTATTCGTAACTATCTGTAATTGTAAATACTTGATGTTACAGCGTAATATATAACTGTATGCAATAAATTTAATACGATATCGTAATAAGTCAATAAGTATAGAAAATTCATATAGCATAAAATATAATAATATAAGAAGTTAAAAACATATTATAGTTAGTTATAACTTATAACATGTCTCATATATTAAACAAGTTAAAAATCGAGACGGCGATTACAAGCGTTTATTCCTTTAATGTAGATAAGTAAAAGCATATTTTATGTAATTGTCACTGATGTTGACTAACCATGGAGCCCAATACCAATTGGCCAGTAGCAACGAATGGATAAAAATCACAGAGTTATGTAAACGCGTGAAACTACGTAAGTGTCAAAAACTGGTAGCTATAAGGCTTCAGGGCAAGGAAATGATGCGATAACCTGTCGAATGCGGATAGAAAGTTCAATTCGTACGAGACGAACAAATTAGTCCCGCGGAAATTATTTTTAGACACAGAAACCAGCATAGTGGTAGTTGCAGACTGACTCGATTAAATGCGAGTACGCGAGTCAGCTTTCGTCGCCCTTTTCCTTCTTGACAAGCAAAATATAGCTTTAGAAAAACACGGTTCGCCACGAAACAACATGTGTGCGATCGTTTCGAATTCTTATGGCAACCATAAATTTTAACGAGATTCTGTCACTTTTTCTACAGGAAAACTGGATTATATCAAAGGATAAACGACGAGTATACAGGCGTGTAAAAAATCCGGAAACGTATCGAAAAGGTGAACGCCATACGAAGACAAGAAACGAGTATCTGGTTGCATGAATATTAATAAAGCACGTTAACTCGACACACGACTCTGTCGTGCTTATATTACACTCGGAAGTAGCCGGCAATTATTCAAAACCAATGACCACGTTGAAGAGATCCTTCTGAGTAGCCGGCCATTTGTATGAGAGTTCGACGTTTTGAACGATCAAGAGCGTGAAATAAAAAATGCAATTTTTTTCAGATACCTGACAGCTTTTAAACTTTGTCTTCCAAGAGATGTTTGTGACGTTAGAACGTTTTTTCAAGAATAATCATTTGTCTAAATGTTCTCTAATGTCGCAACTATTACATTATTATAATATACGATCAAAGATTGGGTTCTCTCATCGAAATAAATTAAATTCATCGACACATATGCATTTTAAAGACGATTGTGAAAAAAAACATAGGAAAGAATTTGGAAAAATTATGAACAGAGAAAAACGTCTCCTTAATATTCATATCTTTACCTTTTTAACACAAATATTCCCTTGTCGTAGAATTCCCAAATTTAATCTCACGTATCTACATATGTACAACTCCTTATTCTTAATTAATTAACATAAACTCGACTCACACTAATTATCATCAACACCTAAATTTCCAAGGAATATCGTATATCTACGTATAACAGTAATTTACACGCAAATGTTCCCGTCGTGAGATCCTTGGGCTTAGCAAGAAGGTTCTATCGAGTCCACAAGAATTTACTAAACAGTTAAAAATAAATGACAAAAAGATGAAAAAAGGAAGAGGAATAAAAAGATGGAATGAGAAAGAAGGCGGTCAAAGAAGCACATCGAGAGACTGTTAAAACGGTGTTGCGTAATCCTTTGGATTTAGTTTACTTTCGTCGGTGTCGATGCCACGCACGTAGCGTGACCGTGGCACTGAACCAGCGGCACGAACTTTCTCGTGGCCTTCGTTCCAGGAAGACGATTTACGTGACATGAACAGGACGCCAATGACTGCGAACGGTCATCGACGGTCCGAGCATCGCCTCTCCATTCGTCAGATCGTCGTGAATACATGTCGATTTCAAATCGATTGTCGCTGTCGAACCTAGAGGAATCGAGTCCTAGTGAAACGAATTTTTTAGAACGCGATGATGCAAGCATTGCGCAATGACATAAAAATAGAAAATATCGAAACTAGGTGTAACTAATAGTTTTCCGCTGTATGATAGGTTACTTTTCTAATCTCTTGTTACATCTACGTTTTTTATATAACCCTGTATTCTTATGTTTCTTCCAGAGAAGAAAGTTCTTTTCTTTCTATTTTAGCGGAAGTTATTTATTCATAAGAATTTATTTAGTAACCTTAAATCGATATGACTTGCTACAAGTTATTTCTTATAAATACAATTTATTTAATAGCAACAACCGAATGATAGTGAATCTTCGGAGAGATGTACGAAATTGTTAGTAGATCGAGAATGTTTGTGTAAATATTGTTAGGAACGTAAGTGAAACAACGTTTGTTTCGAAACAAGACAAAAACATTTGTTTTATTCACCAAGGGTAGTATACTCTTGATATTTTATACATTTTTGCATATTACCCGTATAATATGCAGTTTCGCATCTTTATGTTATAAGCGTACAACTATTCACAGAATAATTTAATTTACGACGATAGATAACAATTTCTTGTGTCAAAATTTACGTCGCTCCATTCCCACTTTCCTTACATCGATTCCGCAATTACCTCGCAATACAATGATCGATAGATATCCACGCAAAATATCGTACACAGAGCGAAGAAAACTTTTCTGCCTCATAATTCACCATCAGTCAATAAAACTCAATCACTCCATCGAATAAACAGGCAGGAAAAGAGATCTATCAAACAGACGAACATTAATATCATCCGTTCTATTCTACTTCCCTTCGAACACCATCAAATCCTCAGATGCCAAGCTTCGTTTGACTTTTAACAAAACCCAAGATGCTGCTTTCGTTCTCGCGAGCAGTTCGCAACGATTTAAAAAGAGTACCGTGGGATGATTAAGCGAACTCTCGATCCTCAACGAAAGTTCGTTGTTTTTAAAGTGCCTGGTGAATCTTCTTGCAAAGTTTGAACGAGAAAAAAATGCGTGAACGACAGCGGAGCGGGCGAATTACGCGGATGGACGTGCGCAAAGGTAAACTGCGTCATCGTGCTTTCACGAGAATTCCCTTGGACCCTGGCGGGATGACAGGTCGAGAAATATTCAGGAGTCTGTTCCTCGAGCATCAAGAAAGTTATCGACAGCGGATGACACGAGCGTGGAAGCTTCGAGGAAAAAGGAAATTCCTCGCAACGATTCGTCTCGTACTTACGCGTCTCCCTTCAGGGAACTGTTCTGAATAGAATCAGCCGTGACAGACCTTGACCGCATCGAGATTGAAATTCAAAGTTGGATTTTTGGGAACCATCGTATCAAATCGACGCCTCGGTCCTTTTAGACGAATGTATAATTTAAACGGCGACCTCCACCGTGGTCCTCGACATCTCTCGACGCTTCTCATGGTTAACGAAAAGGTAGTTACCTAGTGATGTTGAAAGAATCGCAGTCTGATCGTATTAGCCACTGGATATAGTATCTCTTCTCTTGAGAATTTTAATAGCTTTTGATAGTAGTTTTCGACATTTTGAGACGAGAATAGCAAAGTTTATAACGTTATCGTTAGACTGTGGGTTTCTATGGGTTTATGAAGGATTACAAGATACGTATAACACGCAGACGTACGTAAAACATCTAAAGTATTTTAATCTCGTTAATATTGGAAACTATGCTTGGATTTTGTTTATAAAAGTTTCCACTTGCATAAATACAATGGAATTAGATAATTAGAGTATTTACGGTACACGAGAAGTATATGTAAAAATTGATCGCATTATAAAAATCTAACCACGGTCCTGTATTAGCTAAACATTAGTGTAATTAACATTTGAACGTATATAAAGTTTCGTTCGATAATGCATATCCCTAAATTGTTCTAATGCTGATCTTGTTGTCGCGATGTCTCAACTTTTGATTGTCACATAAGGGTAGATGCATGTACCTCGTATTATTCCTTCAAAGTGTCACGTCTCAGGTTGTTTGAAACTTTACACAGCTTGTCTTCGGTCGGTTGTATCTCGGATGACGCGCAAGAAATTTGATTCGTTTGCAAACGACCAGACAAACGTATTATTTCCTCGGAATATTTTATATCGCTTTCGTAACAAGTTCTCTCCGCTTTCAATCTATTCGTTCCAAATATAAGTTTATTAGGTAATTACAATGCTTTTGTCCTAGAAAGTGTTTAGCTCGGCCAATTTTTAAAGCCAATTTTTACACACATTTTAAAATCGACGATCTATCAAAGCAACGAGATACGTGTGTTTCAAAGTACAAATATTTCCAAATGTTATCCATCTCGTTCGATATTTACGATTATATCTAAAATAAAATAACTTTAAGAAGACAGCAATCGTCTTTCTCTGATTTTAATAAATTTCTTCCTAAAAAATGTTAGATACAATCAAACAACCGGTCCAGCTTTCTCTTCTGCCCCTTTCGCCACGACGACGCTGATCGGTAGGATTTTCGCATTTTCCCAAGCGAAGATGTTCGCTGCAAAAGGGCAACGAATCTGCATTACACGAGACCCTAATTGTAAGAAGAAAACGTGTATCTCTGTACCGTGCACTGTTGATTCGCGAGTGAAATGTCAGCCCCCGTTCTCTTTGCGAATAGAGAGCGGCAAAGAGAGAAAGAGAAAAGGAGAGACGGGGGTTGGGCTGGATTCACAAGGAGGATCGTACGAAACCAGTTTTCGATCCGATATTTCCTTCAGACAATGGGAACGTTCGAAGAAAACTCAATTGAAAGAGAAATCGGTAGGACGGTGGTAGCCAACCAGAGCTTCGTGGATTTATATTGTAGCTTGATAGCATTGTGCTCGCCTCGAAACGAATCGCGAATATTGCAAACCACTCGGCGACCTTTCCAATTTGTATCGTAACCTTTACAGAACCATCTAAGAAGAGGCAACGATGGAAGCGACAGATAAAGATGGCGAATCAGAATTGTAAAATAAGCAACGGCATTATTAAAACAATTGAAAGTTTCGTGGGGGCCAAGAGATATCAATGTCGGTCTTCAGGCTTCTTCGTTTAGGAGAGCTTCGAACGAACGCTTCTATCCTAACGTGTTTTCTTTGCTACCGTGACAAATGTTTAAATTACAAGACTTTGGATCCAACTTTAATCGTCAATGAGATAAGTGTTTGGTCTGTGACACTTACAGATTATCGACAATGAGTAGGAATTCAAGATAGATAAAACCAATTTCCCTCAAGTGTCCTTAAATATTCTCCATGATCCTCGTTTAAGATTGAAAGATTGAGAGACCAACCAAGTAAAATATTTATCCGTTGGACAAATATTTCAAGACGTTTCAAGTAACTTCAAACGCAAGTGTCATAAATTCAATGGAAATGGACACGTAACTACGGTACGGACATTAGCGATCTTCTATGGGATATAGAGCGAAATAAATCATCTGCTGAACAACAATACACTGAAACAGCACGTAAAAAAGTAACGTCTAAATCGCTTTCAAGCAACAGTGTATAAGTTGGTCAGCTTTTTTACCTGTACGATCATGGACCGTAAAATTGAATCAATCAATTACAACTTTCATCATCCCGTAATGAAATGCCAGGTACGCGAGCGACGCGCCAATTTTTTCCTTCGCTCGCTTTCATAACGCCCATATCCACGCAGCGTTACTAAACCGTGCGAGAAACCGTAACAAAGGCACGCGTCTTGCAAAACATCATCGCTTAAACTTTAAACAATGCTTCTCCTTTCAACGGCATACCATAAAATATCACCGGATAACAATATCGTAACGTAAATTCATTCTATTTTTATAGTTCGTACTTCGACTAGGAGGTGATTGTACGTGAAAAGGATAAGTCAAAAATAATTGTACGATTAAATCTTTTCGTACAATGTTTCTCGATTTATTTAAACACATAGAATCACACGCTCTCTTGACGATTGTGTCGCGATCGCCGTACGAAAAAACCAAACGACTATATACGGTTGTTCACGGAAACATCTGAACATTTGCAGAAACCTTTCACGAATATATCGCGTGTGTTCTATGAAATATTTTGCAGTTTTGTCAACATCGTAACGACGCTCGACGATCATCGGTTACGTTTGGAAATTCTAAATTTGAAATTTAAAAAAATGGACATAGAAACTGCAACATAGTCGATGGCTAAATAGCTACGTATTTCACAGAGATCACAAAACAAGCAATTGTTCAGTAAATAAGCCTTAAATTTTAGTGGATCCATTTTTAACGCTTACTACATGTCCAAGATCGCAGCTTATATGGTATATATTAATTTTTTACTGAATATACGTTTAGAGTAAATACGTCCATCGTACGTACATTTTCAGATTGATTTCAAATTTTACCGATATAATCGTAATAGTCGCACATCGGTGCCAATGAAATTGCAAAATATTTTCTCTAACACGTACGACATATACATAAAAATTGTCTACGCTGAATATTTAAATACCTTCGTGAGTCGCTGAACCTAGCATAGTGTTAAATAGTGTAGTATAGTGTTAAAACCTAGTACCAATCGAATGACAGGGGTAACAGAAACGGATTTAAAAGATTACGAAACGTCTGAGGAAATAAAACACGACAGAAAAGCAAACAGAAAATTGAAATGGGAAAAAAAAGAAAAAAAAAAAGGAAAATGAAACAAACCTTGCTTAATGACGATGCCAGGGGGCACTTGGACAATCGGTAGGGCGGCGTTCGGAGGATTTACAGGGATGCTGGCTGGTGTTCCAGGTGGAGGCGATGCGCTGGCGCTACCAACGGAACCGGGATCGCTGAAGCCTTGGGTGCTGTTCTCCTCCGGACCGTCGAAGAAGCTCAGATTGAATTCACTACCAGCGTCGAACGACACTTCCGGTGTAAGGGTGTCTGGCGCCGGGGCGCTACCCAGACCCGCGCTCAGCGACTGATCGATTTTGAAAACGTCCATTGTACGAAGAGGTAATGGTGATAATGACGTCGGTGATCGCGCACCTCGGTACCAACTGCGGTCACCATTCGCGTACTCGACTCGCTACGTGACTCGATTCGCGTCCGGCTCGATGTTCATCACTTTTCTATGTCGAGATTTATAGGAGACCCTTTTTTCTTTATGTTTGCTATATGTCTGTGTAATTATTCTTTGCCTCTTCCTTCTTCGTACGCTCAAGTACGTAACCACTGTATCACGGTATCGCTATGAAATATTATTCTCGATCAAGGATTAGACCCGAGAGCGCCGTTCTTAAGATCGGTGAAGAACTGAGAATCGAAGGATCGCCTCGTACGAAGATGTTTCTCGTTTAACGAATCGAGGAGGTGTCACTGCTGATTTATAAACATATATCCTGCGTTCAGAACTCCAAGTTTTGTCGCACGACGAAGAAATGGAACACAGCAACGAAACGGTCTTTAGGAGGTTCACGAACCGCGCGTCACCTTCGTGCCCACCGGATATTCACTAATGCATCACCGGCGGAACGAACAGTCCGCGAAACGACACACATCTACGCTCTTTAACCCCGTGATATCTTTTCGTTCAATCCCTTGAGCACACGCAATGAAAAAAGAAAAGAAAGAAAGAACGAAAAAGAGCGAAAAGTACCTGGACGAGGCACTCCACGTTTCTACGAATTCCTTGATCCTCGTCGAATGCAGCGTCGGTCCAACTTCGATAAAATTCCCGATCCACTCGCTCGGCTTTCCTCCAAACAGCGTGTTACCTGGAAACTTTACGCGCGAACGATCGTCGAGCACATCTCGTTTTCTCGCGGACCGATTCACCAACGGTGGAACGTCGACGACAGGCACGGAGATGACGAGCAAGACGAAGAAGACGACGAAAAAGACGAAGAGGGCGAAAAGGACGACGTTTTCGCAAGAAGATCGTCGGGTTTCGCGATGCTACGGTTTCGAGAAAGCATTCCTCTCGAACGGAGCTCTCGAGAGCGGTTGAACCGAGGTCACTGGCCGTTACTCCTCAGGCAGATTCTCAATGAAGCTGTCCGCAGGCAACTGACGAACAATTTTGGCACGTCCACGGCTTGGCCAGAGAGCGCGTTTTATCTGTTAATCTCTCTCCTTCAAAGCGCCTTCGAACACATTATGCGTTGCTCCCGTTCATACGATTCTCGTTATTCTCCAGACACTGGCGGCCGGGGGCAATGCTTTTCGGTAGCCTTGAGCAGCCTATTATTCAATCTGATACGATTACGCGCGGATGCTTTATTACGCTCGCCGTGACACGTTTCTATTTTCTCCCGATCTTTATCGGCGAGTTCAATCCGACTCGTCACGAATTTCACCGATTCAACAACTTTACGTCTTGATATGCTCCAAGAGAAACTTATATGGATTTATTATATACAACGTACATGTATCTTCTTTGCGTCTATTCCAGCGCGTTGTTTGCTACTAGCCGAGCAACAGGCTACTCTCTGCTCTTTACTCTTTACTCGAGGAGACGATCGATGATGGTACTCGCGGCTGGTTAAAACCGGAACAAACGCGGGACTGAAAGAAAATATGAGAAAAATGAAAGACGTGGTTCGTTCGAGATGAAAATGTTAAATGAACGAAGTCGAAGAACTGTGGATCGCAAAATGTGTGTGTTTGGATTCGTAGGAGGTTGTTGATCGCGCGAGATTCAATTTCTTTTCCTTTGTTTTTTTTTCTTTCTTTCTTTCTTTCCTCTTTCTCTTTTTAACGATCCTTTTTCCCGTATCAACGCGAAAGCAAACAACTACGAAGCACCTGGCAGCGGTTGCACGAACAAACGGGGAAAAAAATCCGCACTTCACTGGCACCGTGTCACAACAGGAAGAGAAGACCTTTCTCGTTAGCTATCTGGTTGCCCGAGGGCTGCGAAAATCCGTGGGATCGCGATCTTCGACAGGGTTCAGCATTGTTTGAAAAGACGCTCGGTATCGTCTTCGTGCGAGGGCATGTTCTCATCGACATCGTTATTTTCCCTTCTAGCTCTCTCCCTCTCTGTCTCTCTTTCTCTCTCCCCGGGTTTCCGCTTCGAAATAAAAACGATGCGAGGGTTCAACCCATTATCTTTCCTTTTTGGTTGAGATCGAGAGATCATTCGCTGCTTTCGCTTTCCTTTTCCGCTCTTCTGCTTCTCTCTCTCTCTCTCTCTCTCTCTCTCTCTCTCTCTCTCTCTCCCTGACCTTTTTTCCTATCTTTGTGTTACGCTTATGTTTATATATGTATATATTTTGTTCTCTCCGTCCTTTTCTTCCTTCCTCTCGGCGTATTTTCTCTTCCTTCTTTATATTTTGTTCGTTTCTCTCTGAGTTTCACTTTATTTGCCACGCTGCACAACGGAACGATCTAGGGGGAAAACTTTTTTCGGGTAACGCAAGCACGGCCTTTTCCGCCGATTTTCAGTGGGTCTGTGGTCCCCTGGCTTTTCACGTGATCCATCGCTGAAAAGACAAATCAAAACGAAACGAAAATCAGAAACCAAGGGAAAACCACGACTTCGAACGCGATCAACAAAAGAAGAAACTGTTATTCGTTCTCTCTGTTACTCGTCTCTCTGGCCAGACGTATAAATAAACTGGAAGTTGGAGCATGCGCGATCGATCTCGTTCTACCTTGCTCGATTTCCCCGATCTCCTAGGTTTTCGCGGACAAACGAATCGTCGCTACGTACGAACACGCGGAGGAATGCTTCCGCCACGAGATCAAAGCTCATCGAACGGTATCGATGATCGTGTTGCAAGTGGAATCAACGAAACTAAGAGCGAGTCGCGCTTCTCTCGGAATAATCTTTCGATTATTGATCGATCGGTAAAGTTTGGCTCGGCTATGGCCGATAGCCGAATATATTAGCGTTTTTGTTCTTTTCCAAAACGTTTCTCGCCAGCTGTAACAGCGAAAGATAGTGGGAGAAAAGAGAGAGAAGAAGAGAGAGAGAGAGAGAGAGAGAAGAGGAGGAAGAAAGGTGAACGACGAGAGAAGAGAAGATCGGTGGATTCGAAAGGAGGAAAAGATCGCGAAAGGAAAAAAGACAGCGAGTCCAGAGAGGAACACGAGGAGGAGAGTGAGAAAAAGCGAATGTCATTGCCGTAATCTTCGGACGTTGACTTCCTCCTGGCTCGTCCCTCCTTCCTCTTGGTCGCAAGCCCCTTCTCAACCACCTCACCCCCTCCCAGTTCGTTCTCTTTGTCCTCTCGTTCTCACCTGTGCGTTCCTCCTCGCGATTCTCTACCTGCTCTCTCGCTTCCTCTTTCCTCCCCTTCACCTTTCCGCGCTGCCTCTCTCTCGCACTCACGTCTTCTTCGTTCTTTCTCCCTCTTTCGCCCTTTTTCTCTTTAACCGTGGCTCGTTACGCCAGCTCGTGAGTCTCAAATATTTTCGTAACGATTCGCGCGTGAAGTTCCTCGTCGAAAGATTTTAATAAACACGAACGAAGAAAGTACGTACGTACGTACACAGGTATATGGTGGATTAGAACAGATGTTACATCCGTGGCGGGAATAGGATTCGTTAAAAAATCCAAGCCGGACGATTAACCCGCTCTCTAGTTTCACCGGTTTTTAATCGGAAACGAATTTTCGAACGATCGCTGAATTAACATATCAACCGGTATATCGCTCGATCGCAGCCGCTTTCTGCTTGCAATTATTAAACGATAAATCAAGAGACTGTTAATCTTGGTCGAAGTGTATGCGATCAGTCGAAGTGCAATGATATTTTACGCGCATTTGCTCTTGCTACGTGTAAGATCAGTTTGCACAACTTGGTTGGAAATGTAGAAACGAAATGTGGAAAATCTACGCATAGACATTTATTTTTAGTTCGCACGGTCATAATGCTTCTATCGCGTTAACGTTGCGTTCATCCGTGAAGAAACAATTGCGTGATTATCAGATTGTTGCGTGATAAATATTTAGAAATAAGATAACGAGTTGGATGGTTCTTCCGAGCTAAAGAACAGGCCAGGTGTCTGAAATTTGTGATCGAAGCTGGTCGTACGATCGATGTATCGTTGCACTTGTATTTCATTTAACTCTTGTCTGCTTAATTTCGTATATCCGCGATATCGTACCGCAACGAGTTACTAACTCGACGATAAATGTATTTTCCATAGAACTGGTCCTAATTTTAACGCATAACATCCTCTTCTCTTATAGAAACATCGAGCAAACATGTTTCTACTGTTCGTAATTCAAAGGAAAAAATTACTTCACGACCCAAAAGCATCCGACTTTAAAAGGACTAACGCATAAATACCTGGAATAATTTAATGCTCGATTCCTTCCCTACAACCGAATTCTTTCGTTATAACTTTCTCTAGAAATAAGTTGAGGAGAAAGACTGTTCTGTTCAACTGTCCTAAAATGGTAGCCAAGCCTTTCAAACGCAAAACTCAATCCATATCACTCGACTAACGTCGTCCACTCGTCTGTGACCACTCAACCGAATCAACGCCCAAAAACATCTCATTGACAGAGTGAATCGGAATTACGACTGCCTCGAACCTCGTGCTTAGTTGCCCTCGTACTCGAAGAATCGGCTTTTTCACGAGGTGGAACGGCGCGCGTCTTGCAAAGGACGAAATCACGGTCGAGCACAGGGCACCAGGCTATGATTTAAAGTCTCGCGGTGTATGCACGAGAGAGGCATACGCGCCGCGGGATATACATTACCCGCGGTATAATCCGTCGCGAATGATTTATAAATCGAGTGAATCACGATTTGGCACGAAGCAAAAACGGTAATCGCGAATTAGCATTTGCATCAAAGGGTTGCCAGAGGTGGAGAGGCCGGGGGGATAGGGAGGATAAATAAGGGGGTGAAAGGGCGAAGGGAGCGGAGAGGTAGGGGCAGAGAGAGAGAGAGAGAGAGAGAGAGAGAAAGAGGGAGAGACGGATAAGAAGGAAGGAGGGCTGGCGCACACACGGCAAAAGCCCTTGTCCGACAAATCGGTCGCGTAAAGGCGCGCTTTGAAGAGAGAGAAGGCTGGTCCGAATGGCGGTTTCGCGGCCTCGCAGACGGTCATTTGTCTCCTGCAACGCCTGCCTCGGTTCCGCGTTCCATCTGCGTCACAAGTCAGTGCGTTCACCTTGCCTCGAGTTATCAAAATCGGATCCAATGCGATAGCCCCGTGCACACGCGTATTCTTGGATCTCGATAGCACCACGTGCTCTTTACCGATGCGAAAAACCGAACTAAATTGATTTTCAATTTTCCCTCTTGTTCTCTTTCTTTTGCGCAGTTTTATCGTCAGTTTTCTTTTTCTTTCAAATCTCTCTCTCTCTCTCTCTCTCACTCTCTCTTTTGCTTTTCCTTTTCAACCGTCTTTGAAGGTATCTTTACCATCCTTCCGTCGTTTAATAAATATCAGCGTGTTATAACTAGTTTGGCTATATATTTGGCTATAGGCTGTGTAGTAGCTTATAAGATGCAAATATGCGAGAGATTCCTTTCCCCGATTTAAATACCCCTCCCCACCCCCGTCGAGTTACAGCCGCGATCAAGAAAGGGAATTCAAGCGTGACGTAATCTGGCCAAGGTGGATTTAGGTAGCCGAGTTTCCTGGAGCTTTTTGTCCGATTCGTGAAACAGTTGCGCAAGAGTCGTATATCGATTAAAAAGTTCGCCACGGAACGGAAGTGTTCGCGTTAAGAAGCGTTCAAACGACTAATACTACGGTTATATATATTTATATAATATTTTCTTAACGTTATTTCATTATCTTATTGTTAACGTTATCGCGCGTAAGAGACCCTCCACACGATCGATATATATCGTCGATACAATGTTGGGAACCTTCGACGTTGACAATAATATCGATCGTTCGAACGCTCCTGGAGAAATCACCTGGAGTAAGAGAAACGATTTAAGCGGTCACGTAAGAGCCGACGAAACTCGCGTAACTCTTCTTCGGACATAACGACGATCTCGTCGATTATTCGTTCCCGATTGCATCGTTTTAGGAAAGATTATTATCTATTTATTGTACTCTACTCTTTTGTACCTTTTCATCGTTAATTGCGTTCTGGCGATTAAGAAAGGGTTGCGCGCGACGTCGAAAATTTTCTCACTCGACGAGAGACAACCGACAGGGACTGAAAACACAATGCGGCTTTTGCAACTTCCTCGGCAATTATCCGAGCGCGGCGCATGCGATTCGTACGAAAATAAAAGGGAAGAGGCGCGAGAGCCACGCTCGACGAGTTTTACCTGCACGAGACGATGCAGAATACACGCTGGCATCCAGCACGCGCGTTTTCCTCTGCGATCGCGCTTCCCTGCGCGGTATTAAACGGCGAGGATGTTCTAAGCGTCCTTGTCCTTCCAGGATAACAGGACGATGCCACCGCGGTAAGGAGAAGTACCACAACGCGACGCCAGAAATCGCGGACCGTGACTGGTTTCGCCTAAAGCCTCGTTCACACCTCGCGCGAATAGTCTACTCGCGTGTTTTCTTCGTCAGCCAAAGGAGAAAGACAAGGAGAAACTTCCTCTATCCGCATCGATTCGTGGAAAATCCAACGATTTCTTGTTCCATCGAGACTTTTTCCTGGTTCCTCCTCGGAAAACGATTTAGATAATCGCGTCTTTCGCAGAGGACACAGAATTCATCGAACGATCGTCGAAATCGCGATCACCGGGCTCGAACGGTCGTGTCCACTTGGATCAACTCGGTCCAGCACACTGAACGTCACTCAATCTCCGTAATGATCCTCTTTCACTGGGATCATTGTCCGTGCGCGTGCAACCGCGGAACAACAACAACAGTGGCAGCAACGACGTTAATTCACGAGGAAAAGACGAAGACGACGAAGACGACGAAGACGACGAAGACGACGATGACGAACGATGGTTCGACGATGGTGACGTCGAACGTCGTCACCGACGCGATTTACTCGGAAACTCGATCGACCTGTTGCGTCGTACCGATGTCGCGACTATATCGACGACGATCGGCAAGTGTCTTCCAGTTAGCGACTGTACGAGCGACAACAACCACGGGGAACGTACGCAGCGCGCGAAAAATATCGGAAAATCTGTGCCGATATTCGCGAAACGGAAGGTACCGTGGCGGGGGATGGAGAACGCGGCGATCGAAAAAGGGGATGGAACCGGGCAAATAGCCGCGAGCTGCCCTGTTACGATCACGTGCGTTTGTCACGAGTCGCGGTGGTGTATACGGAGCCGACTCGCTCGCTCTCGTGCGAGTGCCGAGAGCGAGTTCTCTCTGTATGTTTCTCCGTGCTCTGTCTTCGTCTCCGCGAGCCGACTCTCTCTCCTTCTCGCTCGCTTACCTTCCACGCTTTCCACCTCTCTCTCTCTCTCTCTCCCGATCTGACCGACCTGGCGCTCCTCTATTTTCCTTCCAACGTGTCTATCTTTCTCGCTCGGTCGTTCACGACCAGCGTTTCCCATCTTTGTCGCCAAGCTACGCTGTACGACGCCCTTTCTCGCTCTATCGCGCGAGAGAGAGTCTTACCTGTGAGGTAAGTAAAACCAGCGTTCCGTCGTACGTGTTACGGCATTGCGCGACTCGCCCGACTCGTAGCCCCACGCTCTGCCATTACGCGGGGTTCCGCGGCTCGCTATAGTGGAGAGGGGAGAGCGCGAGCGAGCAAGCGAGCGAGCCAGCGAGCTAGCGAGGCAAGGGAAGGGGGGTTGGAGGAGCGATGACGAGTAAAAGGGTGGAGGAGGAGGTGATGGTGAAGGTGGTGGTACAAAGCGAAGGAAGAGGTGGTAACGATGGTAATGCAACAGGGGGTGGCGACGGGGCAGAGGGAGCAGCAGCAGGGCGAGAAGGAGAGGGGCAGATAACCAACTAACGAGGGAAAGAGACGCGCGTACAGGGAAAAGGGAGAAAGAATGACTACGAATGAGAAAGAGAAAGAGAAGGGGAGAAAAGGACGGAGAAAGGAGAATTAAGCGACTGGGTCGGAGGTGAGTTCTGGAAATGGTGGTAGGGGCTGTGGTATCGAGGGGGGTTCGAGGGGGTTAGGTGCACCAGAAGAGGGGAGAGGAGAAGGCGAAGTTGGAGGTGAGCCCTGTCGTTCGGATCGTACCGGTGGGGGTAGCGTGGATCGAGGCACGCTTGACGACGGGAGGGGAGGGGGTAATCCGTAGAAGCTGGGTGGGGGATGCGAGTGGACCAACTGGGTTCGCCAGCAACCCGCGGTTCATTGACCGAGAAGTGCCGGGAGAGCCGAACGGTCGGCCGTGTTCGACCCGCTGCTAAAACAGAATTTGTACCGGCACTTTATGCGGCTCGTCTAAGTACGCGAGTCGCGTGAAACCGACGAGGATGGACGGAACATGGACGCGGTGGAGCAGACAGCTACGGAACGGACGAGGGGGGTGAGGGTGAAACGCGAGATAAGGAGATGGAGACTGGGAAAGATTTCGCGATGCGCCAGTCTCGGAGGGAGATTCTCGATCGTCCGTTGAGAGAAGACGGAGAACAAGGCGGTTCGGCAAACGGGGTTGCAAGAATTTCGGCGAAGAAGGATGGGGGAGAAGGGTGGGCGAGAACGAGCGAGAGAAGCGGAGTGGGGCGGTGTGCGGCGCGAACCAGCGTAAGCTGTTGCGCTCCCGAATTCTGACGATTCAATTAGGCAAGTGCACTCTGCAGCTCGAGAGGAACCGCGACAACGTTTCCTGGTATCCCGATTTGATTTTAATCGTGCCGCACAGCGACCACCCCTCCGATACGCGGTGCCGCGCACCTACCGCGTTATGTATTCTCGTTAGGCGAACCGATGGCACCGTGCGTCGAAAGTAATCACGCCGACGTTACGATTAAGCGAATTAACGCGCGGCTCGTCGAGTTACGTTCGTTTCGTGGTTAACGTCGCAACTGCCGCCAGTGCGGCTCTTTAAGTCGCCTAGAGACGCCTTTTGCGCCAGGATGCGATTTACGTCGACGACGTTCCGCGGAACAACAACCGGAATAGATAGAGGCGTGAAATAATAGATCGAAGACAGCAGCGCACCCTCGACACCGCGAACTCTATTATCATCGGTCAAATCGTAAGACTATGAGAGAGATGCGCGTTTACTCGCGATACGAGGCAAAAGTTTTCGCGTACGCGTCTTCTTGTCGCTCGTTGCGTCCACGTTTCGCAACCGATTGACTTTAGAGATCGATCGATCTACGATATGGCCGTTAGATCGATGTTATCGGGTTTGCCCAACGTGAAAACGCTGGCATATCGATGCGAACGATCGAGTTAGGCGATGATCGGTTCGATGACTTATCTTCTCATTGCCTGGCTACGCGACGATCATCGTGCGTTTCCTGATCGAACCCGCGATCCTGCATCCCAGAAAATGGCCGCCGGTTGAACGACGACCGACAGCATTTACGAAAAAGGGATGAAGTCCCCGTGTAAGTAAGTCTGTCGACTGCCGGTTGACCACACGGCCGCACACTTGTCGGGAAAGGAGATGCGCAACT
Source organism: Bombus soroeensis (assembly GCA_014737365.1). Classification (NCBI taxonomy): domain Eukaryota; kingdom Metazoa; phylum Arthropoda; class Insecta; order Hymenoptera; family Apidae; genus Bombus; species Bombus soroeensis. The sequence continues at coordinate 472,359 of JACXIL010000250.1, forward strand.
CGGTGTAATGAACCTGGGAAACCGGTTACATCCGCGCGCGTATATATACAGATCGGTTCGGGCTGTACTTACGTTACATTACGCGAGCTGCTGCTACTCGCGATCGAACTATTGCATTGCAGCGGATCGAGCAATCGAACTGCCTGAAACATTCCTCGTCAGTTTTATATAGAGGAATCTCGATAAGTATTTTTACGGATACGGTTCATACGGAAAGCCATCTTCGCGTAAACGGTATCGGATTAAACGAACGTAAGTGGATGCGGAGTATATGAATGTTTTTTTATCAGCCACGATGAACGTCAGAGTATAAGATATAGCATAGGTGTCTACGCGAAGCTAAAGAGGATATTTTTGCTGAAAGAGATAGAAACAATTAATACGCGATATTTACCGGCGTACGATAAATTAGATGTCAGGTGTGAAAGACCGAACGGCACGGATTATTTCTGTACTTATCAGTAGCATACATAGATCGAGGATAAGTATAGTTAATAGCAAACAGGCAGTTGCCTCATTTTTCGAATTTCATCGATGTATTTTGGACACGCGTCTTCCAAAATTCGATGCGACTTACATTGGCGAAGCGAGCGCGTAAATAAATTTGAAAACGCAACCAGTCGATACCGGATCTCTACGAAAGTTCGTTCGTTTCATTTTGGCAAACAGCTATCTTCGGAAAAGAGAAAGAGCTCGCGACTGAAAAACGCAACGCTTTTTATACTTCGACTGTTTTTACCCGGGCACAACATTTATTTCCCGGATACGGTCCCTGCATTCTCACGACGACCACCGAAGGCACGGTAATGCAACGGCACATCCGGCAAGCTCGCTAAATCTATTTTATTCATATTCAATTACCCTGTCGTACTGTGTGCGCGAACCGAAAATAAATTCACCGCAAATCTCTCGCAACGACTAGAGGTGGGATAACTATCGTCGAACGATCGCAAAAACGTAAACGAAATTCGATGGCCGCTTTTCTCAATATAGAATGCCAGGTTATCCAGACACGAACACTTAGATTCCAAAATAACTCTCTAAACACTCGAGGATCGCAAAGATAAGGTATGACAACATACATTCGTTTGATCCTCTTAGAAATCAAATTAATCCTATTCTACCTTGTATCGATTTATTAATTCCATCAAGTTAACGCGCAATTTTCATTTTCACGATTTAATTTCACGAGCTCGTTCGTCGCAAGAAGGTGAACGAAACGCGAATGATGGTAAAAATTTCGCGACAAATTCGAAGAAAGTAGTTCAACTCGTGGAACATTGACAACGATTTTAAAATCCAATAGCTCGTCAATCGTTCGTGCATCTTCGAAACTCTCTTCGTTAAATTTCGATGCAGCTCTCTTGAGAAATATTCACATCGAAGATACCGGTTTCGAAAATTTTAGGTATCTCAATCTTAAGTCGTTAATTTCTTCCACGAAATTTCTTTGCACAAAAGTGCACCTGTCATCTACCGCTAAAAGCCTTACGTCTTTCAATCGAACAGGTTGACTATCTTTTTAACCATGTTACATTAAAGTACGCTCCTTTAACCGCGAAGTACCATCAAAGCGAAGAAAATTGCATTTATCATACCTTCGTCTCGTAATCTTGGCTCGATCAACGATTATTTACATATACATACACGCAATATCCCCTTTGCTGCAAATAAGAACGCCGGATTAAAATTCCCACAATCGCAATCGTAAATTTTCCGCCTGCATTTCCGTCCGCCAAGGACAATTCCTCGAACGAACGATGTTTCATTGTCAAGTAGAAATCTGTAGAGAGGATAGTTTGCTGAAGCTGACGTGGCAAAGGGCAGTCCTGCGAGAGGAGAAAAAAATGCGGCGATTCAATTATCGCGGGGCGAAACGGCGAGAGCGGAACTTCCGGTCGCCGGCATCTTCCGGCTCGGCGTAAACCGTTCCGGCATAAAAGGAAGGATAAAGAAAGGGGTGGCGAGGTGCAGGTGAATCCAAGGGATGGGAAGAAAGCTCCGGAGGAAGGCTACGTGTCGGTACGAGGGAGTTGGAACGGTGAACGCGGGATAGAGTTTGGGGGTTTAACGCGAGAAGTAGCGTAGCTAGGATGGCAGAAGAGGTAGGTGGAGGAGGTAAGAGAGAGGGATGGGGAGGTTGAAGAAAACACATAATAGGGTGGGGCGCTTTGCTGCCGCTTTTGAATCGATCCAACGCCGGCTACAGCTGGAATCTCATCCCACACCGGTTCGGTCAGCGGTTCTCATTCTTTACCCCCGTTTCACCCCTCTTATTGTCGCGAGAAAGATTATGGCGGGTATATAGAAGGACAGAGGCTGCGATTGGATTTAGATTAACATCGGCTTTAAAACTGTCGGCCGAGGACCAAACTGCCTTCGACGACGAAACTGGGTCGTGGGTCGACCAGCTCGTATCAGACACGTACGTGTCAAGCACGGATGAACGAGCTTTGAGTACACTTGTTAGCCCGGTCCGCTCAAATACGCGGCCGGTTATTAATTCGTCGTTGTCCTATCACGAGCCCCGGTTTCGAGTAGGCCGAACGATAAATCAAAATTGCACTTTGCAATTGGCGAGCGTTATTAGCTGACGGGCTGCCACCACGGAGGATCGCGTTTTATCGATCGTCTCGTCGATTAACTCGCCAACGATCGACTAATTCCCTGTTACCGCCGTTCTTCCTCGTTCGATCTCGTATACGTTGGTCCGTGGCAGGCGACAAGTTTATCAGAAGCTAAAACCAGTGCCGATTCCTCGCGTTCTAGGCAAAACGAAACCGAGTATGCGATTTTTGTTCTCGACGCGACTGAATTAACTTCGATCGTGGAATCCTGTTCTACAAGTGTCTTATGAAGCAACTAGACGTTATACGGATGTCGTTAATTAACTCGCGAGTTCCAAAAGCTGATATAATATCGGAAGAATTCCAAGCAGAAATGTGCCGCGTGTTCTGATAGCAACTTTGATCGAGGTAACTCGTTCTAAGAATGGAAATTATGCCAAAATTACCTCAGCCGCAATCTGCACTCATCAACTTCGTACATCGAAAAGTACGGAAAAACGATGATATCGCGAACACTGCTTTTTGAATTCACCTTAGGATACACCATCGCTCGTTACATCCTTTTGCAATAAACGAGCTCGTAGAAACAAGTCGTCTGCTTTTTGAGAACCGAACATTAGTCGCTTGATAAAACTAAGAAATCTCAAGCAAAAAGTGAAGTTGATCGATTTGTCCTCTGAGAGGCTGAAATGTCTTTCTTTTTCGTACACGTACTCACTGACTTATAAGGCAAACTTGCAAAGTTTCTTATTCCTGGTCTTAAATTAAGGAGCATTCCGTTTCATCAAAACCTCGAGAAATAACGCGATAAACGCGTTTTAAATAATTTCCTCCTCTCTCTAAAGAAACTCGCTTTAAAAAATGCTAACAAAAGACGAAGCTTCCCCTTTTCACCGGTTACAATAAGTTCGCCGCAAGTCAGCGTTCATTTAGCGAGGCCAGCTTCGCGTGCTCGCGGAGAAATAACCAGTGGCTTAAATTGGACCAGCGAGGCCTCAACATCATTTATAATAAAGACTCACCGTTGTTGTTGCGCAGGATGGAAGCAGGACTCGTTGCCTCGAGAGGGCTGCTGGGTTCTTCCGTGCTCGGCTCCCTCTTCACGCTGAAATGGAAACATCTATTATGTATTCAATCGAACAGGGTGTAGAGTACGGATAGAAGGGATGAAATCAGCCGAAAGTAGTCCAAGATCGACGCGAAACAGAGAAAGAAAGTCCTCGAACCAGGGTCGTTTAGGTTCCTCTCCGGGTCGTTCTGTTCGCGAATTCGCTTCTTCCTTATCGTACACACGGGATTGTGTTTGCGCGCGGAGGGGTGGTCCTTTGACTACGGCCCTGACTCCATCCGAGCAATCAGGATTGACCTAGTTTTTAGTTCAATTTGCGCGGCGAACGTGCGTTTCCCTTAAGCCGGCCGAAATGAAAATGGACCAACAGGGAAAAAATCGAAGATGGATGGGTCCACAGGGACCAATTGCACGGATCGGAACGATAGTCGTTGTAAGAGAAATATCACGTAATTGTAAGCGATTTTTAAAGAACCACAAAGTCTTTTCGTATCGGTTCTCCAATTTTGAAGGTATTTTAATTACGAGATAGTCGAAATAGGAATGATTCAACGTAAATCTGGACGAACTTTTGTAATATTTATAGAATATCGTACGATATTGTAAAATTGACGTTATAACGACGAACGAAACTTGGAAATGTTCAAGAGATTAACGAAAATACGTGCTTAACTCTAAAACCAAGTAAGAGGACAATGTTGGGATTGATTGATGGCGTGTCAGGATTTCAAAATTGTTTTCTTGTAGGAAATGAAAATGTGATTCATCGCGTGACGATATTAGGAGTATTGATACGTTTCATGTGTTCGCTATATCTTAAATGTGGACGAATGCGTGACGTTTGTATATTTAAATAAAAAAAATATTTATGCTGTGAATCTCCGATACAGAAAACTATTGGAAGCTCGCTAATACGAAAGATTCTATTACGTTAACCAAATGAAAGAACCTTACTACTATGATAAAGATTGATATCAAGTCAATCGTTGAAAAGAAAAATGTGCAAATGCGAAAAGCGGATTGGAAAATAAAAATGGCACGGCATACGATTCACTAATTATACGTATATCCTACATTTTTTAGTATATATTTGAACATGTTTGAATAATACAGAGAACGTTGATTATTATCGTTGTTTCTCCCTAGCCGATGATACTCTGTTTATATAGGACACATCGCAATTATTTTGATCTCCCTTCACTGTTGGTAAAATAGACACAAAATGGCGATTAAGAAATGATCAAGACTGACCCAGGGAGCCTGATGTAAATATAAATATAACGTGCATATATAACGTACGAATGCTCGCCTAATTAGCGTACAGTTACATTTAATTACTACTCTTTCACAATGCGACACATGTCGAAAATAGTTTTCAACAACAAGCAATAGCAACAAGATAAAACGTGAAAAATGAAAACTTTTCACGCCCATCTATTTTCAAGCCTGACTGTTACGTCTCTATATCCTAATTTCACACAAACACGAGTCCCATCGATCTACACCGATGAAACATGCTACGATTAATAAAATCCTCTGTCAACCGGTTAAACATTTCATTTTTCGTTGACCCAGAGAGCTTACGTGGCTGGATCGTATGAAAGTTTGATACGATTTTGCCATCCGCGATTGCAACAACGATACAACGTAAACGGACACGATAAGAAATTATATCGGAAGCTAATACGGTCAGCTGTCATGTTCCGCGAGGCATCGCCACCGACTCGTCGCGATTCGACAGGTTGGAAAACTCTTCGCGCAAATATTTTCTCCGCCAACGTCTTTGATGCTCCTTCAAAGAGGATCCCGAGTTCATCAATAACCGATAGATCTAAGAGGATGGATCGACACCCCCCGAGAGGAGTTTGGAAAGGGGAAGCCGCTTCTCCTCTATGAATAGATCTCCTATTTCGGAAGCCGAAGAGTACGTGTTATCGAGCGGCGACCAATAGCCCGCGACCGCTTTGAGCCGCGACGATGATGACAGAAACCATACGCTACATTGGTGTAGGTGCTACACCACTATTCCGAGTGTCGTCGATAATAATTACTCGCCGAGTTCGAGTGAAACGAAGTGGGTCGGCCGAAAATATCTGTACCTAAAAGGTGGTCAATCACGCGTGATCCGAGCCGCGAATGCTACCAGGGATCGAAGATATGAAATATAGAAGATCGGGATTGGGAATTATTTAAGCGATTTTTAATTAATTAATCGAGTATTCGAGAATAAACTATTAAAATATTCGTAGAGATATCGGGTATCTTTGATGTAGTTGCTTTTGAAGTTGGAATGTTCCAACTCATGTTCCAACATACTCGTTGCGAATCTTTCATCGAAGAATTTTGAATGTTAAATATGCGAGATAATTACCGAGAAACAAGACAGGGATGAATGTGCGAAGGAAAGCAGACGATGCATGTACTAAGACGTTTTATCAACTATATAGCGTACTTGAAGCGGATTTAACAGACGAAGTAGAATCTTTGGACAAAGAAAAGTCGATAGAAGCTTTAGCAAAAATAGAATCTCCTTGGAAAGTAACAAGAAGATTGGGACACAACATCGATCATCATAGAAATATTGAAAACGGATACCGCGTGAAAGCTTTATTACACCTGCAAGCGAGCTTCCATTTTCGATACTGAAATAATAATTATAAAACATAGAACATTTACGACGCGATTAAATTTTCACAATTAGCAAGAGATAAGCGAGTATGGAAGAGAACATGATAAAAAGGAAGATATTAATAGCTCAGGTATTATTATCTTCATAAGTTTAAACATCATCGAGTTATCAAATTTATTTATGCAAGTAAGAGTAATGAGATCTTCATAAAGATTTGATTGCTGATCAAAGATATCAGACTATATAGGTAACTGATATCAAAGTGATATCAAAATGATATAGGTAGCGGATATCATAGCGACAAAGAGCGTAATTCGTCCTAAAAAAAGCAACTACCATTGCGAACGAGTAGGGCTCTTATTTCTAATTTAGCAGAAAAACAACATGTATTTGTTTGGAAGTTACTTTGAAACAAGTAGAATAAACAACATTATACGTAATGGCGGTTAGCTGTGCTTTTCGTATTTAATTTTCCATTATGCAGAGTTAATACTCTCCATTCCATAATGGAGAATTATCAGACGCACTTTCAATATGGAAAGCAATAATATCATTCTAAATCGATTTTTAATACCATCCGATCACGTTTGATGTTGATTTTGTTATCATCTTATTCCGGTGTGTCCGTTCGAATTAAAACCGGAAGAACATCGATCTTTTTCAACAGTCGTCCGTAACAATATCCTTGTCCGTAACAAAAGATAAAGAATATCAATTATTGTACGACGCCGCAGAAATATTCTAAAGCTGCCGAATTCAATCGAAGGATTATGCCGCGAATTACTTCTCGCACGTCCTACAGTAGTTTTTTAAATAATTTATCTAAGACATCTTTTCTGTATTCTATACGAAGACCATAGGATATGAGCGTGATAGTCAGTTTTAAGATCCAACACGCTGTTAATCGTATGGGGATCGCAGGACGCAAACGTAACGAGCACATTTCTGTTGATTTTTCAATTTGATATCGCTTCATGGAACTGAACAGGATAGTCTTGACACGACGTCATTAAAAAATTCACATCTTTGGAACTAACAGGCTATTTTCGTTTCAAAGGTAGCCAATAAGTTCACGAAATTTGGTAGAAGTCAATTTGCATTTTAATCTTATCGCGAACGATCTTTTGCAAATTTTAAAGAAAATGAGAAAACACGTGGTTGATTCTCAAAAAAAAAAAAAAAAAAGAAAAGGAAGTACAAGTTTGGTAGCTTAGGATTGATTAACAACATACTGAATTGCCAAACTGCTTCGCTGCGAAAAAATTATCGTATTGTTCCCGTCTGTATTGTGTGCGTAATGTGAAATGAATGAATTCTGAAAGGACGTGCTATGCTGAACTTTCAACGCTTTAAGTATCAAATACGTTCTTAGCCGTTTACAAAATTTAGTGGATATATCACTTGCTTTTAGAATATCTTTAAACCCAAGAAATGACTAGGTCAAAATCAAGAAATAGGAATTTGTCATGTTTTGTCCTTACGAAGAATTATAAATTACAAATTTTATTTTGTTCCAACTACTAGAAATTTTAAAATAGATTTCTAACCAAAGATCCATTGAGAAACCTTGCTATACAGTTCTGTTCCTTTTTCTATCTTTTTCTTTTTTCTTTCTTCTTTTTCTGTGGAATTAAAGAGCGCGAGAATAAGCAGAGCATCGTGTATGAATGATTTCAGCGAGTAAATCATAACAAAAGCGCATAATGAACAGTTACTGCACTTGGCAAACGAGAAAGTGTAAAAATAAAGAATCTCTCGTAAGTTCTCCGCTTAGATGCATAGTTAACGGTAATTATTTGTGCCGAAAGTATGCGCGTAAAGAAAAAAAGAAGTTAGCAACACCGTAAACACACTCGACTTGCTCGGAGAGAACTTTCATTTTGAAATAAGGATTGTATGATGAGCGAGCGTAGATGGCACAAAAAGATATGCAAATGGATTTTCGTATAGCGAAAAATAAAAGAATGCGAAGAAGTAGAAGCTTCAGAAGCAGGTTGGTAATTCAGAAAAGATATCCCGGAAATGAATATCGCTACACGAGGAAGTCTATGCTTTTATAATTGACTCATGCGTGTTAATGTTGTTTGCATGATGCTTTTAGAATATTTTCTTCTACAATATAAGATATTTCTTTTTTCAAATAATCCAATGACGCGATTAATTTTTATGAATGCGATTTTAACGGGAACTAAATAATACGACAAACGCTAATATATTGATTTTGGATTTTTGGACGATGCATATATAATGTTAAATAATTGCTAATGAGCTAGGTTATACGTATAATATAATAACACTGAATATTAACTTTTAGGTAGTACATATTGAGCAGACCAAGCTCGATAGCGTACAAAAATAACGAAAAAATAACGGAAATTGAATACTACCTTCAATGAAACATTTTTCCTGTCCGTTCATATGACACGGTTATTATCATAAAGAGAAACGGCGCATAATGACAACTAAGTAATGAACACGCAGAACGTGCATATTGCGCGTGAAAAAATAATGAACAACGTTCATGCGCCCATTGATCCAGTCGCGAAGAAGTATTAACACATTGTAACCAACGTTTCGACTTCCGTTTCCCCTGGTTGTGCCACAAAAACGTTGGAACGATAAGGAACGCGTAATTTTTATTTCGAAACTCGCTTGCTCGATCTCTCTTTCGTTTCGAGGGGCACAATGTATTCAATTAAATTTCTTTATTCACGCACTGTAAACCACGAACAAGATTTAACGCTTGCAGAGACCTTCCTCGGCATTTGCGTTTTTAAAAACAATGACTAAAAGACGAAGAAATCGACTTGCCAGCCGCTGCAAAAAAACGTATTTAAAATTAAATGGAACGTTCATTTCCGCGAAGCTTTTCTCCTATAACTCGCATCTCGTCAAAACTGGTTATTTTGCAAACGCGTAATAACAACGATTAATTTTATGAATAAATGAATGGCAATTAATTTCACGATGGAAAGAAAATAACGAAAGAAAAGCTCGTTAAATTGAACTACGTTGATTCGAAATATTGGAAAACATATTTTATAAATAAATTTTATAATATATGAAATTAATATACTATATAACGCATAACATATAAACTAACTGTACATATATATTCTTTAAATAAGGAAATATCGGTTATAAATAAATTTAAATATGTAAATTTTGATTCAAATGTCAAATATATAAGTATTGATTAAATTTTAAGTTCGTAAAATGAATATCGTTTCGCAACAACGAAGTCTAGAGTTTATAATAAAAATATAATTTCGCGACGCAACGATGAGATAGCCAAAATAAAGTCATCACAATTATAAACTATCCTACAATCAAATTGAATTCTCATTGTCAGTTAGTTATAAATGACCACAACAGTCTGCGTTAGATTTCATTACAGGGTTACTTAATTTTAATAACTTCAATTCGAATTCGAATTCTGTATCTTACGCGATAAATGGCGTACATGGATTTTATCGTGTAAAATGGAAAATTCGAATTAAGATAAGGTATCCTAAAATTAAGTAACTTAACTATGTAGATATATCATGTAATAATATACATAGTTAACACATTGATACAAATTGAATGATACCAATGATATCAATTGAAGGTTAAGTTAATAGAATGATACCGATTGAAGGTTAGGTTATTATATAGCAAATAAGGTATGCTGCAAACAAGGAAACCATAGAAGTTTTCTTTGTTTATAGTAGTAAAAATTCATACATAGGATATCGTGAACGTAAATACGAATTCGGTAACTCAGAAAAAAATCAGTCAGCAGGTCTTGGTAACGCTACGTTTGGTCGTTTATATTTTTAAAGCGGCTGGATAAAAAGACAAGGCTGAATGCTGAGGACGAGACGTGATGCTCTTAAAGTTTGCATTATTAAATGATACCTGTACAATTGCATTCAGTTCCAAAAACATGGGCACGATAACAAAACACGACTCTATCATCTTTCCCAAGGGAGCACTTTAGAAGATCATGTACACATTCAAAAAGTTTCGTCCGCTTTGTCACGTTACGCGACTGTATAATAGGAAAAACATAACGGCTTCAGAAGCAAAAATCTTTCACGATGCACAAAGCGTTATCTCCTTATACACTAAGTAATGCACATAGTCTGTTTTGAATAATAATAAAATTCACCAAAGTGTAAATGTTAATTCGATTCTTTCAAATAGATATTGTCGCCATTATGATGAACGCTTCTCGATATAATTGAGGAATTGAAATGGTAAACGATATAGGCTTCAGAAATAGAAATTTAAAGAATAAACAAGAAATATTAGTCGAAATTGATACTTAGTTTCCACTGAAATATTACTTTTTATTTTTTCATTACTTGTATCGTTTATTATTTCAAATCCTCAGTTGTACCACTCTTATTTGTATCTGTAACACTCTTATTTTTAAACCTATGTACATGTATATATGTATATCTTCCTCGAAGTTCATTTCAAATGGACCAACAAATAACGTAATATACATTATACGCTTTATACAGCGAACGAAACAGTATTTCATATTAAAGAAATTGTAAAAATAGTTTTTGTATTCGGTAGCAACTGTTGAACAACTCTGAAATAGTTGTTATATATGTATAGTCCTGTATTGGTATGCGATCGTTCAAATGGTGTGCAGCCTAACCTTAAGAAACATGAAACTCTGAATTCTTACCTGATGAAAGTCGAATCTGCCGCAGGGCTGGAGGGTCTTGGTGAGGAACTTGCAGTGGACGCGGTATTGGTTTCTTCCACGTCCATCATCATTCATACCGACAATGACGGATCAATGCGAACGTTGGAAATTAACAGGGTATTATGTTAACGAGATCAACGAGATTGGATCAGAAGGGATATCGTACGGAAGGTGAGAATTTTTGTCGGGCCCGCCAGTCTCTGAACGTCTGATCTCACGGGGGCAGAAACCATAAAGTCGGGGAACTTGACAAAGGGGTTGGGGGTTGGTTTCATGCGCCCGTCCACGAGCGCGGACTTACGGAAAACAACTGACAAACGATGTTACCCCCACCGTGAACAACCACTATCCGACGCCTGCAACCCTGCGCCACGGACACCTGCCGCGTAGGAACATTATCATTGCGCAGGCGCCGCGCCGTCAAAGAATTCTTGAATTTTTATAAAATTAACAAAATAATAAGAATTTAAAAAAAAACACATATAACGGTTCGTTTATAACATAAGTTTTTAATAAAAATCTTTTTGTTTGATATTATTAACATCATAAAGAACTTACTAAATTACAAAGTATTACAAAAATATAAACACATACATATATATATGTATATGGAAGAGATGATAGAAATGCGGTTAGTTTCATTTAAAAATTGTTTATTAGATTTTTCTTAAATGTCTAAAACAATCTTTACTCTTGTTGAGTAATAATGTCGAGCAAAAGTTTCTCCAACGAGCAATGGAAAAATCAGAGATACATCTGCACAAATCTAAAATATTATTACTTTAACTAGTTTTATATTCATTCAAACCCTTGCTCCATGAAATAGCTTCATCTGAATAAGCAGCACTATTACTGCCATCAAATTTTGAAGATGTATTTATAAATACAACATATTTAGCACTATTTCTCTGGTATATAAATTATTTTAATTCAATCTGTTATCAAATTTATTTCTATTTACACTTTCTTTATTACCTTGAGATTTGTATTTCATATGTGATAATATTTTAGCAACACTACCTCCAATGATAATCATGCCATTGTTTATTGCTTTCACAGTTATTGTATTTAATTGCCTCAGATTTGTGAAGTAATCAACATAATATACAATGAGTAACATACAATATATTTAATATCATTGTATTATATATTTGTTATATTTCTTCTTTGTGATATTTATAAAATCTATATTTATTTAATAAATAAATTAAATTATATATATAAATTGTGCGAAAATTTTAAACCTTATTTTACAAGTTCAAATCTGAGATTATGTCTATAATTAGACCTGGATTTCTATAGAAGTGAAGATTGCCATCTGACAAAGTGGGACTGAACACTAAAATATTATTTTTTTCAGCACCATAATATATTAAATTTTCATTATTAATTTCTACACCTAGTCTTATCACTTTAGATGGTGTTCAAATCATATCCTAAAAGTTCATAAATATTTAAATGCTTAATTTTCTAAAAAGTGTTCAGCTCTCTTTTATTAAATCATACCTTTTCTTTCTGTTCAGCCAACATTGTATCTAATGTAGGTATAATCCAATTTCCAAATAGACAATAATTTTCATTAGGTATTAATTTTCATGTTCTATTAATACCATGTTACCTAAGACTTTCTTTTTCTAATCATAAATGAAAATCTTCTATATATATAAATATCTTAATGCTAGGCCTTTTATAAAATTTTCTTCTATACCAGCTGCTATAGACTGTATTATGATACATTCAACCTGTAACATAAGTATATATTTAAATTGTCAATAATATTAAAGATTATTAAATATTTTAATGAATCATTTTATATTGTGCAAGAAAAATTATACTTTATAATATCTTGAATTTCACATGAATTTATATTTAATGTGTGTATTTTCTAAAAATATTATATATGAAGATATTTTCAATAAACTTATTTTCTTCTAATTTACCACTTGAACACTTCATCTTCAAGAGAAATGTTTCTAGCCCGTTTCTAGTCACTACTAGTCCAAAATTTTTTGCTCAAAAATCAGAATTCTTATATGTTTCTGATAAAACATGATAGGCAATTCCTTAATTCCAGTCACATTCTAAAACGTGCTGATATCATTTAATATTTTAATCGTATGAAATTGTTAACTACTTTCTAAAGTTTGATTTTCTTATATTTTGTGAAGAATCTACACAATTTTTCATACGATAGATGTTTCAACTAGAATAGGAGAGCTATGATACAGCACTTTCTACAATTGCTGGGTCTTCATGTGTCATTCATAATTTTATATGAAATTTGTTATATTTTTAAATTATATGTATAATGCTTCTCATGGAATGCTTCTTATACATATATATAATGCTTACAAGGAAACATAACCTAACATGAAAATATGATTCTTAATTTCCCTATACATACTAAAAATGTATTGCTATATGTAACTGCGAAATTTATTATTACATGATTCCAATCAATGAGTGGAGTCGCTAATTGCAAACTATACTGTAAATTATAATCTGGTGTAGGCAAACATAGTAGGTAGTATATATGTATTTAGCTATAGTCAGACATGTAAGTAGCGTTGTGTAGAATATGAATTCAAAAGAACAACAGTTAGTTGTTTCAACATTTAAAATTATTTCTTCTCTATATATATTTTTAGTGTATTTTACAAGTTAATATGACGTCATATTGCTTTTATCTATCATTTAACTGATCCGCAACACGCATCACAATGGTCTGCACCATTTCTACACAGATCAGCATTGAACTGAACTTCGCCGAAAATTAGTTTATACATATGTACTACCTCCAGCACAACCGACCGCGTCATGGCGCGCTGGAGAGAAAATGATAACCTAAAACAGATCTAATTCAATACTCATGATTCAAAATCCCGCTACAAAATGGCTGACATCCAAATGTATTCATTTTATAACCAGCGACTTCACTTATTGGACAAATAATGGATAGAAGCCAATATGGCGTAAAAGTAACGTACTGAATGTGAACGGTTCATAATAACGTGTAAAAGACGTTAAAAACGCTCAATTTTACATACGCAGAGGTTTCGAACCTTAAGATTCCTAAAGTTAAATTCTATCATTATATATAAAAAGTCAATAATTTTATGTACCCTAAAGTAAAGTACAGCCAAAATGGGTGACATAAAATCCTTCTTTCATCAGTGGTGCGCAAAAAATTGCAAAGAACCACAATTTGATGTAAGACCAACAGGTACGATAATACCATTTTCAAAATAATATAAAAATAAAGACGTGTTATATAATCAATAATGTTATAGGGCCGAAACACCGACAACGATTTCTTTGTGAATTACGAGTACCCGGATTTGATTACGTGGGTGCAGGAAATTCAACTAGCAAAAAAGATGCTCAAGGAAATGCAGCCAAAGATTACGTTAATTATTTAGTTCGATCAGGACATGTAAATGCTGATGATGTTCCAAAAGATACACAAAATGTTCTACAACAGGGAACATTAGCTATTAAAATAGAATCTGTATACCCAACAAAATCTGTATTTCAAGATGGAATGGGTCCAAATGACATAGGTCAAGCATATAGAGCTTATAATGAACATGGTGAAAGCAATTATACTTATATTGATAGAATAGCAGATCAGAAAAAAGTTGAAGATGCAGAAGATGTTGATGTCAATTCTGGAATTCATGGGAATTGGACTATAGAAAATGCTAAATCAAAACTTCATCAATTTATGCAAACTAATAAAATTAATGCTGATTACAAATATACTCCACTTGGTCCAGATCATATGAGGTATGGATTGTCTCAATGTAGCTGTTTACTTTTACATTGGGTTGGACTTATCAATGTGGTATTGTGATGTCATTTAAAATCCCCAATTGTATCAAAGATCTGTTTCAAGATGATTTAAAGAAAATTACATAAGTGACTTACCATAGCATTTGAAATTCTACAAGACCATTTTAGAGTACGCTATTTACTTATACTTAATGCTGGTACAAGAGAAAAATGTTTTCTCTCGTGCACAGATGAAACTGCTGTTTAACCGGAACTTTTATTGAAATGATTCAATAATGGTTTTGGTGCAATCACTCACAGAAATTTATCACAATGTACTCCAATATGGTCTTGGATGTTTTCAAATGGTAAGTTGAATTTATGTCATTGTAATTATTTGTTAGATTTATTAAGCATAATATAAATATACATAAAATATTAATAATATAAATTTATATTTAGGGGTTTCATGGCTGAAATGACATTTTATGTAAAACAACTTGGAAGAAGTATGTTTTCAAAGTAATATATATAATTGATATCTAAATCAATATCTATTTATAACAAAAAAGTTTTTAAAAATGAATTTCAGATATTACTGGTCGTGAGACTGGTTCAAATAAGCAAACTGCATCAAAAAGTTGTGCCTTGTCTCTTGTTCGACAGTTGTATCATCTTGGTGTTATTGAGCCATTTAGTGGAACTTTGAAAAAAAATAGAGAAGCGGAACAAATAAAACCATATCCAGTTAAAATTTCACCAGATTTGATAAATCAGATACATGATGTTCTGAATGGTCTGGATATAAAACCAATTCCAGTGAACCTATATCAGGTGATTTATATTATTTACTAATATTAACATTACTCTTACAAATCTACATTATTTTTATTAAATAAATTAAGCTATGATTTTTATAATATTAATTTGTATTATAGACATGTAAAAAGGAAGAAAATGATTCACTTAATGTTTCATTTTCGTTATTAACAAATCAAGTGTTAGATGATTTTATTTCATCAGCACCACAACCAGCTGGAGTAGTAAGTTGGTCTCCTCCACAACAAAATTGGAATCCATGGACTGGTTGCAATATTGACGAGGGACCGTTAGCCTTAATGTCTTTAGAACAGCTGTCAGAGGATTTATTACATGAACAACGAGAAAGATTGCAAGAAGATGAGAGACTTCAAAAAAGTATTAAGGAAAGATCTCATTTACCAGTTTTTTCAATGAAGAATGAAATAATGAATGCTATCAATGAAAATCCGATAATTATTATTCGAGGAAACACAGGTTGTGGTAAAACAACTCAAGTATGCCAGTTTATTTTAGATGACTACATTGCATCAGGTCAAGGTGCATGTTGTAGTATTGCTATTACGCAACCTAGAAGAATATCTGCCGTATCTGTAGCTGATCGAGTTGCTTTAGAAAGATGTGAAGATTTAGGAATATCTGTTGGATATTCTGTAAGATTTGAATCTTATTTGCCGAGACCTTATGGCAGTATAATGTTTTGTACTGTTGGCGTACTTTTAAGAAAATTAGAAGGTGGCTTAAGGGGTGTATCACATGTTATTGTTGATGAGATTCATGAACGAGATGTTAATTCTGATTTTATTATGGTTGTACTTCGTGATATGATTCATATGTATCCAGATTTGCGAATTATTCTAATGTCTGCGACGATCGACACTACGTTATTCAGTAATTACTTCAATAATTGTCCGGTAATAGAAATACCTGGAAGATCGTATCCAGTACAACAATATTTCTTAGAAGATTGTATACAATTAACAAATTTTGTACCACCTTTGGATTCGAGGAAACGAAAAAGTCGAGATTCAGATGATCTACCAATGGAAGGAGAACCAGAAGAAAATTTGAATAAAATTATTGACATGCAATACTCTATACAAACGAAGAATGTCATGGCGCAACTTAATGAAAAGGAGATAAGCTTTGAACTTATAGAAGCTCTACTAGGATACATTAAGAAACAGAGTATTTCTGGTGCTATACTAGTATTTTTACCTGGTTGGAACTTAATATTTGCATTAATGAAACATTTACAACAACACCCTGTTTATGGAGGATCAAGTTACATGATTATACCACTGCATTCACAATTACCAAGAGAAGATCAACATAAAGTTTTCGAACCTGTAATGCCAGAAATAACGAAAATTATTTTAGCAACAAATATTGCCGAGACCTCAATCACAATTAACGATGTAGTTTATGTAATAGATTCTTGCAAAGCTAAAATGAAGCTCTTTACTTCTCATAATAATATGACGAATTATGCTACTGTTTGGGCTAGTAAGACAAACTTAGAACAAAGAAAGGGTCGAGCAGGCCGTGTTAGACCAGGGTATTGTTTCCATCTATGTTCTAAAGCGCGATACAATAAAATGGACGAACATATGACACCCGAAATGTTTAGAACGCCTTTACACGAGCTAGCATTGAGTATTAAATTATTAAGATTAGGAAGTATTGGAAAGTTCTTGTCAAAAGCAATTGAACCACCACCAATAGATGCCGTAATCGAAGCAGAGGTCATATTACGCGGTACGTTCCCTCCATCGAACATTATCAAGTATAAATATTTGTCACATTACTGTTTAAAACTATCTTTTTTTTATAATTGCAATTTATTTCAGAGATGAAATGTTTGGATGAAAATAATGAATTAACGCCTCTTGGAAAAATATTAGCTCGATTACCAATAGAACCACGTTTGGGTAAAATGATGATCTTAGGTTGTATATTTTGTGTGGGTGATGCACTTTCAACAATGGCTGCGAATAGTACAACATTTCTAGAAGTGTATAATATGGGACCTGACCTGAGAAGGTTATCTGCACAACAGAAATCATTTGCTGGTGCAAGGTATAGCGATCATGTAGCAATGTTACATGCTTTCCAAGCATGGGAAGAAGCTAGATCTATCGGAGAGTATGAAGAACAAATATTTTGTGATTCGAAAAATTTAAGTATGCCCACATTAAGAGTGACATGGGAAGCTAAGGTAACCATAAATAATGCCTTCTTATATACTGTAGCACAATATGTTAACAATATTTTATATTTATAGAATCAATTGCAAGCACTTTTGCTAAGTGCGGGATTTCCCGAAGAAACTCTTTCACCTACACCGTTAAATTATCACGCTGGTGCAGATACTCGTCTTGATACAATTACTGCATTATTATGTATGGGTCTTTATCCAAATGTTTGCTATCATAAAGAAAAAAGAAAGGTTCTTACTACTGAATCTAAAGCAGCGTTGATTCACAAAACGTCAGTGAATTGCAGTAATTTTGAGCAAAATTTCCCATTTCCATTATTCGTATTCGGGGAAAAGGTAAGATTACTCTTTTTTGATGTAATAAATTTAAGTAATCTTAGGATTATGTTAATTTATTTTTATTCACAGATTCGTACAAGAGCAGTGTCTTGTAAACAAATGACTATGGTATCACCGATTCATTTATTATTATTTGGTTCTCGAAAGGTCGAGTACGTCGATAACGTAGTAAAACTGGATAACTGGATCAACTTAGATATGGATCCGAATCATGCAGCAGCAATAGTAGCTTTACGACCCGCATTAGAAAGTCTCGTTGTGAAAGCTGCAAAAGAACCTGAAACTATTCTGGAATTAAATCCTAATGAACAAAAAGTACTATTCTATATATCAATGTTTTTTGCTGCATTCCTCTTCTCTTAAATATTACGAAATTTTGCTTTTATTTTGCTTTCTTTTTAGGTGTTAAATGTAATCAAATCGCTTTGCGGAATGAATGCTTGCCGTTATGAACTGGATCAGATTACAGGTAGTTTCTATTCAAAAAGATCACCAAGGGGATATTCGACTGGTTTTCATTCGGGAAACGGTAATCCCGCAAAATTAATGCGCGGAGCTGGCGGTTATCGCGGAAGCCTTTATGGCGAAGGCGGTAGTAGATATTCAAGAGGCAGTTACAGTGGATACAGAGGCGGTGGTAATAGAGGATACGGAATGAGTAATTCACGTGGAAGAGGCAGTGGAAGTTGGGGTGGTAGAGGAGGTTTTCGTGGTCGTTATTGATTATAATTTTAAATAATTTTTGATGTGTGAAGTTAGCAAAATTCTATTATAATGTGTATACGATATGTTTCACGTAGTTGTATATTATCTTCTAATTGAAAATGTAACATATTTATTTTTATATCTTTTCATTCAAAATGTTGTTGCTTTTCTTTTTGTTTAACAATATTTGTTATCCCACTAAATAACAGTACAAATAAAGCCTTCAAAAATATTTAACAATTTGGACGTATTTATGCATATTGTTAATATATAATAGCTCGTTTTTAAAGAAGTACTGCGATAACTTGAAAGTACGATTCATCAAAGAGATATGCAGTACCTATTTCACATAAATATTGCAGTCGAATTTTATAGGAATCTTATAGCGCTACATATTATCAGATATTAGAACTACAGATTAGGATTCTGTGGAAACAGAATGAAGACTCGGCCATCTAACGGGCATGATGGAAACGGAAAAATGTTTCCATCTCTTGTGATTTCATAGGTTTATTTGTGAACACGTCAGGAGACGACCATACGTTTATAGTATTGGTCGGTGCGTGGTCGGTACGTGGTCGGTACTGAGTAGAAAAAAAAAATGGCGAAAATTTGCGTATAAAGACGATCGTCAACAGAGTTGACAGAAACTAATGAAATTGGCTAATGTCAAATTGAACAACGTAATGCACGAAAAATGTTCCCTCTAGTCCGCGCCGCCTTGGTGTGTTTCGTATGATCGGGTATAACGTTTTACACAAGTGTTCAATCAACTGAGAAAAACAACGGGGAAAAAAAGGAGAAGCAAGAGTTTAGTGGTTGCGAAACGTCACAGATCACAACACGGAACGGGCCACTTCAAGGCAAGACGTTCCACCTTCCACCTCGTTGTCCCTCTGGGGAACCTTCCGATACTTAAAAATAGTGATAATGCAAATGATCATGTACGACGGGATTCACCAGTTCTGTAATGTGAATTCGTGATGACCTGATTTAATCTTCTCGTTTTAAAAGTGTATTCGATTTTGAATTGTGTATCGTGAAAGGTTATGTGCAGTTATGCGTCTGACATTTGGATTTCTTACAAACATTCGTCAAGAATTCTTTAGCCGTATTTGGCAATTAGTACGACATAAAGTAACGATTAATATTAAACCGCGTAAAGAATATGCAATTCATGTTTTTTAACCATGTCTTGCTATTTGAAGCTTTTTTAAAAAATTCTCTCGATTACCATACGAAGTAAAGTCAAAGTACTGACTATTAACAGTTGAGTGCAACGATCGTTTCTACATGTTTATATTAATTCCCTTATATAAATTGCCCCTTGTTTAAGTGCGCAATAATGAAAATTTACTTTCTTCTGTAGTTGTGCAATACTGTTTTTGACTTGTCATTCCTATTTTGTAATATATGCACCTTACTTGGCAGAATGCCTAAAAACTACTTTAGGACATTACTGTGATACATTAATGAACAGTTAAAAATATGAAATAGGATTCAAACGGAAAATTTAAATTATGGTATAAAAAAGTCAAACGACTTAATAATATTTATTCGAAATTTTTGTATTTTAGGTATAAAAAATGAGTCAAATAGAGATGGATCAAGAAACTGTATATGGGACCCATGAGGATAGTCATGTGGTCATGTCAGAGAAAGTGCAATCTCTGGCTGGTAGTATTTATCAAGAATTTGAAAAAATGATAGCACGTTATGATGAAGATGTGGTCAAGGACCTAATGCCCCTCCTAGTCAATGTCCTAGAATGTCTAGACATATCTTATACCGAAAACCAAGAGCGTGAAGTTGAATTAGAGTTATTAAGGGAAGACAATGAACAACTTGTTACACAATATGAAAGGGAAAAACAATTAAGAAAAACATCTGATCAGGTATAATTCAAATTTTTGTAATGCTTTCTAATCTTGATGTTTCACTTAGAATTATATACAACATTCTTTGAGAAAAAGTAACCTTCATGACTTTTTGATTAGAAATTGCTGGAGCTTGAAGATGTAGCAGAAGATGAAAGAAAAGAACTTTTATCAAAAATTGATAGTTTGGAATCAATTGTAAGAATGCTGGAATTGAAAACAAAGAATTCACATGATCACGGTACAATTGCTAATGGCTCTCTCAGTTCATCCCTTCACAGAATATCCCTCTACAGTAGAGTAGAAAGTTTTTGTTTTATTTTTATTTAATTGATTAATAGTATAAACATGTATCTATGGGACTTCAAGTATTTGCATGTATACTTCTAAAAGTTTCTTTTATTATTAAGTGCTTTATTTATTGTTATGGGGTATTTAACATATGGTGAATGATTTACTTTTATACTGTATATAGTATATCTGGTTTAAATGTATATATACCATTATTTCTCTAAATATTAAAAATATGAAAAATTTTTTAATAATTACGAAAATAATAACATACATACATTTAAATTGGATATGTCGTATGTTTCTAATAAAATCTAGAGTGTGTTCTGTAATATACTATAATCCTTATAATAAAATTGTTAAGGCAGACATGGAATATCATTTTCATCATTTTTTAGTTGTCCGTCTTGAAGAAAAAGAAGCTGAATTGAAGCGTGAATATACTCGACTACATGAGAGATATACGGAACTATTTAAAACACATGTAGATTATATGGAAAGGACAAAGATGTTAGTTGGAAGTACAGAGAGATTAGAAAATTCATCTAGTGGCCGTGGTCCATCTCGTTTACCATCTCTTGGTTTAACTCACATGTCTCGAAGTTCTGGACCATTGAGTTATGGCTTTCAGAGCTTAGAAGCTAGCATAAATGCAGAAGATGTTGACCAAGAAAGTCCACCAAATGTTGTTGCTAATTTAAGAACTGAAATGTTGGACAGTAGCAGTGAAGCTGCTATTGAAACATCTGATAAAAGTCAATTAACAGATAAACCAGTACAAGCAAACAAAACAACTGCAATTTCTAGACGTATGTTGTTTTCCTTCTGCGAAAATTTCGTTCTGCAATATTATGTTTCTACTTTTATTTTTCAATTTATAGATGAGAGTCCAGAAACTGAAATACCTCCACCTTTGGTTACACCGACATCACCGACTGTAGAAAAATTAGCTACTTCTGGTGGAAGAAGCAGAACAGAAAGGGAGCAACGAAGTGGTAATACATTGTACCAGGAACTCAGTTTTCAAGATGCTGATGCGTTAGGTGAAATGGATGAAGGAGCAGATATTACTGGTAACTGTTGTTAAACAGTTTAATGTTTGATATAATTTTAGAGTTTTATAACTAATACTGTCCTTGTCCTTAAAATCTTAGGTAGTTGGGTTCATCCTGGGGAATATGCCTCGTCGGGTATGTTTCATAAAATAACCAAACGTTTATACAAATATCATTACTTATTTGTTAATCCTTTGAGTTCTCAAATTCATTCTCTCATGCAAAACTAAGAAGAAACGTACATTGCAATGAATATAGTCATTGACGAATCGAATAGTACAATATTCGTTTTATATTAATCAAGCATGCTCAACTTTCCTATATACTAATGTTGATAAAATGAATATCCAAATAAAATCAATATTGCATGCTAAATTCTTAAGTTAACAATTAGGTCTTACACTTAATTCTTTGGAACTCTGAGGGTTAATATTAAAATTATAATTATAAAATATTAATGAAATAAAAATGTTACAATATTATCTACATCACATAAATAGTAAAAATTATATAAAAAGGATAGTAGTAAAAAATAGTTAACCTTAGGCTGGTGTTGTAAAATATTTGTTAATATTATTCGTTGTTCAAAATTGACTATTTTCTACCACTGTCCTTCCTTTAGAAATTACAAGTTTTCTGTTTGAGTTATATGGAAAAGTATGTACTAATGTGATTTTATATTTCATTGCTTACCTCCTTACTTCTGCTGGCTGTGGTCATATTTTGACTAATAATCGCATGATATAAATAACCTCATATGCAGTCAATGACAACTTCTTTGGTAAGATACATTAATATATGTATTGCTAGCAATGAAAGCATTTATATTTTGTTATATTAATTATGAAAAATAATATTTTATTAGGGATGGGAAAAGAAGTGGAGAACCTTATTATGGAAAATAATGAATTGCTAGCTACAAAGTGAGTACTCTTATATATTTTATAATAATATTGTAGTATATTTATTATAACATTTTATATATCACATTTATTTTTCAGAAATGCGCTTAACATTGTAAAAGACGATTTAATCGTGAAAGTAGATGAACTCACAAGGTAAAATGTCGTTTTTGAGGTGATACAATAAATAAGTGTTATTTTGTAAATACGTAATATATACGTAAGTAAATATGTTTCTCAGTGAACAAGAAATATTACGCGAAGAAGTTCGGGGCTTGCAACAAACTAGAGAACGTTTACGGCAGAAGGTCGCTACCCTTGAAGAAGAATTGAAAAAAGTTAAGGAAGAGGCAGAGGCAGCAGCAAAAGCAGCCAAGAGCGACGATGAAGAAGATGTATCATTAGCACAAAGAAAGAGATTTACCAGAGTCGAGATGGCTAGGGTGCTTATGGAGAGAAATCAATATAAGGAACGTTTCATGGAACTTCAAGAAGCAGTTAGATGGACAGAGATGATAAGAGCATCAAAGACTGATCCTTCTAGTATATCAAGTGGAAAAGTATCTGTATGGAAGTTGTTAGTATCATTTCACATAGAAAGAAACTGAAATATCGAATGCGATAACAATTTATTACTTTCTTTTGTCTTGTTTGTAGTTTTAGTAGTCTCTTCACAGGACCTGCGGATCGAGGAGCCTTAGTTCGCGGACCACACACATTACCTCACATGAGGTACAGTGCACCAACCAATCAAGTTGTCCCAGCACCGCCTCTGGATACCATGCGTAGACGTACGTTGAAAGGTCGCCATGAGTTTTTCGACCAGGGAGACACCATGTGAGAAATCAATCAAATTCTATACACGCACTTAGATATTATAACAATTTGACACTGAAGTCTGACAAATTATTCTCTATCTTTCGTATAGAGATTTGTTTCTTTTACCATCACGTCCTCTAACTACAATTTTAATAACTGTGATTGTTTTTACAACGAAAATTTTTACAGAGAGATATACACAATCACTATACAAACTTTATATGTAAAGTTCATTTTAATATTTTTACCAAAGCTATTGCAACAACAAGAGATTTTTTCTCTTGGTGGGGTAGAATTTCGATATCTTGACATAACTTTATTTTTTTGAATCGATATCATCTTTCCAGATTAGAGTCCTCTTTGGTCAGTTGGGATCCATAATCTTTTGTCACGACTCTCAATTACTCTTGATCATTCTTAAGAAATGTGAGTCATTTCTAAATAATTTGTTGCCTGAGCAATTTGCAAATGTGATGGTTTTTAACAAATTGTCATTACGATTTCCCTCTTACCTGCCATTTTTTATGAAAAAAAATTGTGGGTCTATATTCTATGCGCAGTATAAAGTATTGAAGGACTGAGGATTATGGTCCATGGCACACAGATCCCCTTTTGATAATCTTATTCTCATTAATACATCTATCAATTTCTCGTAATATTAATAATCGTCTGTACTGAAACGGAAAATTGCTTACATATACCTATTATATAAATCAATCTACCATTTACTATTTCACAATAGTAATGACTTATTTAACAAAGTAAATTGTCTGTTATCTTTGCAAAGTCGTGCTAGAAAAGCAATAGTTTTGTAAATAAAAGTTTGTACATTTTTAAAAGAAAGATAATATATGATCATTATTGATCAACAAATAAATGAAGTTTTGACTATGTTATAAACTTGGCTTTTATTTCACTCTTGCTCTGCGCTTTGATTTTTCGTTCGGGTTTCGTCCTTGCCTGTCCTTCATGGCGTTGTCAAGAGATACCTGGTTATTCTGGTTTTCGGTGGGGTGCTTATTGGCCAGCAGGTAAATCTGTTCTGCTCTATGTCTAACATTTCGCTTCTACACGTGGATATATATAAATCTTATTGTATAAATAACGAACCTGAACATTGTTATACAAGATGATGGAAAGAACGATTGGATTAAAGCTTCATTCGAATTCAAGAAAGTGTTCTGTGATCAAGAGAATCTTCATAGGAATATATGGTTGAACAAATAACAGCATTCAGTAAATCTACTAACTTTATAATTCATAATTCTGTCTTGATTATGTGTACTATAAAAATAATCGAATAATTAATGTTCTTTTGATACATTCTTACAGATCTTCTGAGAAACTCGTAGCAAGACGTGCAAATGAACGAAGAGAGCAATATCGTCAAGTCCGTGCACATGTTAGGAAAGAGGACGGGCGATTACATGCTTATGGTTGGAGTTTACCTGGGAAGCCAAGTGCTCCAGTTAGACAACCCGTTCCTGTTCCAGTTTATTGCAGACCTTTACAGGAATCTGAACCTGGCATGAAGGTGCATTTATCTGTTATTAATATATAAAATATGTGTAATTGTTTTTATGTAATCAGATCTAAACACACAGTTAGCGCCATATTCTATTTTGTCTTTCATTATTTAGATATGGTGTGGTGCTGGTGTAAACCTAAGTGGTGGTAAAACACGAGATGGCGGTTGTATGGTTGGAGGAAGTGTGTTTTATGCTGCTGAAGCTCAAGAAGTAAGTACGAATACAAAAAATGAAGTGGAAGATGCTGTTGAACATTTGGATAAGGAGCTTCAAGAGAATGAAAATCAAAGGGTCGAGGCAGAACAATTAGAACAACATCTCAGCTCATTGGTGTGGATCTGTACATCGACTCAGAAGATGTCAAAAGTTACTGTGATAGATGCTAACAATCCAGCGGATATTTTGGAAGTTTTTAGCGTTTGTCAAGGACATTTACTTTGCATTGCAAGTGTACCTGGAGCCAAAGAGAGTGATTACACTCAAGCTATGAACGAAGATCCAGTTCGAACTGCTAATGGAGTGAATGAGAACGATAATCACGAAGTAAATACGATTTCAAATACTGAACAGAACACTCAAAAAAATAAACAGGAAATTCAAGCCTCGGCGGAAAAAAACAAAAATGAATCTGAAAATGTATCAGAAGAACAAAATAATGAAAATGTTAAAAAATCGGATGATGTTAATCAAAGTATTACTACTGAACCACAAAGTTCGGAAAATGTAGATAGCGAAACGATAAATTTAGGGAAGGTATACTTTGTGAAAGCTAATTTAGAGCCATCAAACTCACAACTGGATGAAAAAGAAGATAAAACTGAGGAGAAAGAAAATAAAGTTGAGGAAGAAGCACCTATAGAAAAAATGTCTTCAATACAACCGACAATGTGGCTTGGAGCTCAGAATGGTACGGTGTTTGTTCATTCAGCTGTTGCTAAATGGTCAGTTTGTTTGCATTCAGTCAAATTGAAGGATGCCGCACTGGCTATCGTGTATGTAACTTTTACTACACATTAAATCATTGTTGTATTTTAATTTACAATACATATGTGATATATATATATATATATATTTACTTTTAGACATGTACAAGGACGAGTTCTTGTTGCTCTTGCCGACGGAACCGTTACATTATTTCGAAGAGGTCCAGACGGGCAATGGGATCTGTCTCAGTACCATGTGATTACTTTGGGTAGTCCACAACACTCAATTAGGTGTATGACCGCCGTTAGTGGTAAAACGGTATGGTGCGGATATAGAAATAAAATTCATGTAATAGATCCAGTTTTAATGACTGTCGAGGTATATACGTTATACTTATCTATATTTTCAAAATTTTAATATGTAGTAAACTGTTTAACATATTAAGGACATTTTTATAAATTAAACTTTCAGTGCACTGTGGATGCTCATCCACGGCGAGAGTCGCAAGTGAGACAATTAGCTTGGCTGGGTGAAGGAGTGTGGGTTAGCATTAGATTAGATTCAACACTAAGACTCTATCACGCTCACACTTATCAACATCTTCAGGATGTTGATATTGAACCTTATGTTAGCAAAATGCTTGGAACCGGGAAACTTGGCTTCTCATTTGTAAGAATTACTGCATTACTCATTTCCTCCAACAGGCTGTGGATCGGCACAGGAAACGGAGTAATAATCTCCGTTCCTTTATCTGAAAGTAAGTTCAAATAATTAATTATATTGTTGTAGAAGTTAATAATAAACTAAATGTTAATGTTTATGATAATAAAATGTTTATGAATAAAAGATGTATGTAAAACAGGTGCTGGTGGATCAATGGCAGTGTCCAGAGTTCAAGTAGGAAATGCTAAAGGTGATGCACCGGGCGTTGGTATTAGAATTTTTGCCTCGGATCGTGGTGTTACGCCCGGTAGTTATATACCTTATTGCAGTATGGCTCATGCTCAACTTAGCTTTCATGGACATAGAGATGCAGTAAAAATGTTCGTTGCAGTGCCTGGTATGTTCATTTATAATTGATTGGTTACTATTAATTTTTAGAAATAAATTAATATATTACATTATTGAATTTATATTGTAGGTCATGGCGGTCAAAGTGCAGTGTCAGATGGTTCTCAACCGGCAATGCTTGTTCTTTCAGGTGGTGAAGGCTATATAGATTTCAGAGTTGGTAAGTAATATTTATAATTTTAATATTGTGTTCTTAATATATTATTGATTGATGCCCTTATAAGCACGAAAAATTAAATTCATTGGGTATATAAAAACGTAATCAAGATGTTGTTTTATACAATTATAACACTTGCAGCAGATGAGGCGGAAGACGAGAGTGACGTGGCGACTCATCTGATTGTATGGCAGTTGGTCAGGTATGCCCCCAGAGAAAAATGAAAAGCGGTTGATGGATCTTTATTCGATTTACATAACTGTTTGATTGAGTGGATATTATCGTTTGTGTTATTTACCAACGAAACTTATACTAACTATTGAGAGTATGTTTTGTGCACGGTGTAATGAAATTCTAAACTAACAAATTCGCTAGTAGTTAGATACATTTCTAACCTGACATTGAAATAATTATTCTCATTTCTTTATGAAAATATCGGCATTAAGATGTATAGGTGTTTATGTACAAGTGTTCTCATTATAATTGTTGCTCTGGATTGAAAAATAAGAGCAGGCAATGAAAAGTCATTAGCTTTTGTATAGCACAAACTATTCTTACAATAATTTTCATTAATAGAAAAGCTGTGTCTGCACCTCCGTTTCTTAAGCAATTGTACACCATACAATTGTCCTGCTTCTTTCATTCTCTGGGGGTTGGGCATTTCCAGCTGACATGCATCGTATTGTACAAAAGACAACTGATAATCGCACTTTTCATTTACTTTTACTGTGTATTTTTGTTTAATCACCTATTGAGTAATTGTGAATTATTTTGTTCAGGTGATGGAGAAGACACAGAAGATACTATGGAACGATCTAACAGTGCTGTCGCCGCAAATGCTGAAGAACATGGAGAACAAAGTCATTTAATAGTATGGCAAGTGCAATGTCTTTTATCAGTGCCAATGAATGGCTAGCCTAGAAATTTTGGAAGTATGTTGATCCTGGTGTATGGTTAAGCTTGAATTTCTATAGATAAATCAAGGCGTTTAAACGGTTCTCGTGATATATTGTCGTGGAATCGATAAATTAGACCTATCATTTGGTCAACCGAATGCCGCATCTATTTAATTATACTTGTAGCGAAGTACGCAAACGAATATGCATAACAGCGAAAGAAAAGGAGATATTGTACAATTTCTGAGAATATTAAGAATCATTTATAATCATTTATAATATTTCATTACGGATGATAATTTCTAAACAAAAAATTTTCTTTCCTTTAGAATATCGTGTTAAGCAACATTGACAAAAGATTAACTTTTTAGATATGGGGTATTTATCGGGGAATTTTTGAAAATTGAGAGATAAGTAGAATATCTTAACGCAATGCTTATAATCCTTAGCTTTAAACTTTAAAAACGTCCTTTAAAAATATTTTATCGGAACACTAATTCGATGTTACGTATTGATAACGTAATTTGTAACGGAACTTCTTTCTCTTGATTATGCATGTCTTCTTTGTGCTTCGTTGAACGAGGCACGTATCTAAGAACTAGGTACTTGCGTATACATATAAGAAGTTTTAAGTATGCTTGGAATCAGTGTTGATTGAAGAACGTTGGAGGTTTACGTTTCCGCCAATAAATGTGATAATGGATAAAGATATGGAATAATGGTTTTCAAAGCTGCCGTGACATTTGCTACTTAGCTGCAATAAAAATCAGGATTACTACATGGAAGTTAGATAACAACCATTGTACAATGTTCATTTGCAGGGATGAGAGGTGCAACCGATTCACATAGTCTTAGGCATAATCTATTATTGTACATTTTTTCCGTTAGAGAGTATATTATTTTCCAAACTTAAGTGATTTGATTCGCTTAAAAAAAAAATATATATATATACGTATACATGGAATATAATATATTTTTTATGTTCTGCTACTAACTTTTCTCTAATATCACCGCGTTCGATCGCGCCTATTTTTCTTCTATCTTACAAGACGGTCTCTGAAGAGCGGTTTAATGAATTTATGTGTACATAAACTATTGTGAGATATTTGTATAGTGTTTTATGTAGCGTGTAATTTAAGTTTTTGTCCATAAACGAAACAAATGCGATTCTGGTAAATCTATACACACACAGATAAACACACAAATGAAATCATATATTTAATCTCTCATCGGTCGCTGTAACTTTATTTTTTGTCAATATTACTCCCTCCCTATAACATTACCAAAGACGAGGAACGATTTTATTGTATTCTTTGTACGATTTCAAGCGAGAGATGGTTTAAAAGTTGTGTATCTTAGCTAATGTATAGCGACCCGAACACAGTGTAGTACAACACCTACATGCATTTGAGACTTGGAAAAAGTCGCCATAATACTCGGGCTTATGAGAATTTTTGTAAATTTCTGTGTTATAAGCGACGAACAGTGAAATTCAGGATGTGTACAATGTATAAGGGCTGCGCATTATTGTGTGTGAGCTCGCTTTCGGTGTCGAGCTCGGAACTGTACCTGGCTCTGATGAAGCTGCAATGGCGTTAATAAAGAAAGTTGCGAAACAACACGTCTCGATTTGCTTCTCTTAGCATAAGCATACGATATTTCTTTTGAAATATTAATTATAGAACTATTCTTCGTTATAGTTTCTGTAATCTTTGAGTTTTGTTCTGGAAGATGTTTTTCTATGAAGAAGATGTATAAAGGTCCCTTTGAAAACTGCTTTTAAAAAATTTATTCCTGTGTGGTACGTTTAGTAAAAGGACAAATAATTCAAACGAAAATATGTTTGATCTTCAATAGCAATTAAGCATTTATTCAAAGTATGACCGCATTTTGTCTATTTATATGCACATACTTGGACATCTATCCACATACTTTCTATCATACTAGAGATTAATATGGAAATTAATAGAAAAATTTTCTTAATAGAAATTAAAATTAGCTTCTGAGTAGTACTTTTCATTTTTTCAAGTTACACAAAACAATTCAGAAACTAATCATATTCAGCTGACAGCAAATAAAGTAAGTTTCAACTTCTGAATTCAGGTGCATCCAATTATTTAAACGTTAGCTTAAAGTTTTAAGTTGCAATATTTAGTAAACTTTATAAGTATGTACGTATTCTCTAATCAAGAATTGTTTTTGATTTGTGGCAATTGTGTAACAGAGCTATACAAGAAAGTACATCCCAATGTTCCTAAGTTTGAATTATTTCTTTGAATATTTACATAGACTAACTTGTAGGGACAACATCTGATTGTTTTCCAAATAATCGCAATGACTGTTTATACGGGGCGAAGTTGGAGTATGGTTTGCTAACTTCATTTGCGTTGCCGTCCGAATCCTAACCAGCGACCTGAAACTTTATATGCATGAAGTGCAGTAATAAACAGTTCCTGCAAAGTTTCGCTGGTTTCGATGATACTGGCCGGACAACGAGACTGGGTTAGCAAAGCAGGTACGAGAAAATGACTTGTTCAAATCGATGTTTGTGGAACAAAGGTATGATGAAAATAGTACTTGTGCCATTCTTAATGTATTATGCGTCACAATGCTATATCTAGATGTTGCATTACCATACTTAATAGCATATTTGCCATAGAAATTATCTTCAAATATATTATACATGTTAATCCAGGATCATTATTATCACTACGGTAAATCATTTTTCATATTCTATCAATTAATATCAACGAATAAATGATTTATTATACGAATTGACAAAAGCGATTGAAAAAGCGATCTTGATGCTTGACGTTTAATGTTATGAAATAATAATTAGCGTGAGTGATTTTGGAAAATATATGATTTTTAAAAATCGGTGAGTTATTCCTTTTGAACAATGAAACACAATGCTTTCCATTTTCTGGCTAAATTTTTCCCACTAAGATCATTTGACCAGTGTTTATTTATTTTATGCAAGTATCTTTTAATTCGTAAAAGATTTTAATTAAGAGTATCGTTGTATCGTTCGATGACCATTGAAGTTACCATAAGCAAGTATCTGTTGGATGCTTTTTAAAACTCTGACCTTACTTTTGCAGTTGTAAGCAGTATCGTACTGTAACTATTTCTTTTTGATTAACTATCTGGATATAGTTATGTAAATAGATAAAAATAATTGCGCACTAAGTAGCATCTTTTATTACTTCAAAAGATTTATATGATCTATTTATCGATATGAGGATAAACAATAGACACCGGTTGTAAATAGATCATCAATTAATAAATGTAAATTTATTAAACACTTTATTTTTTAAGGAAAATCGCCGATTTTTTACCATAGAATCTTGATGCGAATACAGTGTGAAATAGAATAGAAAATAGAAAATATTCGGTCAGTATAGAAATCAGGGTTTGACTTCATACTCGTATTAAGTCATTTTTTGTTTTTATGAGTTTCTATAATTTTTGTGAAGGTATCCATTCCCGTGACTCATCACTTCAATTTTTATGCAATCAGTCTAACTACATTGTTCAGAGTAATTAGACAATTTCGCGTTTGAAAGTAAACAGTAGACTTTGAAAGATGGGCAAAACTGCAAAAAACATTTCCTTCGTTCTGCATTATACCTTTTAACATAATTTAGGTGCAATTATTTTACCAATTATTATCGAATTGTTGCGTATACATACGATCATATCTATACTAAATTTGCATAGTAGACAATTTCGCGTTTGACAGTAAAATAAATATCAGGTTTTGAAGGATAATCAACACTGTAAAAAGTATTGTTTCGTTCTGTAATTATAACTTTTTAAAACAATTTAAGGGAAATGGGCTTACCAATTATCAAATCTTTTCGTATATTCACTATCATATCAGTCATACCAAAGGTACATTCTGTACAGTAGAAGCTAGTTTCAATACATCGAGTACCCCGTTTAGATAAGACTAAATTTATTGTTCTTGTTAAAAAGGATTAAATTCTTGTTATTTCAAAATGCTATTCTTGCGATATTATTATCATTTATACAAGTAACAACAATAATGTAAAGTAATTCGATAAAGATTGCACGAAAGTTTTGTGAAATATCTCTAGTACAGTATAGTAATTAAAAATAGATTGCGATTATTTACTCAGATAGCCAAATCTACTTTAGCAAATTTTGTCGGATTTTATGTACAAAAAGCCTGTAGATTTGATACAGGATCTGTTATATTCGTTTATGTTTGTAGACTGTCAGCAAAAATATAGCAAAATCTGCTGGAGCAGATTGGTCGCAGAAATCGAATAAATTCTGTTCGTTAACCTAACAGTTGAAGGTAGTAGAAATCGAGCAAGTCTGTAAAGTCTGTATGGTGTTCAAAATAACACAGAATTTTCATCTGCTGCCTTTCTGCCGGCCGATTACGTTGCGCAGATACTGCATTATTTTGGCCACCAATTCGACGTTAGGTTAGGTTAGCAGTATCTGCTCGATTTCTGACGTGAATCTACTATTTGATTCTATTAAACAGGTATTGTTTGCAAAACGACCGCTAAATGTAGCGGTACATGACTATGATTTTGTCATCAAATTCTATCAATTCATTCATCAATATGTAGGCATATGGTATGAGGAGTTTATATAATTTCGCATATTATATACATCCTGTGCATTTTAAATTTTAAATTTTTATATTCCAATAAATGCATAAATATCCGCAGTTTAATAATTAATACGAACTATCTTACTATTTACCTTTTATACAAAGGGATTACTTGCTAATTGAATCTGAAAGATAGGGGCAAGACTTCTTTAGTTAAAAACGATGGAAACTAAGATGTGCAAAGACCGTAGCAACCAAGCCGCAGGTACCTTATTTCAACAACCAAACTCGTGGAATACAGATTTTCCCTTTTTTAAATAGCAGCTTATATTTTCTCTTATCTTACGCAAGATTGTTTAGTTAGTTTTTCACCGAACTTTGAGCAACTTGATTGCAACAATAGCCAAACTCTTGGATTTTTCGCCAAGAGTGGAAGTTCTAATTATTTATGTCCCCCTGGATATAAAAAAAATCGGAATCGTTTGTCTTATGTTTAAACTTAAATTTTTATTTGAATTTTTCAATTGTAAGAGAATTACTTTTGTTATAAAAATTATAATTTTGTTTTGTTCCATCTTTTTTTGCTGAAGAAAGTTGATGTAGTTAGTTTGTGTTCAATGTATTGCAATCCCAAACTTTTAATGAGTAAAATTTTGAGACGCGAAGGAACGTTTTTATTGTGCTATAACAAATTGAAGCATATAATGTGTCTACTTGAAGATTATCAAGATAAATATTTTTCTCGATGTTGGTTTTTTGTATCAACACAGGGAGTTTCAGGTCAAAAGATACTTATACGATAACAATAGAATCGTCATTTTTCTTAATAAATAGAAAAGGAATACAATAGTCAGACATCCGAGTAGTTTTACGAGCAAATTTTCAAACAATGCCGGAAATATTATGGCAAGTGTTACACAATTGTGAAAATATTAAACAAATATTACTAATTTGCATAAAAATGTACGAGAATTTGGATAAAGTTATATAAATTAACCATGTTTTTTTAAATTGGTAGATAATGACTCTTGCAACTGAAATTTAAGTCCG
The DNA here is from genome assembly GCA_014737365.1 of Bombus soroeensis. Taxonomy (NCBI): domain Eukaryota; kingdom Metazoa; phylum Arthropoda; class Insecta; order Hymenoptera; family Apidae; genus Bombus; species Bombus soroeensis. The sequence continues at coordinate 506,343 of JACXIL010000250.1, forward strand.
ACTAATTTACGTCTTTTTTAACAGCTTCTTCATTTTTAACTAAATCAAATTTCTCATCCTCCATCTTCCATTTCTATTTAACCACTTCTATTTAACGTTACGTTAACGTTCCATTTCATTTACAACATTTTTTCAAATCGATCTATACTATCGAATTCTGTTTTTTAACATCGTGGCCATGAAAGGGAATTCAAAGGATTCGCTTGATATTATTTTGTCACTGTTTCCTCTACATACAGTCTACAATTGTACGAAATTTGAAGACGGAAATTGAAGTGTTTAGAAACATTATGGTAAATATTGTTCGGTCTTTAACGGATTAAAATCATTGAAAATATTCTGCTAATGCAACAAAAATATCCCGCAAATATACTTGATATACATATACTATTTCGTGATATAGATTATAAATAGATCGAGACTAATGAAATTTCAGAATATTTAGTGTAACATAGATAATATACATATCTATGAAAAGTTTCGATAAATGTTCTAACACTTTGCAAATCTATGTTAAAAATAATCGAATTATAATGGATAAAACGCGTAATGATATCGAATGATCTCAACAAATTTCTCGAGCATTACGAACACAATGGTTTTTTGTTTGCTTTAAATTATCCATTTGTGGAAACTTTCAGTTCTTTTCCAAGCTTTGTCGATTTCTTAACACCGGTTGCAAAGAGAACAAAAAACGAGAGAGCAAGTAAGCGCCTATACATACATTCATCAACGCGGGGCAGAAAGGCAATTTGTACACGACGTACCGTGCCGAAGAATGCCGAAGATCGGCTCGGGCCTTATCCCGGTGATTCGGGCGATCTCGTTGGGTCGAGTGTTGACTCGTAACGCCGCATTGGCGCTCGTTCATAACTCGGCCGTCCTGGATGATAAAAGACCGTTGTCATTTCCACTGATCAGTTATTGTTTGGCACGCGGCACGCAGAAGAGCGTATTCCTCTCGAAGAAGACATCAAATAATACGCTGGCTTTTCATCAACTATTATTTAGAAGATATTGTTGCAAGAAAGAGACAGAAGACGACAAAATGTCCAAGATGAATAGAAACCCGGCTGCCGAACAGTTGACTGAATACAAGAAAAATGTACAGGTAAATCATGTGTGGTCGTAGTAACATCAAGGATATAACTACACTACGAATATTTATGCAATCTCATATTTCTACGAACTTATCGAGAAAAATACAGTTTAAACTTATTTACTTGCTTATTGTTTACTTAGTTATCACTTATTACTTACAAGTACTTTACTTTGGATATCTTATATATTTGGAATATTATTTTTGGATACAATGATGTAGAATCATTCAGGAAACGAAGTTTACGCGTTTCAAGTTTGAGGAAATAAATAGATATCCGAGAGCAGTATGAAGTAATTCATTTTCTACGTTTGTCTCTGGGAATCGCTGTATTAATTAATGATTCGCATTTGGATATTTAAATGTAAAACTCGCTATATCGTAGAGATTAATTCATATAACGTTTTATTGCAGTTGTATGGTTATTGTTAAACATACAACATACAACATACAACATACAACATACAACATACAACACGTACGTTTAGTTTATCTGTCACTTCGGTTCGACGTTACCATGCAACAGACTTTGATCGATGTGACAGATATAAAAATAGCTGCAGTGTTTATCTGTAGTTTGGTAAAGCGTGGGTGGGCGATTAGAATTTTAATGAATTCGTTCTGTTGCAATGACAAATCGAAGTTCGAGGGTAAATTAATATTGTTCAAAGGTAAAGCATTTTTAAAAATTGTAATGCGTTGAGTTGACCAACTATGTTGATAAAAAGTAATGATAATGATAGGGAGTAGCGTGAACTTTGAGCAATCGGTTCAAGGGTTATTCTTTCTAACAGAGCAAGTCAAGTTGTATTTTTTAGTACATTTCATTATCATCATAAAAATTCTGCAACGTCTTGACAAAAAGGAAATATTTATGATATTACAGCATTTCTTTACTCTATTGCAGATATGGTTATCATTTATAGTCATCATTAGTACATTTTGTAATAAAAGTTGTGTAGCAATTTATTAACAAATAGATTTGTTTTTCTAAATAATAATAATCGATTATTGTAAACTACTGCAACGTCTATGAAACGTTGACCCGATGTACAAGCGCAAAGTACAAGCGCAAAGTACAAGTGCAACGTGCAAATACGATTCGAATAATCAATATCACAGCGTTCAGTAATTTGTTTTAAAAGTTCTAATTTTTTACTAGCTAAAAATTGAAATTTTTCTTACAGTTTTCTTCAAATTAAAGATTTTATCACTTATACTATTTTAAGTCCAAGTGATTTTAATTATAATTATAAATATTCTCACCCCAATGTTTGATTTTAGCGTTTTTCCTCTTGTTACATTACGAATACAGGAGAGTATAAATATTAATTATAAAATTGAATGCTATATTTCCATTTGATCAATATGTTGCATATAATTCGTTCGTTATGTTGATACTATATAGGATGGGGTGGTAACCGTTGTACAACCGGGCAGAGGGTGATTCTGCATGATTATCGCTCCACCCTGTTCATTTGACGACTCACGATAACGACGATTCTTATACAGTCTTGCGTAAGAATGATTTCTTATTCATCAAGTAGTTTCCATTTTTACGTTTCGTATCAGAAATCGAAATATGTTGCTGGAGCTTTCTACTTATGATAAAGTACATCGTGTTATCGTTTTTTTTACTAATACCTCTCTTTTTTTATCAGAAACGTTCAAGTTCGATAGGTCAAAGTGTGCATGAAACATTCACGGACAGCAATCCGCAAAGATCGTTGAAATTATATGATCGTCATCCTTGAACTGATAATTATTATTAATATATTTGCTTCAAGTTTAAACTTCCATCAGACGAAGTTTATCTGACTATGCGAAGATACCAAGTCAACGATACGTTGCTGTAATCGTTGATTAACGAGGTTTCAATGCAAAATTTGTAGTATTTAGTCAATGATTCTTCCAGCATTGAATCTTTATTTAACCTGTGAGGAAAATTGCTTTTTATTTGATAATAGAAACACAATGTTTCAGATCGTTTTGTAAAGAACACGTAAGACAATGAAATTCGAGATACCAGTTTTATCGAAGACGAACACCTTCATCGTGTTCTTCATTAATAATTTATTAAAGTGCAATGTTTTGCATGTGTAAGAAGAAGCAATGCACCTTGACAGAGTTAGAGACATTTTTAAAGTCGTGGAAAGTGAAAATGCGCGAGGATAAGGTACACAGTATGCAAAAATGTGCAAGATATCTAAAGTAAAGTGCTCGTTGTAATACTCGAAGGGTAAGCCAAATTTTTATTTGGATGAAAACACAAATTTGCATAAATATTTACGCTCTAAATATTATTCTTTACAATTTAATTTTTTGTTTCGTACTCTGAATCAAAGCTCTCTCGAAAAATAAGTATAATGGCACAGGAAAGAGAGTTTAAGAAACTCTTATTAACATGGTAAAACGTGTTAGTCTAAAAGAAGTTAATATTCATAGACAGACGCTGATATTCAATTTTCTTTAAATCATCGCTGCAGCAATTTAACGAGTTATTTTCCTAGGACCTAGTATTTCATGATTGATTATACATAAGCTTGATTGAAACGATGATTCTGAATGGCCGCGAATTGCAATGAACTTACCATGAGTTGCCGAAGTAGGGAAATCTGATTGCATGTGAATAACATCATCTTACATATGAAATACTGTATCCTCAATGTAGATATGTGACAACGTAAAATTCTGTGTGACGTAATATATTTGATAGTACGCATATTCTCCACTTATATAGTTTGAGTCATAAGGCTGAATAGATTTTTATGATAGTCGATACACGTACGAGGACGACGTAATTTTCTGATAGTACGAAAAGCTTATTCAATTAGGAGAGTTTATTGAAATAATTCATTAAAAAGTATCGAAGATCTTTAATTTTTGATAGTTTCGATGGTACCTAGGAAACGTTATTCGTATAAAGTTTGATTTAAAAATAAATAATGCAAAATTTTTGTAGGCATTACAAATTTAATTTGTACTTCTTAATCTATATTATAGCGGTCGTCACGTGTTTGATAAATGGGTAAATAAAAACCATATATATGTAGTGAAATCAACAGTTTCAGTACTATATCAACATGGTAATTTTTTAACGTAAAAGATAACTCAAATTAATCTGCTAATGATAACTTACTAGATTGCAATATTCGATCAACTGTATCTTTCAAATAAACTTAAATATTTTTTGATTTACTGACCTATTTTCTCAGAATAAAATTTATTTTATTTTTATAATTTTTAGAAATCTTTCTAAAAAAAGAACAATTTTTTTCACCAGCCACTAAACAAGAAATTCAAAAATAAAAGACGCTAATCTCAAGTGTGATAGTAGTAATTTAAAATTTTAAATACGATTTATATTGTTTCTTGAATTTTTTTACTTTTTTGTTAGAAACCGCAATAAATATTAAAAGCAGAGGGGCTGAACGTTGTCCATTTACCATTCTAATATATAACGCTGTGAAAAAAGTAACAATAATATGAACAATAATAATAATTTTTCTTCGAAATGCTCGATGTGCTCACTCTGTTCGAATAGTTCGCGTGCTATCTTTTACTATCAAAATGAAACTGAGTTAGAATAGCAAAGTTCAATAGATTACCTGTTTCACCATGAACGTTGCGATAATAAATTCTCACGCGTCTTGGAACGATTGACTAATCGTTACGGATTTCTTTTACTATATCTCAGAAAATTGATAAATAAGAATTGCTTGATGATAGCGCGCGTAAAACTATCCCGGTTTGTGAATTGGAAGAATATCTATATAATCGAAAGAATTGCATGATTTGCTTTTCAATATCTCTCGTTGCGAAGAATTTTGTGAGTTTAATTTTGTAATCTGTGAACGATGATGATGTAGTTTTATCGATTATCATACTCGCACGTAAAGTTTTTTAAACATATTGTATTGGATTTTTTAATATTATATAATTAGTCAATAATAAATAATAAACGAATAAAATTATTAGTTACTAGGATAATAATAATAAATTAAAAATGTTAAATAATATTGGGCTACCAGTTATGCTGTTAATATTTATTAGTATTATGGTACTTTTATTTATATAAAAGAGAAATAATTTCGTTAGTATGTATCGTACTTGTAATGAATAATCATATTGCTCCATATTGCGTATGCAAATATATAGGTATATATATGTATACGATTGACGGTGGACGAAATGGAGAAAATAGAACGATGGCAATTAAGTAACAGTTATTACAGATAATTACTTGTGAACGATAAGAACGTTTCTATAGATATATTTTTGAATAGTGGCACATATTAATTGTCAAGCGTTAAGCTGTCAGACAATTCATCAAACTCATGAAAAAAAAACCATTACAAATGCAAAAAATTCAAGAAATATTCAAATAGTTCGAGCAAACTCTTTGGAATTCTAAAAAATGGCCAATTAATTAGCTGCATATGTAAACCACGCTAATACTTTACACATTTTTTAATTAAGAACTAAGAACAAATTTCCAATAAAAATTATGAACTCTATTTTTCCATAATTAAAAATTTAAATTTACGTTGAAAATGTTATTGAGATACGGCGACCAAAGTCCGATAATGTTTTAATTCAAGCGAATTGTATTGAGGTAGAATGGTGTCATTTTTTTAGGTAACGACAAGAATTCATGTTAACGTGTTTCGATCTTTATTTTCTCTTTAATCAGATTTACATTTCACTGCAAAATACCAGTACAGATCGATATTTCGTAGTTGTGTTTATCAGATGGGCACACGAGAGATGTCGCATGTTATTGTTCTAGAAAACTGAAATTATTATATAAAAAAAGTTCATGTTGCAATTCGTCACGAAATCGATTCAAATATTCCCATTAGAAAATGTGTGAGAAAATTAGGATTCTATTTTCTTTTTTTTTGTTTATTAGAATAATTAATAGAGCTATCTATTGATCTAGATCATAAGAAAATATCGATTTACAATTTTTTAAATTATGATACACTTCTCCGAAAGATTTGAAAACATTATGCATAAATAATCACAATAAAACTATGCTACAATCATGAAAATATTAACATGGTCACGTTAATAACTAATACAATAATATATGCAAATAGCAATTTTTAATTCTTTCAACCACGTTCCTCCATTTCAAAAAGTCTGAAATATTACACGTTAATATCCATAACAAGACAGCAAGTAACATTGTAAAAATATAAACTCGACACTCGACACTATTTTAATATAAAATCAGCGTTTGAAAAATTCTGAAAGATTCTGAAAAAATTCACAGACATGTTCGCCACGAGGCAAAATATCTCTGACTTGTTTTCATAATTTTTCATTAAGTAGAACGAAAGAAACGAAGCTTAAACCGCAAGTTGCGTTTCGTCCTGTAACTACAGAACAAGAAGGGTATTCTTCGAGATGTGTATTGAATGATACGCACTCAGATCAACTTGGTTTGGGGGCACGTTTGCTATGCTTATTCGGCTATATCATTTACTTGTTAATTGAAAATTTTACATAAGTCGGAAAGCCTGATTCTTAGAGATAAGTAAATAGATAAACTAATCGAATTCAATAGGAAATGCGTTGCACGATTTAGAAAAATAATTGTTTACGGCTAACTGAAAAATTTGCAGAATTAATTAATTAAATCGGTATTTCCCATAAAAATAGGAATTTCTTTCATACTACGATAGCATCACCATATTATTTCCATATTATTATAAAAATAGCGATTTCTTTCAATAAAATAATAAAAAAATATCGATTTATGCAATAAAAAGGATAGTTGGGTTGGAAAATTTTACGGTCCTATCATAATAGCTATTCCTATATCGCTATAATAATATTTCAATGAGATTTTAGTCCTTCTAGTGTCAAACAGAGGAAAAGATAATATTTGAGAAGGAGAAAATACGATAAGAAGACAATTGAAAGACTTGTTGCTTTATCATAATTTAATGGTAGTATAAATTAAGCAGCCACTAAAGGATGTTTGCGATGTCCTTCTCTTTCTTCAAAGGACTTGCGCCACTCGTAAAACTACGCTGATTCATGGTACACCGTAAAATTAATTTAGGAACAATGCCAGTTGTGAAACAAGTTGCAACATAAATTCCCACGCGATTTGTGAGACGGAGTAATCCAGGTTCTAAGGAGCTGTGCGATTCGTTTCGCGGAAAAGAGGAGAACACTGTCGGTTACATCGTCATAAATTTGAATATGACGTTTTATATTGACATGGAGCAGTCGTAATCTGAAAACTCCTTCTCTATATCATGATAAGTCGAATATCTACATTCTGTGTTGCGTAATAGTTTGGAGTGGAACGATAATGAAATTGTTGGAATCCCTTTGAAGTCGGCAATCAACCTATTCGACATTGTTACGAATTAAGGAATAGAAAGTAGGTAACACTACACACACACACACACACACAAACACACAAAAGTAAGTAAAATATTGTCATTAACTACTTGGGTAAAAATTTAGTCGATGGTATGTGAGCTATGGGTATCTGTTTAATTTCTAAAAGCAGCATTGTTTAAGTATCAGTAGATATTTATTTTGGACAAATCATTATAATAAAAATGGTATTCATTCGGGGTTGATATTAAAGTAAGAAATCAAATAAAAAAGGTTTTAGTAATGTTCGTTAATATTATTATTTGTATTTCAGAAAATAGCTTTTGTTTGCCTTCCAGTAGTACACTTCCCTTGTACACATATTCTTTTGCCTGAAATTATCTTAAAATAATGTAGGTGCAATTAAAGTTTAATGACAATTGGCAATGGTGAAACGCGTAAAACCGTTGTCAAAATAAACAGTTCAGACCAAGTGTGCGGTCTATTCAAGTGAGGAATGTATTATTCTTTTTAAATTTTTTATATATAATGTTCAGGAATTATTTTCTTCCTGATATTACATATTTGCAGTGGAAGATTCAAAGATCGAGTATATTTTCTATACGCAATTAACAGCTGGACGAATCCTTATCAAGTTGATACTGTTGTTTCATTGAAATTAACTACTCTCGCGATATTGCTTCAGTGAGAACAGATCACGTTTTGAAATTTTTGCTTGTAAGATTATCATTGAATGCATGTGATGTATGAATGGCATTATTATATCATTGAAAGTACCGATATAATTTAAACATTAAGATTAAAAGTCCAAATCTCAAGATAATGGATATTGAAATAATTTTCTAACTCTGTGTTGTACTGTAAATTCCTTTTCTTTTCTATTATTCAATATCCCTAATACGATTATTTAAAACCAAATTTTACTATCTTACTCCATCTACGTTACATTTACTGTTTAATTCTCGCGAATTGCATTTTTGCACAAAATTATCGAATATTCCTAATACGACCATTTAAAACCGAATTTTACTATCTTACTCCATCTACGTTACATTTACAGTTTAATTCTCGCGAATTGCATTTTTGCACAAAATTATCGAATATTCCTAATACGACCATTTAAAACCGAATTTTACTATCTTACTCCATCTACATTACATTTACAGTTTAATTCTCGCGAATTGCATTCTTTGCACAAATTATTTTGAAAACGATGCCTGACCTTTGAACACGCTATTCCGTACACTCGTCATATCGCATAAAAGGTCCCTTGCGCAAATTCTCTATTTACCATGTGGTATTTTTCCACTTCCTAAGTGGATCATCCAGTATCAGCTACTAATATTCAACACTGCTTCCAAGGATAAAGCATAGCTTATTTTTCTTCTTTCTTTACGTTTCATGACTTTTCAAAACGGAACGTTGATTCGTTTAAATTGGAAGATTGATCTTATGAAATAATGTTTTATTTCTAAGAATAAGAAAATTAGCTACATATCTTCCATTCTTCAAAAAATAAAGAAAAATTGTCTTAGTTGAACTCTTTCTTATTATCGACGAAGGTTGTCACATCAGTTTAGATAAGAATTCCTTTTTCTAGAAGAAGAAAGAATGTTATTTACGACGAAATATTTCTTATTCTGAAAAAATTAATTTTTTGTTCTGGAAAAGAACAAGAGGAAAGAAAAAATAACGTGCGTTAATTAGTACAGATTACTGTTTAATCTGAATATCCTATTTCATAAAATATATTCAATTCCACTATCATTTCAAAAATAAAGAACATCGGTTTCGTTTCAGCCACTATGTATTTGCAATAATTACACGTTACAAGGTAGACAACATATTTCATATTCCTTGTTGCTCCATTATTTCGTTTTCACCGGGAAAATTATCGGTTATCTCTTCGTTCAAAATAACACGTTATTTTCTTTTCCGTTGCAATTGTATTTTTTTCGTTAAAGATCGTATTTATTATGTGTTGATAAGACAAACGAATGACGCACGATAGTTGCATGTTTCTTTTTTTAATTTTTATTTCGATGCACTCGGACGATTCCATGCAAGATAATTGAATAGCTATAGTCGCGATTCTCCATGGAATTAAAAATTACCATCGAAATATTCCGTAGAATCGGGCATGAACGACGATAATTACTATAACGAGACTTCGAAGTGAGTCATGGACGTAGTCCGTGTACGATAAAAAATGGTATTCTGGATTCTGCAACTTTGAAAAATGGCACATAGTTACATATATCGATCACTCGTAGGTAACAGATGGGCTTGGTAACGATTTTTAGTTTCAAGTTACCGCTATATCTTCTCGGTAGATTTGCAAATGAATTGCCGATTGATATCGAGATTTATTGCTCTTGATAAGAAGTAATGCATGAATAATATTATTTTTTGTTAATCGCTAGATATCAGGCGATAGTCGTAAACTTTTCAATTCTGTATGTATCTCGGGTAGAGATTTTGATCCTTCTGATCTTCTTTTTTAAAGGCCACCCTTCTCTAGGTACTACGTCGTAACATATAATCTTATCAGTAGACATTTGTACAAATTAATATTTCTAAAGACATAACTAAAAGATGCGTCCTAAACAGAGGTCCTTTCATCCACTGAACGTTATAATGAACGCTTTACTTTGCATGTTTTATATACTTTTTAATATTACGTATATTCTTCTTTAATGTTTTTCAGAAAAATTCACAATTCTATCGCTAAAATTTTGTAAAATTCTATTTCTAATTCTAATTTTACTTAAACGTCGAATATTTTCCTTATTCAAGGACTATTTTATTGCTAATAAAAGCACCAAGAGGACTTAAATAACATAGAGCGTAACGCAGAACAGAGTAAATATTCAATTGAAATAATTCTAATTCAATCTTCTAATCAAATCTTCTAATTCAATTTGGAAAACAAAGTCTAAGTCTAAGTCTAAGTCAAGACTGGAAGTCTAATGTTCGTTTAAAAACCTCAGCTTGTGTCAATTTATTTATTGGTAGCTCATTTCTCATTTCGTACTTTGAGAGGCTTTGTTTTTACAATCCTTGTGTCTACTTTTTTCCCTGTGTGATATACACATGTAGTATCTTAAAACTGGTCTAGAGTAAGAATAAGGAAGGATGTTCTATTTAAAGTGAAGTTTAATTCTATTTTAACAAGCAATACCAATACAAAAACTGACTACGACATCTTTGTACGTCTTATTCTAACACTTCGTACGTCTTAACTCCCTGGTCAAAATATGCTGACCCTCAACCCTCGCACTCTTCTTCCACTCCTTTACTCATTTAGCTTTGACGTCACCAAAGCATGCACTCTCACTTACACTCTCTCTCTCTCTCTCTCTCTCTCTCTCTCTCTTTCTTTCTCTCTTCCCCAGCACTCTTACGACTTTTAGTTTACACCTTAAACTCTAACTTAAATATATGGACCAAGCGTATACCCCCCCCTTTTTCGATACTACACATATATCACACACATAAGGAATTTGAGCTTATATTTTTTATTACAAAAGGGCAGTGAAATTTGACTTGCGTAGAATTACCACAAACGGAAACACTTTGGCATACACAGTGCAACGTACAAAATGAAACTGTTCTGGTGATATGCGATGAGTTTCACCGGTTGCATATCTACGCGGCGTTTCGAGTTAATTCCGTAACAACGGATTAGTCAATGTTGACTTTGATTATGGAATAGTACTTGCGTTGCACAAAACGCAATCTCTCGTGTAACACAGCAATCCCATCACAATAATTCGCATCGACACGTCAGATTTACTTAATTGACCGCGAAAGAACGACTCATCGCCGCACATAAAATACATTCGACGTAATAGCCATTTCAACTATGTCGATTTAAGTTATTACCAAGCTGTTGAATGTTAATAAGGAGTTTCTCGAAATAAAAGAGTCACTTTTAGAGGTAAGATCGATTAACACTAGAACTACCGGTAATTAACAGGAAGCTATTTCTACCAAAACTAGTGAAAATGACTGGTCTTTTAAAAAATACGTAATAATAGAATATTTGTATATTTATTGATTTATTACTTTCTTACAGAAGCAATTTCATGTTATGTAGTACATTTTTTGGTATTACTAATCCATCTGGGACCATCGTCCCTAAACGAGGGTTGACATATTTATAAAATTGTACAACCAGTCATTTTCACCGCTGTGGTATTTCTAGCGTTAGCATCTAGCGATCTAGCGATCGATGCGGAATTTTCCTGATAACTGATATCGTGATATTGAATGATACGCTGTAAAAATTTGAAAAACATGTGGCAAGTTGTAGAAAACGAGGAAACCTGTTAATTGAGGTTCGATAAATAGATTGCAGGACCCTTTTACACTTTGACAAGTACCAGCCTTTCTGACTGGTATTGGTATAAGTAGCCTTGATACAAAATTATTTTCAGTTTGAATGCATACAAAACAAAATAAAATTCATTATATTATTCTTTTAGTTATCGTTGCGGAAGTCATTACGTTATTACGGAAAAAAAAATATAACACGAAGTAGGAATTTTAAAATAAAATTGTAAAAACAGCCTATTCGATTGGTAGTTCTAGTGTTAAACTATATTATAGACGAATGATAAAGAAATAATATATTAATTCGGATGCAAACGAAATTAGGCGACTCGTCTTAATAATCTAAATTAAAAATCATTATAACGTGACATTTGTCTGGGTAATAAAATAAATATAAAATATTTAATTCAAAAGTATAGAAATAAAGAACACATAAAAAAAATATAAGTTTCGAGTTGAGCGTGTCGAAAGAAATTGAATTTTAGTTTTAAACAAGAGCATGAAACGTTCTCCAAAAAATGTATAGCTCTTTCTTTATCAACGGTTTATTGTTTTCTTCAGGGCCAACATCATGTATTGGTAACCGGAAGTGGAAATCCGATCGCTAACAAGATATCAAGCTTGACGGTTGGTCCAAATGGCCCTATTCTGCTTCAAGATTCCGTCTTCCTGGACGAAATGTCTCATTTCACCAGAGAAAGGATTCCGGAGCGTGTGGTGCACGCGAAAGGAGCTGGTACGTTGACTCGTCACGTTTTCAACATATCGCAGGACATCTACCGAAGAATATAACGAAATATATATTCTATGTATACATTTTATGGCTATATGATAGCCTTATAGCTTTCGAGCTATAAAATGCAGTAGCTGGTCTTGCGATCTACTATAGCAGAGATATTTGAAGAATTTTTCAAATTATAAAGTGTGAAAAGTCTGTAAAATGCAATGTTAAAGCTTGAATTTGATCTTTAAGATCTTAAGCTTACGTACGTAACTCTAAAAACTTGTTCCTAATCTTTTTGCGTTGTAAATGTAATCTTTAACGCGGTCAGGAGGTCAAAAATAATATTAATTATGTTTAGCGTACTTAAGAGACACTATATACTACAGAATGAACGACTTAAATATCAAGAATGAACGAGACAAGACATGTTTAAATTACAGCGACACTTTGCTTGTTAATGTAAGAAATTAAATTAATGTAGGAAAGTGCTTTATAATTATTATATACATTATTTGTATCGTCGCAATATTTTTACTCGTCGTTGATGAAATTTCAGGAAAGGCAGTTCGATTACTTTCATCGACATATTAACGAACGTAACGATCTTTCACATCGTGGTGTCTAAATTAACACGTAACATTCTGACGAACCATCTCATCTGCTTAACGATCATCACCTTCTGTCTCACCGTCGTATTTCCCTGCCTTCGTTTCTATCTTCCACGAAGCAATTCACGAGAGTTGCAGTTCCAGATAGCAGCCTCGTATCATAAAATCCGAAGAAACGAGAATACAAGCGAAAGAAGATGAAAAAATAAGAAGGCCGCGCGAAAACTGAAAAGTCGTAGAAGAAGTTACATATGCACAGAGGAAATATCCATAAAACGTTCGGAACGTCGGAGTAACGGGGATAACCGACCGTACTACTGAATCGTTATCTCTTTTTTGCTTTTTGTTTGGCCGCAGGTGCATTCGGTTATTTCGAAGTTACCCACGACATTACCATGTACTGTAAGGCAAAGGTTTTCTCCTCCATCGGAAAACGTACTCCCGTCGCTGTGAGATTTTCCAGCGTGGGCGGCGAGTCTGGCTCCGCTGATACTGTCAGGTAATTGCCAAACGTGTACATTTCCGCTCGAACGTTCTCGCGCGAGATGCCCGCCATTCTTCGTCTCGTATTTCATACGTGTAGAAATTTAGTTATTTTCATTAGCCCCTTAAAAGGGAGGAAGAATTTCCGCGCGTCGTTCTCTGGCTGGGGACTGAACTTCAGGAAATTCTTGCTCGACGAAAGAACACGAAGATAAGGAAGCGATGATTTATTTCGATCGTTAACGATGAGATCAGAGATTTGCAGATCAGAAGTCTATAAATATTTCCTATTGTTCCCCTGCGAATCGCTTGCCGATTCTCGCGCGTTTGCCAGACATTTATAAAATAACGTTCATTGTAATATTTGACGGTCGAAACGTGTTTCCACTTGGAATCCGCCTGTTTAGTTACGTTTTTAAAAAGTGTAAAATTGCGTAAATATCCGCGCACGAATAGTTAAAAATAACCACGAAACGTACATAATGGATCGATGCTTGTACTATTCACGGACAGTTACTTGCAAATTACCTGAAAAGGTAGTTTACAAAAGCGTGAATGGCCCCAAGACAATGGAGACTAATGGCCGCGAAGGGGAAACTCAGGCTTCGCGCAATTCATGACAATTATGGGTTGCAAAAATACCGGAAACGGGGCTCGAAACAACCGTTGTTTCTTGCGTACAAATCAACCGGTTTAGTCACACGGAAACGCGCGAAAAAGCGAACGCGCGCGTCGTCCTCGCGATTAATCGGGCGACTACCCAATCGTGGAAAATTTCCTTTTTCTTCTCGAAGCTGTAGCTACGACAATTTTCGATGAATCACGCGCGATTTCACGCCTTTTGTCACTTTTTCTCAGTTGCGTTTTAACTTCAACGTCCAGTCGAGTGTCCTTTCGATCTTAATCGCGACTGAAATACGAGAGGAAGATATTTCTTCGCTGTGAAACTTCCTTTTATGCCGTTAATAGCAATGCTTTAGTCCTGTGAGTTCGTTTTTTCTTGATCATCTATCAATTCTTTGTTCTCTTTCGTCCGCAGAGATCCACGTGGCTTTGCGATCAAATTCTACACCGAGGACGGTATCTGGGATTTGGTGGGCAACAACACGCCGATCTTCTTCATCAAGGACCCGATATTCTTCCCCAGCTTTATCCACACGCAAAAAAGAAATCCTGTCACTCACTTGAAGGTTTGTTATCCGATCGGTTTAGCGAGCTGTATTTTACAAAGTTGAGATTTCTTCAAGACCTGCAACTTGCTCTAGGTCGTCTTCTTTTCTATCTGTTTTTAGAGGATATACCACGTTAGAGCCGGATCTAAATATTCATACGTTAGAGTTTTATTTTTCTATTCCTTCTCGGATAGTTGGACACGCAGGTTTTGGTCAGTCAGAGTTAGCCTTTCTGTCGCCTGTTACTTTAAGTTTGTGCAAGAAACGTTACGAGTTATATGGAGTTTATAACCGAGGATTATACTATTTTAATTTTGTATTCAAGCTAAATCGTGTTCAAATTTATTCTGTATAGTAAGAGATCGGTAATCGTGGTAGCTTTGTTGGCAGAATTTATTGTCTACGAAAGGGTGAAAGTGATTTTAGAACTTTGCTATGCTTTGTTTCTTGTATATGAATTCGTTTCGGGTTCGAATCTGAAACTTTAGCGTTTGATTAAGAATAAGCGCTAACACAGCAATATGAAATATAAATGTTTAAAAGCGTTTATAATATTACTTTGTCGCATTTCTTTTAAGCTATCCTAACGGAAATACGACAAATAGTACAACGAGGTAATTAGATTATGCGGTAGAAATAATAAAACATCTGCGAAGGATCAAACTTTAAGACCAGCTTGTGAAGTTTATTTCGCAATTACCAAGATTGTTAGAGTAACAGCTACATGCCAGGGTTCCCTGGTATCCGATCAGTAAACGATAAGTTAATTAATGTGAAATAGTATTAGAAATTTTCAGATACCTCTGGAGACTCGATTCAGGTCAGACAGTGATTAGTCTAAATCGGCCGAAACTGGAAACTTTCTTGTAGCGTAGGATTTCCTAAATACTCGTGACTTTCCGGAGTCGAGTTTCGGATACTTGTGAAATCCTACGTAGAAGCTCTTGCGATCCCCAATCGATCCTGTTCCTCGTGGAAAAGCGAGCGTAGCAACTTAACGTTGAATCAAAGCTTCTTGATCATCGCTGCGAACTCGAACGTAGACTGTGTTTTGTTTATTTAGGGAAGAACTTAGTGTACAGCCTTCGCAGATAATCTTGTACGTTGGAGAAGAAGAAAATTGCGTACAGTTGCACCCATCTAACGTTGTTTACGATTTATTATTTAGTGATACGCTATAGATCTCGGATATGTCGTAGCAATTGCTAGCAGTAACTTTATTTATTAAGGAACATAGTTAATTGTTCTCGGGTTCCTATAGTTTTTATAATCGCGTCCGTTTTCGTTTTTCTCGTCGAAAGACGCGTAATTGCACATTTATATGGTTGTTATATAGTTGTTAGCGTAGATGTGATTACATGTATGCCTTGCTATTCTGTGTACAGTGTATCCGCGTTCACTAATTAGCGCGCGCTAGTCTAAACAGCGTGTTAATTGAATTGTCTTGCATAGGACGCCGACATGTACTGGGACTTCATCTCTCTGAGACCCGAGTCAACGCACCAGATAATGTTCATGTTTTCGGATCGAGGTATTCCCGACGGTCATCGTCACATGAACGGTTACGGTTCCCATACGTTCAAGCTGGTGAACGCTGACAACGAGATAGTCTACTGTAAATTCCACTACAAGGTGCGACTTTTATTATACTTTACAGGATAAGCGTCGTCGTTTTGGAGAAACCGAGGTATATGACTTGTACGATACTAGGAAATAGCGAGAGATTATGCTTGTGAAAAGTGTAGAACGAAAATTGAACGTCGATGAGAAGACCGCGGCTTCTTAAGCTATTACGCGATGTTTGAAAACCTTAAAATACGTAGAATCAATATAGTACGCAAAAATATACATAAAATGTTTCAGATAAAATATTAATTACAATTTTTAGCAGGTGGAATAAATTGTTATTTAGATTTTATTTCTGTGTATACAAGAGAATGTACGGTCTATCGACGATAGTTTATAAAATATATATATATGTAACGTGATTAGAAGCTTTATTGTATAAAGAATGTAAAACCTTGAAAACGAAAAGAGATGAGTTTAGTTCTGTTTTGTTTTGTAGAAATTAATGATACAACGGTTCGACGCGTTTGTTCGTTGTAGCTATCACTGTGGTGAGGCAACTTTCTACATTTTTTATTGCGCGAACTGATAGTATCAGATAGTATCAGATTGTATTTTGCATTGTATTTTCTCGAAGAAGAAAAAGAAATCTTATTTACTTCTGTTGATCGTTTTGATAAAAGTATGGAAGCGCAGTTGAGCGATATAAAAGCACTTTAAAGATTCTTCTAAGGAAGGAAATTTTAAACAATTGAAATTAAACAATTAAACATAAGATACCGTGTATCCGTGTTGAAAATACTTGTATAGGAAAATTAATCAGTCGAAATATGTTTCCTTTCCCTTTTTATATTTCGTTTGAAAAGATTTGTATATATCAGTTTCAAAATTACGAGGTTTAATATTTGGTATTCAGTTAGTTTATAGAAGCGAAAGTTAAAGCAAAAAGACTCGTTATCAATAAAAAAAATATGTTTCATAAATAGCAGTGAATGTCGATTGCAGATACAAAACAGCATAAAACACGAGAAAGAGTACAAATAATGATATACGTGAACCGAATCGAATGAATAGAATGTTTGAAAATGTGCATTTATTTTGAGAAAAAGCCGGCCATAGCTTATGAAATAAATTTTGAAATAAAAGAATATGAAGTTGTCGATAATATCAAACCTTAGTTTATTATATATCACAACGTTAAATATTACGTTCAATTTCGTTCATCTGTTGAGTTTTAAAGATTATATACCATATTACAAATTTATATGCTTTTTAAATACATATACAATATTTTATTGTATTTTTATTTAACTTGATATAATCTAGCAAAGAATAAGGAAAGAGAAAAGTTTTAGTTTTCATAAATGAAAAATATTTCGTATGCGCATACTTATTCTTCTCTATTTGTTTAATAAAATTGTTTGAAATTGTTTCAGACCGATCAAGGAATTAAAAATCTCCCAGTCGATAAGGCGGCTGAATTAAGCAGCTCTGATCCCGATTACTCGATCAAAGATCTTTACAATGCGATCGCTACACATAATTATCCGACGTGGACGTTCTCTATTCAAGTGATGAAGCCGTGTCAAGCAAAGAAGTTCAGATGGAACCCCTTAGATTTGACCAAAGTAATGACAATGTAACTCGATACGTTAGATCTTGATAAAGTAATTTTATCGCGTTATTTTATAGAATACAGGTGTTAGTTGAAACAACAGAATTCAAATTTTATACGCAGGATTTAAACTATTACGTTTGTAAAAGTAAAACTAGATGAATATGCAGTCTATGATCAGTAACTATTTATCTTATAGCAACGTATCATATTTGGGTAACATAAATGATAGTAAATTTTCCCATTCAATTTCATTTATTGAAATATACGTTAAGATGAGATGTTAAGATAAGTTACAAGGAATGGCCATTGATTCTAATCGTGGAGAAATTAAAGATTCGTGTCGCGGTCGAAATTTTCAAGAAAATTTGCCATGGTAGCAAGATTTAAAGAAGCGCTTTGTTTCTAACTGAACAGGTATGGCCGCATGATGAGTTCCCGCTCATACCTGTTGGTAAGCTGGTGCTAGACCGAAATCCTGAAAATTACTTCGCTGACGTGGAACAAATTGCCTTCAATCCGGCTAACCTGGTACCTGGTATTGAAGCAAGTGATGACAAAATGCTACAAGGTCGACTATTCGCTTACGGTGATACTCAGAGGCATCGTCTTGGGGCGAATTATCTTCAGTTACCTGTGAACTGCCCCTACAAGGTAATTGCTTTCGTATGCATATGTAATATACTTGCATATATTAGCCAGCGAAAAAGATATTCCATCTGTATAATATGGCAATATGCGTATATCATAACCATAGTAATCAACAAATAGATCAATTTCTCATCTTTTTTTATATTTTTCTCAATAAGTGTATCGTTACTCATAATAAAAGGAAAAATAAATGAACAATCGTTCTATTTTCAGTCGATTTCCGCGATGGCGAATTATCAACGCGATGGCCCGATGACCTTCAATAATCAAAATGGTGCTCCAAACTATTTCCCCAACAGTTTCAGTGGCCCGCAAGAATGTCCAGCTGCTCGTTCTACAAGCTATCACCTGAGTGGCGACGTGGGCCGTTACGATGTACAAGACGAAGATAATTTCGGACAGGCGACCATATTTTGGAGACGAGTTCTCAACGCTGACGAGAAGACCAGGCTGGTGAACAATCTGGTTGATAGCCTTCGTAATGCGTCAACGTTCATCGTCGAGAGGGCCGTGAAGAACTTTACGGATGTGGACTCTGAATTAGGCAGAAGACTTACCGATGGCCTCCGTAATGTTGGCGTGAGGATCAACCTTTTTGGCAAAACGGCTAGCTTGTGAACAAAACAATTCTTCTTTTTGTACTATAATCGCTGTGCAATATAATGCTGGACTACATACGTATACTATCTAATAATTCACATTTTTCATGAATAGAGCACGTCGTTACTTTTGTTAACATCCGTTTTAAAAATCTTTTACATTATTTAATCTTGTTTTTTCTTCTTTTCTCCTTTTACTATTGTACTTTCATATATTACTGGCTTCGCTTTCCTTTTTGTTACTATATCTTTTACTCTATCGGCTTCGCTTTCCTCTTTGTTACTGTATATTTTATGAATCTATAATACGTTTCATTATCTTTCCATTGAGAAAAGAGACTCAATTAAGCGTAATGCAAAGTGATTTATACGATGCATTATCTGTACGACGTCTTTGTATCGAACAATTTGTACTGTTATATCACCAATATACGATATAAAAGTTTGTATGAAGAAATGAAAGATGTTTTGTAATTTAATATAAAAGTAAAATAAAGAGTACGGGAAACAAGGGAACTAAGTGATAAACATATTGCAATATCATTTCAGGAAAGTGATTTTGGACTTTTGCTTGAAGCTTTTCTCTTACGATATATCAATATTGATAGTAAATTATTCAAATTGAATTATTCGATAACGCAATGAAACTAGGTATTGAAATTGATTGGAAATCTTTTTACAACAATATTTCCTTTTTTTTTTTACAACAGTAAAAAGTTGAAAGATAGATTTAAATTAATTAGTATCTTCTTCAGATATGTGGTTGGTAATTTTAATATAATATAATTAGTACGCAATCACGATGTCTATTTATTTAATATTCGGTTCACTCGATGTACTGTTTATTCAACAACGAGACATAAATTGCTGCATTGGACAATAAAACAAGATCTGAATATCTCTCAATAAGATTAGGTCAGAATTATTCGCTGTTAAATGAACAAAGAACGTCAAATTAATTGTCCGCGAAAATTGTTTGCAAGTATCCTATTCAGTTTACGATTTCGCTAATTATTTTCGCCGAAGGAGAACACTTCAAATTTCGTATTATAACGTCTCAATCTTCTCCATTGTGTCTCGACATTTGCAAGTAACAATCAATCTAAAGTATAACAGACATTAATGAACAGGTATAGTACACGATAATATTTTTTAATTTCATACTCATAATTTAATTTTAGTTCAACCTATTACCAATGTTGTCTTATTTCATATTAAATCGATTCTATGTGACATAAAAAATATTATACACCTTACGTTAGACCTGAGTTACTTTATCTTATGATTCGTCAATAATTACGATTAAAGCTATATATTATATATAATAGTAATTACCGGGCCACGAATATTTATGCAAATTTACATGGCATATTTTTATGAAAATTTGCTTGTTTCTACAGAAATTTATTTTGTCTATACTTCTATCAGAGTACTTTAAGTTTCTACCAAATTTATATTTAATATAAACTTTGTATCATGCTTTGCTCATTTTTGCCAATTACGTACATTCTATGTGTTTCCTCATCTTTACATTTTCTATAAATTCACAAAATACCCATAATTTATTTATAAGAAATAGTCGACTATCCAGAACTAATCGATATCGTTCAATTTATAGATGCAACTTTAACGTTTCGTCCCTCACAGTCGGTCGTTAAGGAAATACGAAAAAGGAAGAATCAGCGAAGTTTTTCCTTGAGCAAGATAATCTCAATGAAGATATTAATAAACAGAAAAATGTCGGTTTGCGAAATTCTGGTTTATCTACGAGGAAAAATTCACAACTCCACGTCTACGGTGAATCCCGGTGATATTTACACGTTACTTGAACAAAGATGATATACATTTTATCCTACGTATGAGCAAAGCTCAGGGAACGAGATGACATGTTCGACAGGTGTACAATATATCTGCTTTATGGCGCAATGAATGAGCACATTATATCGTTATGTAAAGAAACAAAGTGAAATATTTTGTTTCTGATCGATTGTTTAAAATTTCATCAACCACTAGGAAAATATGGTATTAGCAACTCGGTTGAAAGAAAGAAATTGAAATATCGTTGAGTTTTACAAGTTTTTGACAGCATTGGTTCGTCTTATAAAATTTTGCAGTTACCGACGATTGATTAACAATTCTTAAATTATTTTTCATAGAAGTGGGACTAACATTAAAAGTATGATGTAGCTGTAGAAAAATTGTAATGGTGTAGGGTTACCAAGTGTTTTTCACGGTAGTTTATCTTACAGTATTGTAATAGCTTATACAGTTACAGTATTACAACGTTTGATTCAATTATACGTTTTTCTGTATCTTCTCTATCACGCGTTTATCAATTTTTGTATTACACAACGTAACGTTCTGTATCGCATAACGTAAAAAAATGAAAAGCAGAGTATTATACTTTCTAAGTTATGTCGCGTAGGTATTCAGGTGCTTATCTTTGAGTGCACAGGGAAGATTTATTTTTCGAGAAAATATGATACGAATGAATTATTACATTTAACGTAAATTAACTATGTATACGTAGTTTTAATTTGTTCTAAATAAAGTTTCTTAATCGAATGTAATATTTTACGTGTTCCTAATTTTCCTTCATAAACAATATCGTAGTATCTAATATGAGAATGTACGTCTACATCAAGAAAAACTACTTCTGTTTGAAATAGCTATGTAAATACCAAGTATATATATCTTGAAGGGAAGTAAGTATTAAAAGCTTTTAACTTTACAAAAAAATGTAGCAGTATATTTACATTCTGAAAATATCCAGGTTTAGCAAGTACTCTGTCTCTGAAAAATATGTAAGCGATGAAAATATTTAGGAATAGTTAAAAGAAAATTTTAATTATATCTCCCCTTAGATCTTATATCGAAAATAAATCACACTTTTGTATCGTAACGTTACCTTAAACGAAAAATTTTGCCTCCCGTTAAATTATATTAGAAGTTAATTAAAATTGTAATTTCTAAATAATCGACGTTTTCAATATGGGCGTGTCGATATTTTATTAATTTCCACTTGAAAACGATATGTTGTTATTTATCATCAGAATTGTTGCAAAATTTTCATCCAACCTCATTGTCATTTGTTGAACAGAAAAGATTTATAAATCTATTAGACGCATGCGATGAACCTAGCAACATACCTAAATTATTTCAAAATATTTTTTCCTTCGTTATAAGAGACAGAAAGCAAATTTTATAAAAATTTTTTTATTATAAAATAGGGTACAATTTGTACATTAATTTACAGTTATGGTTGGAAAATTATAGTCGCAGTTCGCAATAGGAGGAGATAAATCTTTGAAGGCTTTCTTTTATTTATATATTTTATTATTTTAAAGTGAAATTATATTATTTATAAAATGGAATTTACGATCAGATTATGAAATACAAAAGGAAAAAATCGTGACTTTGAAACATCGATCATAAAGACAATAATACTGATTGAAAGGAATAGTATGCGTGCGGGAAAACCCAATGTTTAAGATAACGGAATTTCTTTAACGTTTATCTGTTAGCATTGCGTATCAAAGAGCATAATCGGTGTTAAGCGCAAAAGTTTCTCGCTCTAGGAATCCCCAATTTGCATACATGTGTTCATATATCTTAATTTGGAAATACCAAAAATCGAAGCAATGAATTATATGAAAATAGGAGATAAAACTTATTTATCGAACAATGTAGAAAATTTCCAGTAGCAAAGAGCAACTTTAGATTTGTCGTTAGTTGATTAAATGTTTGTGCATTTATAGTAAACATGAAAGTATAAGAACAAAGAAGTATATGTGTAACATGCAAAAATATATAAAATATTCAAGCTCTTTATAATATTTAATACACATATTTAATACAATTTAGTTACGTTAGTAAAAATATAAGCTTGCATAAAAATTTGCAATTCAATTACGAGAATAGAAATATCATATGTTATTTATGCACATGGTTGTAAAGATATTAATTATGAAAAAAATAAAACGAAGAAAGGTGGAAATATTTTGATGCGAAAGTTCGATTAATTTTAATAAAAAAGCACACACATCGAGAATCAATATTTCTCTTTGTTCTCATTATACGCAAGATACGACCATTCTATTCCAATTTTCACAGTGTTCAACATTAACATTGTGCGTTATTCTATTAGAATCGTCTAAAAACATTTTGAATTTTATTTCAGTTCGGAAATCAGCATATTATTATTTCCTATTTAAGTAGTTAATTGAAAAGTCGATGAGGGAATGTAAAAGATATTTGTTATAAAAATTATCGGGTGAATTATGTGCGTGTCTTTTCAATATCTGAGAGCGTAAAACAGATTTAAACGAAAATATTTCATAAAACATCTAATGAAAGTATTTAATAGAATACCATGAAATTGTGGCAATTAATTTTATCATTTATGTAATTATAATTGTCAATTTTTAAACGTGACATATTTTCATGCATAATTTCTACAATTATAACTATCGATCTTTAATATTAGAAACAATATTAGAAACACAGATGCACTTATCGAAGTAGAGCAATTAGCAATTACAAAAGAGATAACATTTTTCTGTCTGACGCGATTACATAGCAAGAGTTCATTCCAGGTTTCAGGGACTTACCCGTATGCTGATGAAGAGATTGTCTTATATACTACACTTCATTGAGTATACACTTGTACACACATAGTTCAATGGACACGGAGTTGTATATAAACCGCGCCAGCTAACGTTCAATCATCAGACACTTGTCAGTTTATTCTTGAGTAACTTGGACACAGTCTACCGTTGAATTTTCACAAAAACTTTAGCCAAAATGGTGAAGGTCTATTTTCTTGTCGCTCTTCTCTTTGTGGCAGTAGCCGCCATCATGGCTGTACCCGTGGGTAAGTGAACCTTCTATCTGATTAAATAACTCGCAAATTGTCACGAATGTTCAACCGTTTGACGAAAATCTCTCAACGTTTCTCTAAAATAAAAGTCCGTTCTATTCGTTAACATTAATTTTTTAACACCCATATTTTTCGATCCTTTAATATCTTCTAATATTAATCTCTCAATATTTTCAATTTTCTCATTTAACAACTTTTAAATATTAACAGACTCGATACGAATTTGATATAAATAACTCTTAAAAAACTTTGCGCTTTTTACGTTTACGCGATAAATGAAAATCATTCAATAAGTTTAACTATTCGCTCAAAAGATACGCTAGCTAGCTATATATTTACCACAGCTGTATGGATCCTCCATCGAGAAGTTTTTCGATGATTATCAGATATTCAAGAAATAATTACCGGTTATAATAAGGGTAATTAGTAGAATAATTTCGAGTAAACGCAGAAAGACAAAACGTTGTTTGTTATTCGCCTTCGTTGTTCATTGTTAAAGACAGCTGCTGTTTTAATGCTCCACCATCTTCGTCTTTCTATTGAGAAATATCCGAGCGTTAATTTTCGATTCCTTTGCCAATTACCGTGTTTCATCTATTATACGCAGCAGACAGAAGGCTTAAAGACGTATTTAAATTTCAGAGGAGGAATACGAGCCCCTGGAACACGCTGGTATCGAGGAACGTGCTGACAGACAAAGAAGAGTGACCTGCGATCTTCTCTCCATCAAAGGAGTCGCTGAACATAGTGCTTGCGCTGCCAACTGTCTCAGCATGGGCAAAGCTGGAGGTCGCTGCGAGAACGGAGTCTGCCTTTGTCGCAAGTACGCGATTCCTTTAATTCCATTTGCCTAAGTTGTTTGAACTTAAACGACCAATCTTGAATGTTTTGCTACGACTGTTGATCGAAAACTCTCGTACGTTACACGTGATTCCGTATTAAGACTCAAGTTTGAAGTCACGAGATTTCTGCAATCTCAACGACGATCAAATCTTAAACGTTTTAGAGAATCCTTTAGTGATACTTTAGCGAATGTACTATCGATCGAGGATTCTCGAGTGTCAAGTATAATCTTTTCTATTAACAGTTGAATTAATTTCCTCAATTTGTTCCAACTTAAGCGATGGCCAAGTCTTAGACGCCGTGGTAGTCGCACAATGACCAAGTCTTGGACGCACTGATATTTTAATAAATTCGATGTCCACCGTTTAAGTAAATTTGATATAGTTGGAAAATTCTCGCAGGTTAAACGATTATTAAATATAGCTAAGTTTCAGTTTATTAAATTTCGAACGAGTTGGATTTGAACGACGACTAGGCTTTCAGTACCATAGCGTGGATTCGATAATCTTTTAGTAAATTCAATGCCCATTGAAAATTTTCCTGTTTTTTATAGTACCACAGATGTTTCAGGAGAGAATTCGTGTTTTAGTTCGCTTGGAAATTTTCTATTGTTCGTCGTGTCGGACCTCGTGTCACGTTGATTATCGATAGCTCACGCTGTTACCATAGATGAAGTTCCTACTAGATGAAAATTCATAAGATTTATTACTAAAACGAAGCGAAAGCAAAATTTAGAGGAACAATCAGGAAGCTAATTATTATTGCTGTGCGTAATCAAATATCCAAAAATAATCTCGTGTCTTAATTTTGAAGTATCGTTGGAGGTAGCTAACTTTCGTGTCATTTGGACGTGTTGTAGATATTTCAAATGTTCAATAAACGAAAATACTGTAAATACTGTGAATACTGTACAGCTATTAGACGTTGCGAGACTTGGAATATTCTTAGAGCAGAAAATGGGGAGTTCATGTGGTTTTTCTTGTTTCAGGACCACCTTCAAGGATCTCTGGGACAAACGTTTTGGTTAAATCCAATTCTACCAATGCTACACCAAGCTCCGACAAATTTTCCATGCAACGAGGGATACGCGACGAAGACGCGACTAATGTCAAGAAATTACCAAATATTTAAAAAACTACGCTTATTTTATTATAGTTATAGTGAATCTTTCCTTACTGAAAATTCCGTGGAGCTTAGGTTGTTAAAAGCCACTTTATTTGATAATACAGTTGACGCTTTTAGACAGAACTATTATACAGAATAAATAAAGTTTCAAAAGAAGAAAAAACATAAGCATCAAACGATGATTTTTCCATCCTTCGTATTTTATCCACAATTAATAACTATAAATAAAACTTATTAAGTTAACCGTGAAATTTGATACACGAGAAATCTCAACTCTCTATAGAGTAAGTTTTTATAAAAAGTACAATTCCAAGGAACATAGGCGATAGATCGATTCGATTATTTATAGATATTTGTTTATTCGTTTCCGAATGAAGAAATTGGCTTTGATAATTATTTCTCGGATATATGATAATGTAGGATCTTTACTACAATTAATTTATTTAAAATAAATGGATTAAACAGATGTTGGTTAAACAGGAAACGATGGTTGTTTAACGTGAACTAATCACAATAATGTATTATAATTAAGACAACTAGATAGTTAATTTGCAACTCTCGTCACCAAAGATCCAACTCTCTCTCTCTCGACAACGTAATTCGCACTCTCTGACTTCTCGATTTACAATGACTGTTAATTCGTCCGACTATGGTGAACAGCGAGTAATTCCAACATAGAAATTCTTCAACGCTTCCAATCGGAAACTCTAATATCCCTGATAGATGCTCCTTGATATGTTACCAATGAAAAAATACATCGAGACCTCAAGATACCCACAGTCAAAGAAGAAATATTAAAATTCAGCAGTAGTTGTAGCTTAAGAATTAACAACCACCAAAACCCTCTAGTTACTCAATTACTCGACACGTCGGATCAAATCCGCAGGCTAAAAAGACAATATCCTCTAGATTTAAGCACTAGATTCAATTAGAATCAAACACACTTTATACTTTTAATCATGTTATAGTACCACGTCAGAAAAGCTTACTTAAAATTCTCAATGAGAGAATTGATTGTAATGTGCATCCAAAGAAAATAAAAAAAAAAAAATGGTCCCTTAGCAACCCCTTGTCTTTTGTCTTAGCCCCACCACGCACCTGTTCCGCAACCGCTTGTTTATAATTTTTCAGATATCTTTTAGGCCTTTCGTCCACGATACTACAATAACGCGAAAGAGAGGAAGGATGTACGTTTACTTGCGCTATATTCTGAACTCGTAATCGCTTTGGTCGATAATTCCAATTTTAATTTCATTTTCGTGTATCTGCATTTCAGGGACCTAACCCATAGCGTAGCCGCTTTCAATTTAATAAGAAACGCGGTGCAAAGAAAGATCAATGTTTGTAGTACTTCATAACGAAGCTATTATCTATTTCATTTTAATTCTCATGAATTTTCTGTTTGCTCCCGTTGATAAGCTACGTTGCGCGATACTCGCTCCCTTTTTAATATCGTTCAGATTTAATTCGATTATTATGGTTAGGCTGGCTTTAGTTTCTGTCGTAACATTATCCTCCGTTTTATTTCCTTTACTTGTACGGCTAAATGAAAGTAGTTTATTTTTATAGAGTTAAGATTAACTCTTTCGCTTCGGCTGCCGCTTATAGGCGGCGGCCGCGAGATGACCTGTGGGTACGAGCGTCGTTTATAGACGACATTCACGAAATGACCTGTGGCTACGAGCGCCGCATACAGGCGACGACCACGCGACGAATCTTGGGTTCGGCACCCCATATATCGGACATACACCAATACCATCTATAGTTAATATTTATTGTATTATTTATTATTTATTTATTATTATATTATTTTATATTATTTATTATTTATTAATATTATATATTTTTTCGTTATCGGCAGAACATTTTCTGTTGATTTTATTGATGTATTGGATTAATCACTTCTTAAAAGTTACTCATTGTTGAAACAACATCAAAACGTTTTATTCCAAACGATCGTATACTGTTTCGTGGTAAAAAATCTGTTAAATCCATTGACAGTGAAACGATATTTTATATACGGTTTTTACAAGAATTATTGTTATTTAAGACTTGGGAAAACGTATATATAGCAACCACGCACACTGTGCGCATTTCTGGCGCGCGTTTTCGTTCAGTGACAGTACTTCGGCGGATTGGATTTAAAAACGTAGATTTTCAGTAAAATCTTTATCGTTCATTTAGTCGAAGGTCAATCTTGTAATAGTTAATTATTGAAAATTTAATTGAGCGAAATACTTCATTAAAATTTGACGAATATTAGGTGTATAAATCGTAAACATTAATTTCAAATTAGCATGTTAACTTCCCCGAAATTATATTTAATAATTATAGTTTGTTATTGTATTGTAATTTTAAAGTAACGCGAAATTGACGGGAAAATCGGTTTCGTAAACAATAATAACTTTCATTGTTCGCTATATTAATAATCAGAATCGCTTATCGAATATTAATGACTGTATCTGTTGTATCATTGATGTGTACGACTGATGCGTATATTAATGTTATTCCGTCGTAATATTTGATTATTCGAAGTTCAACCAAATTTTAATAAAATTTCTTCGAAATTCCTTTTTCTAATCGTACGACTTCACTCGCGATATTTTTCGTTAAAAAATACGCACGTACAATTTTCCTTGACAATTATCCTACGATCGTACATCGTATTTGGTAATAATAATCCGCATCCACTGCAATTATTTCGAGTTTTATAAATAACTACGTATAGCGATTAATCAGTCACACCGTTCTTAACCGCATCGAGATAAAGCATACGTGCTCGTTGACCTAACAATCACGGAACAAATTACCATGCGCAAAATATCTACGCATTAAATACCCATAAAGAATGACCGTTTATGTTGTTACTGCAAAATATTGCCTTTCGATATATACGAGGTCATGCGTGAATTATTTTTGCGATTATGCATAAACAAAACGTAGGTATAAATTCATCGGCTGCCACATCGAAGCAGCAAATCGATTTATTAAAGATTTTTGTTTTCACCAAGCGACAAATTAGAAATCGATTTTCGGTTTTCGTGTATTCCAACGATGACAATTTGTTTCATTCGGACGTCTGTTGCTCCTCCCACGAAGAAAACGAACGACGCAGAGATATACAGGAACATCCTTTTATTTACCAAAATAATTACTCTTAGTTTGATGAATGTTCTCTTTACATTCTACGCATCTTCCTTTTCTTTTATGAAAACAGCAACATAGCTTTTTTGGTCCCTCAAACAAATAACTTGATTTTGTATAAAACTTCTTTTATAAAATGATAAGAAAAATATAGATAATGTGAAAAAAAATTATTAATCGAAATTAATAACTATTAATGCCACTATTTTGATAAATAAAATTATGATTCTGCGCAACATTCTTCTCGCAGAAGAAACGTCAAAACGTTTTCGCTTATCTGATACAGTACACAGTAAACGCGAAACGATCGAGGAAATTTATGAAATGGGAAAAATTGATATTTTTAAACGTTTTTGAAACGAATTTAATTTAATTCGATCGTCTAACCGAATTATCTTCGACAAAGGCTGGAGGAATATACAGAATGGGGATCAAAATATAAGATTTCTCGTCAGAAAATTGCAAGGAGGAAAGAAGAATAATTAATCGGGACGATTGAAGCGGAATCTTATATTGACTCGAACGAATCTTCCAATAAATTGACTTATTTTAATCATCGAGAAATTCTCTTTGCCCGAAGCTAATATTTGAAAATGGCCCTTTATTCAGGCGTATTTCATCTCTATTAATAAAATCTGATATTCGAATCAATATAAAAATACTATAGCGAGTACCATTCCCAAGTTTCGTCATATAATAATCACCACAAATCCAAACCTCCGTCAAAATTAAAATCAACTAAATCTCTTCCTTCCTCTTATCAAAAAATATCTCCTCCATTCGTGTTAAAAAGAAGAAAGAAAGAAATTTCTCCCTCGGAAGGATCGAGCATCCGACGTATGAATGACCTCGGAGAAAACTCGGCGCGTACTATCTTTTTGCCTAGAAAAGGTTTAGTCCGAAAGAGGAGGAGTGAAGGACCGTGAACGAACGAAAGAGAGACGAACGTATAAACGAGAACGAAAGTAAGAGAGAGAGAGAGAGAGAGGAAAGGAGTGAAAGAGAGAAAGAGAAATTTGGATCGGTAAAAGAGCACGAAAGGAGAAAACACGACTGGAAAACCAATATGCCTTGTGCTTCGGTGTGCAATTAAAAGGTCGAGAGAGTTTACTGTCGATATTTTTCGACCAGCAATTATTGGAATCTTTTTCTCATCCTCCTCCTCCTCCTCCTCCTCCCCCCACACCTTTTCCCTGATATACAGCCAGGGTATAACCGGATCGGACTCGCCACGACCACGATAGTCCTGCAGGACTCTTCTGCATGAAGAGCCCTTCAGAAGCGGACAAATGCGGCCACTATATGCACTTATGGTTCTTTCCACGCTTTCATTAAAAATTGGACTCTGCTCTCCAAAGCACCTTCTTCTCTCTTTTTCTCCTTTTTTCAACCTCTCTCTTCCTCTTTTCATCCCTGTATCCGTCTATTTCTTTTCAATTCCTATAGAGCTGTCTTCGTTCAACGTTCTCCTCTATTCTTCCACATCGGTCCAGGCCAGGCTCCGGCTCTTTTTTTCCTCCCTATCCTTTTTTTGCCACTTCTCGTGGCTCGTGTGGATCGCCAGGATATAGCTCGATGTCAGTCATATTCGTGACTGGCTTTTCATCTTTGTTCGTTCGCCGGGGTCCGTCCTGTGTTCCGTTGAAAATTATTTCCTCCGGTATTCCGCGCCGGGCATTTCGGCCTCTTCAGCTGGAATTCGGATAGCCGGATAGCCGCGATGAATCGCGAATAACCGCGTACACCGGACCGAACTTTCCTCCTGTGGATAACGTTCGTTTTCCGCGTTAAATCGTTCGCGGACGATCGTGACATTCGCCCCTCTCTTTTTCTTTTTTCTCCTCGTTTAAGAAGATTTTTGTCGTTAATTTGTCACGAGATCATCGTTTCTCCGTGATTTCTCGATCGATCGTCGTTAACACTAAGTTTAACGAACATCAAGGCATCGAATTTGCATCGACGAAATTGCAACGAAGGGAGAACCAACAAAATTGTAATCGTTGCGAACGGTAGGTAGAGATCGTTTGTATGAAACGTTTTGGTGGCGATGGAGAAACTGGTCGCATTGACTCTCGCCGTTAATGAGGTCGAATAGAAACGATTTTTCCGATAATTCTCTTCTTTTCTGTGCGTTATGCTTGGCGAGTTTCACAGTACTCGGCGACGTTATTTTTATGTATCGTTGATTTAGTCAGTGAATTCGAGTAAACGCCATCCACGTCTATATTTTTACTTCTTACACGTATACGTTTCCTCTATGCATGTAGCAAAATGAAATTTCATAACAAACGAAACGGTGCAGGTATTTCTTGTAAAAGACAACAAAAAGTTTTCTCCATTATTCGCAACGATATTTCGTAATTCTATGTGTATGCGCATATACGTGGAATTCTATTTAAACGGAAAAAGCTTTATTTTTTTAATAACGTCATGTATGAATTCGAAAAATCCGATTGTTTAACGTACGCGCCAACGTTTCGTATTACCAGAAAGTAAATAGAACAATACGAAACACTTCGTGCCATTCGCAAACGTCCGTGTACGTTGCCTTGTAATTTAGGAATCGTTTCTAACGCTGGAAATTAGGAATTAAACGACCACGATAAAAATCGAATATTTTTTAATTCTCAAAATAATAAACGTAAATTACCTTACATTTGATAGACAATATTACATATTGAAAGAGTTTATTCGAGTCCATATTACGTGTTTTTCTTTAGAATTTTTCTCTTATTTTGTGAATGTTTTAAATGATTAATCGTCAGTTTTATTAATAATATCTTAGACGTGGCTTTACGTCGTACGATAATTTTCTTCGCCTATTTTTTTTTTCCTTTTTGTTCTCCTTTGCTGAAGAGAAACGTTGTTGACGCGCCTACCGGGACAAGTTCAATTTTTGTAAATTCGTTCGATAAACAACTACATGCGATCTAATTCGCGCCATTTTTCGTCCCGTTTTTTTTTTTTCAGAGCACACACGTGCGTTATTAAATACACGACGAGAAAAAAACGCAGCTGCGAGGTGAAATTGCATGCTACAGCAACAACAAATCTCCGATGAAATTTCGCATTCAATTTATAACGCGTTGCAATTTCTAGCAGCCACGGTCGTTCGCCGGAAATTCATTCGTTTTCATCGCGTATGCGTGTGCTGGTCACGTAGCCAGGATCTTCGATCGTTCACAAAGAGATGTCTCTACTCACCTGTGTTTTTACCTGCAAGTTGAATCTCCTGATCGCAGACAATTCTGTCGCTTACAACCAGTGTAGAACAGGCGCATCTGGCGATCGGTAAAACAAGAAATTCATATTTTCGACTATTGAAACCGATTACCTGGACCATGTCGGAATTTAGCAATTTCGATCCTTTCTACAATTTGATATGCACAAATTTTCTCAAAATAAAAATTTCCCATTTTTCGACGCAATGATACATGTCACGAGCGCGTGTTCAAACAGGTGACGCATAGCTGAAAGGATTAAATTCGGTTGCGAACGCGTGATTACGGTATTCGATTTCGAAGGGGCAATCGCACGGCGATACGCTCGCTTTTACGGCCGAAAATCGGCAAATCACGCGTTGTTAACGGAACGCAATCATCGATGGCGAAACAGCGGTTCGCGATTTGCATTATTCTCTAACTTTTGCTGCGCAATCATTTTCCAAACATACACACTGTCTCGCCAAAGTATTTCAACTACACGTTATATACGAAACTTTAACGTCTATATCGTACGCTTTGTATGAAACATTTTGAAATTTCATTAGCATTGTAACGAGACACGATCGTACTGGTAAAGTTTGCAAACTATTTGAACACGTATATAGAAGTTACAAGATACTTATCGCAAACGTATGGCGAAAGATAATAAAAGCAATTTGGACGTACGGAATACCACTATGGGGGACATCAGCAATGAGCCACATAAATAAACTAGAGTCGCTACAATCGAAGATACTGAGAACAATAGTCAACGCTCCATGGTATGTCAGAAACGAGGATATACGCAAAGACCTAAAAATGCCAATGGTCAAAGAAGAAATCGGTAGGTACGCAGAAAAATAATTAGGTTGCCTGAAAAGCGCGTTTCTTTCGCAAACGTGTTTTTTCCAACAGTGCAGCTTCGTACAAACGTGAAAGCAAGTCTGTGAAATGTCGCGGTGTTTATCTCGACAGAACAAAATGGATCGTACGTAATTCGACAAAATAATGTGAAACGAAAAACGTTGTGCGTCTATTATTTCCTCATAAAACGAAAGAAACTTTTCGAACAACCTAATACAAGTAAAAGAACAGCAACACATCCAAACGAGCCAGCTTTTGCCGAGCAAAACTCTCATAGAAAGAAAACTAAAAAGAAAATACTCCATTGATCTCACTAAAGAAATAAAATAGTCAAACTCGAAGATGGTATCTTGCTGGGTATAACCATCCACATATTATTTAGCAATTAAGCTAGAAAAATTTACCAAATGTCCAGTTGGACAAATTGTAAAGTACAAATTAAACAATAATAAAAAAAACGTATGACATATATCGCAAGATATATACCACAAACGCGTTTAGTAAAACCGCTTAGTATGTAACAGGCGCATGGTCGTCTTAAGCGTATAACAAGCGTTAAATGTGGACCGAAAGATACTGAATGTTGTGATTTATTACTGGATGATAGATAATTAACCGTTTAAAACACTTTGACTGCCACGTTGATCAAATATAACCGGTCACGGTTTCTTCTGTGACGCCACGGTGGTCACTGGTGACCGGAGCGCTTGAACTTCTTACAATTTAAAAAATTTTTTTGTTTTATTTGGAAGTAATTTACAATCGATTCTCATTGAGAATTATAAGTAATTTACAATCAATTCTCATTGAGAATTATATTATTCTGACGTGGTACTATAACGTGAATAATAAATGATTATCGTATGTTTGATTCTAACTGAATCTAACGTTTAAATCTAAAGAGTAATGTCTCTTTAGCCTACGGATCTGATCCGTTGTGTCATGTAATTGAGTAATTAGTGGGTGTTGCGAATTATCGACTAAAGAGCAATCGGTCTGGTCAAACCGATCGGTCGATATCGCGTATCTCGAATGACTTGACGTTCAAAGTGGAGGAGATTAAATAAATCGAGTGTTAGATTTATCCAGCACTGTATTTGCACTAGCTGTATAACTCAACGTATGAAACGATGAATACTGCCGTTGATCTTGTTGAGAGTCAAGTCTTTAAACCGTACGGTACGATGGCTGATTATGAACTGAACTCCTACGTTGCTGATTCTCTCTCCCAGCCGTTGGGTTTCGTCTGTGCCCCGTGCCCTTCCAGTTGGTCCTTTCCAGAGGTTTTTTTACCTGACTTCGGAGTCGTTGGGTTTACAGCTCTGGGAGGACATGTAATTCGGAATTTCCTAAAGAAGGGAATGGACCTGTCTGTGCCATAAACGGCCGCTCAAAATTCCGAACAGTGGGTTTTGGTGGTTGTTAACTCATTTGCATCATGGCTGTACTTGAGAGAACAGTCGCAGACATCAGTGACGTTCAACTGACGACTGGTCCCAATCATCGCGCGCGGTCGGTCGTAGGTGCAGTAAACGACATCCGAATTCTTCATGAAGTTTATCGAAAATTTACTGTTCAAAACGATTGGTAGACAATGTTATTTCGCAAACATCGCACCTTACATTCTCTATAACAGAGGAAACAAGACAAAATTATTTATTTAAAAAAAAAGAAATAAGAAATTACATCATATTATTTCTCGTGGAATTCTTTAAAATGGTCAATACAATAAACTGATATAGGCGAGATGCTGACAAACGGGCCAAACGTGATGTATCACATCTGAAGAACACTTAACGACTGAAATAAAAAGCAAACGCAACGCGCGTGATAATCTGCGCTTGGTGATAGTAGACAGTCGCAGCGCGCGGATATATCCACGCTTGGATGCAAATTAATTAATTCCTATGTTATATCTATTACTGAATTTGCATATTTCTTCTCTAACTGTAGGTATCTTAAGGTCGCGATGTACTGTTTCGTCGGTAGCATACCAAGGTGCATCTATTAAGGATCTTAGAATTTTTGATCGGAATCGTTGAAGAATTTCTGTGTTGGAATTACTTGCTGTTCCCCATAGTTGGATTCCGTATGTCCAAACAGGTTTTAATATGACTTTATATAGCATTATTTTGCTCTGCACGTTTAAGTTGGAACGTGTGCCAATGAGCCAGTAGAATTTTTTAAATTTTAATTTAAGTTGCTTGGATTTATCTACGATGTATCGTTTCCACCGACCAAGTAACGTCGAAAGAATAGAGATATGTGCGGCATACGAAGTAGAAGTGCAAGACCAGAAAGATACGAACGGAATTTATCTTATAAAATATCTCGTAAACCAACTAGAATTATGTAATAAATAATAATAATACTCGTAAAAGGTATTTAAGTAAATGTTCGAATACTTCCACGAGGCTTCTTGTATTTTCGCTTCATCGATTTCTCGTTACACGAAAGTTGTTCTCCTAACTTGCACCTTTTATATTTCAATCTCGCTCTTATTTCAACGAACAAAAACGATTTGCAGAGGCCTCGTAACTCGCGTTTCACGAAGATATTTGATACACAATTTTCAAGAACGATGTATCGTATTTTCTTCAAACTCGAGATATCTTTAAACGTCAGAAACGGTCGTATAAAACGACCGAGTAATAAACGATCGTATAAAACTCTGGAAATAAACTCGAGGGAATTATCTTATCTATCTATTAGCTAAAGTCGTAACCACGTCGAAACGTTGCAGACATCGTGTAGAGGCAAGCGGTTGACGCTGATGTCCCCGAAACGAGTGACCGGCTTGGAAATAATGCGATCGCAGGAGCGCAGGTCGGTTTGGTCGGTAGGCGAATTAACGCTCAGGAAATCGGATTACGTCGTGACCCACAGCACTGACTGTCTACTAACTCTTGCATTAGCCTCCGTTCGAGCAAATTGCGTTTAGCCTGGACTAAGAGGAGAGGACGATCGGCTTGCCAGGAGTACTCGACCGAGGTAAATTGGTAATTCGCGACTCGCAGAAATAACGTGGCCGTGGAAATACGCGGGATTTGGTCGACCAGACGCGGTTGCTCCCTTTCATTATCGCCAACAGCTCGTGCTTTCACGGTAGAAGTTATAAATCGATAGTAATGGTGCGCTGATTCGAAGTCTGTTGGGACGTGTGTTTCAAGAGGATTGCCCTTTGTTTCGGTTCTATCTCCTGTTTTTCCTTTTTTATCCTCGAAATCGGTAATTTTACAGTTATTAATTAGAGAATATCGATCGATCGTGGATTAATCAACGCGTTCAATGCGACAGGGATTTTCCTTTAGCAACGTATTTATCCAGGCGTCATCAGAAAAAAATAGGAAATTCCGATCACGCGTTCGTTCGCGTCTTTCGCATTGAGCGTGTTAACGAGAGAATACCGATAGCTTTTGCAATTGCCGAAGAATATTAGAAAGTATTGGCTATTCGTAAGAAAGCTTAATGAGAGGTTTAATAATCGCGTTTGTTTTTGATAAGATCGAATGGCTTTTATATAGAAAGGAAGAGTTTGCGGCTTTACGAAATGAATTATTTGATCAGTCAGCTCGCGGCACGAGAATGTGTAGAACTGTAAATTTGCTTAAATTTTATTGGCACAGTTGTGTTCTGAATTCTCACTTCCTTTTTGGGTATTTCGAAAGATTACAAAGATACTTCTACAAACGTAGAAAAAAATAGACTCGAAGCTTTTAAACTTCGTCTTAAATTTCGCGAAGCACTTGCATAATTGCTAAATTGCTACCAAGAAACGGAGCAATTGTCGAAACTTAAGTTTCCTCCGAGTAAAATCTTCTTCGTTACTTCTTCGTTCGATTCGTCCGGTTCTACGATAAGAATCGGATTTATTCTCGTCTGATCTATACGCGTTACGCGTTTCAGACGTATTACAGACGAATGTGTTCAGTTTGCGAGGACAAACTATGCTCGTCCGAGTTAATTAAATCCCTCGAGGGTAGGTTAAATTGTCTGCTAGGAAGTTAAACAGATAATTAGACAAACTGATCGGTGCCAACAATTACGTTTCCATGAGGCATGCGACGTGGTAACTCTTTACGATTGTTGCAGCATCGATTACGATCGTCGCCCTTGATGATGTTGCGAAGCATATCGTCTTACTCATCCTTCTGCAAGCAATTTTCTCTTTTGCGACATGTTCGTCAAAATATTAGGTTGTCCGGAATGTTTCTCTCGTTTTAGAAGGCAATAATAGACGCACAATGTTTTTTGTTTTATATTAGTTTATTGAATTATGCACAAACATAACAATAGAAATAGACCGAAATGGATCACACCTAATTCAATAAAATAATATAAAACAGAAACTGTTGTTCATCTATCACCTTATGAAACGAAAGAAACATTTCGGACAATCTAATAATATCATCTTTCCTTTATTTGTAGTCCAAGCTAAATATAGCAAAAATATAGCGTATCATCTATCTGCTCGAAACACGTCTCTCTCAAATCGTTTTTTTCCAAATGCAACAAAAATGCTGTAACATAAACAATGCTACTACCAGAGATGGTAAGCGAAACTGTCGTGCGACCATCCAGTCGTAAGGATGACACGCATTTGTATCTGGCTTAATACACGCAAAGCTCTCCGTCATTTAACAACAAAACCGAGCAGCAAAAGATACGCGCACAGAGTGGCAAAATAATTGCGCGTGTCAATTAGCGTAGCGAAACACGAATAGCCAGGCAAATGATGACCGTAGGTGATCACTTCGGTAAACGACCAACCGTGGAGCTGACAAACGTCGCTTCCAGATAATCTTTGTCCTGTTGCTACTTAACACGTCGCGTTTCCTCCTCTATGTAACGCAGGGGGTTGCGGTAACGCGTATCATGGCACGTATTTGGCTTACAACGATTACGAGAGGATCATAGCAAGCTCGTTCGATCAATCAGCTGTTCAGGTATTAGCGTTTCCTGGCACGTACCGGTTGGCGATGCGTTCAACTCGCTGTCGTTGGCTGACATTCCAACAGCTGGGTCTCGTCTTTACCATATCCGAACAGCCGTGTTTTCCTTCTTCGGTCAGATTAGCGAAATTCGAGCGTTAACGGCACTTTCACGTCGATCGATTC
The DNA here is from genome assembly GCA_014737365.1 of Bombus soroeensis. Classification (NCBI taxonomy): domain Eukaryota; kingdom Metazoa; phylum Arthropoda; class Insecta; order Hymenoptera; family Apidae; genus Bombus; species Bombus soroeensis. The sequence goes on from JACXIL010000250.1 coordinate 544,730, forward strand.
CACTTTTTTTTGCCTTCCATCGCTATGTGAATGAGAGATTTTTTTTCTATTTTGCCACGGATGCAACGAATAAAACGAAACGCTCAGATCGATAGTAGCGATGAATAGCAGTCGAACGACTCATGCAATCGTTTTCTTTCGTGTTCTCTTTCCTTTTTATTTAGTCTTCGTATATTAAGTTCGCGAACGTTTGCATTAAGACTTTGGGAGTTCTTGGCGAAGAAGATCGTATCGGTATTTGATTCTCTCTCAATAATTAGTAAATGCTTTTAGTTTGGCTTGAAATATTCACAGGAGATGTACGTCGGGTTTGAAATGTACGACGAGTGCCTTAGAAACGGTTACAAACGCTGTGGAAAAAGACTAATAGAAAATTTTAGACTAACAGAAGGAATAAGAAAATTTTACACGTTATGGGTATCGATAAGCAGTCCCGTACAACGTTTGCAAGTTTGGTAATAAAGCAAATGAAGTTGCGCAAGTAAATTTTACTAGTTATCATCTTCCGATTACGCTATTTAAGTATGAATTCTAAGGAAGAGACTATTGACCTACGACTTGTAATTTATTAATCATAGGTAATTATTGCGCAAGGTGCAGGTGTTACGTTTGAGTTGATAATATTAGCAAACATAATTCTCTACGCGATAGTTGCACGACACGTTCTATGTAAAACACTTGCACTTTACGCTTTAAATATACGTAAATATATCAAAAGTATCAAACACAGTGACAAGTATTATTCATTTATAATTTGCACCCGTGTGTATCTCGATTTTTAATCATCTTTTTTTTAATAACGTTACGTATATACAGCGCATAATTCAAATTTCTGATGTCTCAGCGTGGATTAGGTGCAACATAGTAATCGACTATTTCTACTTCGAGGCTTAATCTTTGCAACGCGACAAACTAATTCAATCCATTTCGGTTCACGAACATAACAAATATTCTACCGCAATATCGGCGTATTATTCGTTCAACTTTAGCTATCAAATCGAAATAGGTTTATTCAAGATCGATAGATAGTAATTTAAAACTAAAATTGAAAATTTTAATTTGATCGAACGAACATTCAGACAGCAAATCGGATTAACACGGTAAAGCTGATTAGAAACACTTGCTACTAATCAACATCGGATTACATAACGTAACAATTTATATATTACATATTATAATATGTACATTCAGACGATAATCAACTTATGATAATAATTGCGCGAATTCATCAGTTTTATAATATAACACTAAAACTACCACTTCAGTCAAATTGGTTTTACAATTTTATTTTCAAATTCCTACTTTATGTTATATCTTTTTCCGCAATGATGTAATGACTTTAGCAACGATAACTAAAAGAACAATATAATGAATTTTAATTTGTTTTGTATGTATTCAAACTGAAAATAATTTTGTATCGAGGCTACTTATATCAATACCAGTGAAAATGACTGGTACTTGTCAAAGTGTAAAAATTCGATATGACGATATCAGTTATCAGAAAAATTCCGCATCGATCGCTAAATCGCTAGATGTTAACGCTAGAAATACCACAGCAGTGAAAATGACTGGTTCTACAATTTTATAAATGTGTCAACCGTCGTTTAGGGATCACCAGATGGATTAATAATACCACAAATGTACTACATAACATGGAATTGCTTCTATAAGAAAGTAATAAATCAATAAATATACAAATATTCTATTATTACGTATTTTTTAAAGACCAGTCATTTTCACTGGTTTTGGTAGAAATAGCTTCGTGTTAACTATCGGTAGTTCTAGTGTTAACATCGGTGAAAATTCCGATTTAGGTAAAGCAATCGCATAGCATCGAGTAGCTGTGGACGTGAGGGAAACTTCATTACATGTGTCGTTATTACGACGTGTCGCGGTATTAGAAATTGTCGTTGCACGTTAGAAATCACTTGTACGATGCTCGTTGCACGATACGCTGGTTATTTCGCCAGCGGAACCTCAATTAGCAAATCTGTAATATCGTTAGCGCAACGTGATAATTGTAACATTAACACTGGCAACTTTGTTCGGTGTTTCGTACTGTTACGCAACAACGTTGGGAAGAAGGAAACACGCTTGTCGTACTAATATGCCTTACATAGATTCGCGTTTACCGAGTCGCGTTAAACAACAAATTTACGAGACCCAAAAATTCACGCCAGTTTAGTTTCATCGCGCGACGTGGCGAAAGAATTTTTTCGCCTGTAACACGACGATTTTAAGATTAATCGTAACGTTAATTTATCTTTGAAATTTGCAGGCTTAAAATTATGCGCTTAGATAGAATAAATAAAAATTGCATATCGATTCAACAACACAGATCGTTAATTGCTCTTCGTCGAAGCGACTTACACTGTCGCGTCCGAGTTTCGTTCACGTATCGAGTACAATACGTGGCACAGCATAAGCAGACATTTTTCTAACGAGAATTTATGCTCGTTCGATGGATCGAGAGAGCGACCGATTGCGTAACAAGGGAAGAGATTTATTCGACGAGCTACGTGCCGTATGACGACTCACAACAGGGTAAAATAAGTCAGGATAATCTTCCTAGTTCGTTTTCCAGTAATTGATATTCCATTCATAGGATTCGCATGACGGTCATCGCAATAAAGTTACGTCGCGCGGTTTACCGATTCTCAGTTAATAAGATTAATTTTATTCGTTCGATCTATCCGTCTAAACTTCTATTTCTACGTAAAATATCAGCAGCTTTAAAATGTCAAGTTCGTATTGTTATACGCAGACCATAGATTTTGCCGCGTTTATTATAGAAAACACGAAGATGTGTAGAGGATCGTGTAGGTGTTTAGTCTCTGTAGAGGTTGGTTGATTTGTACGAATAACGAGATAACTCGCTGTTGAAAACCGTCAAGTATATTTAAAATAATTAAATAAATAAATACAGATAATGCCGCCAAGACGCTCGTACTAACAAATTCGCTAAGACAATGTATAATCGTTAAAATATTCGCTGATAATTCGTTGGTAACCGACAGATGCTCCATAGATACTGATTTTCTTACGATCGCGTCCGTTTATTTATATTGGTCAGGGGAGAGCCGGAAAATTCGTATTCGTTTACGTTTGACGGTTGCACATTGCTTTGCCTGGTAGCGGCGACATTGTTTTACCTGGAGTTTATTTATTATTACGTTATGTGTATCCTAACGATATTGCTACTCCGAGGCAAAACAACAACACGATTTCAATTGTTCTCTAGCTCGTGTGCCGTTACAAATGCAAAGAATGCGCGTATATGTACGATGGTCTGTACGCGTAAACGATCCTTAACCGCGTCGGAGTGTTAATGATAGTGTAAAAACGCTATGATAATGGAGTACCCATCAGGAGATGTTATCAAGTACAGAAATAACGTTAGGAATTGGGAATTTTTACGATTATCGAATTATCAACGTACTTGCCGTTGATTGAACTCGATTGTCCCCGTCATGAAGGGACGTTAATGGCGAGATGGATAGGCGATCGATTTGCCAGGCATTTTCCACTCAGTATGAAATTATTACAATGTCGCGTTTAATTAAGTGGAACGAAGTAAAAGTGATTTAAGTTGGCGAGCACGTAGGCGGCTAAGAATTATGGCAACCAGATACAAGAAAGTTCGAAGTTGATTGCAATTTCGAGATTAAATAAATTCACCATTAATCGTTCGTTTTTAGGAAGTAAACGTGCATTCGATAAACTTGCGTTTCTGCTTTTTTAAATGTACGATGATTGGAGAACACAACGCAGGAGTTAAGCTTTCATTGTCATTCAGATCGGTGCGCTTCATTCTTTCGAAATTTCCTGCCGATTCTGAAAGGGAAATATTTTGTCGGCAAATATTATGACCCGATGCACGAATTCAAATTTCAACAAAACTTCATCAATGACGTATATTTCCATTTCAATTATTTCACATGTCCTGTTTACCCGATTCGCGTTACATTCAATACATTTTTGCTGAAAAGAAAACAAACTGCACGGCTACACTCGTACCGTCGATGTAATTAGCTCAGTACTTTAATCGTATATATTTATTTTTATCGACTTTCTGATTTTGATGGTATCGGTTAGTGGAAAATATTTGCTTCAATATGACAACAATTTCTCCAAATGAGAAATATAACTCTTTTAACGAAGGAAGTTTGTTAAAAAAAAAACAAGTTTCTTTGGCAACCGATATCGTTGAAACATTAATAGTTCGGTATATCTGTTTAATTTTAACAGCAAATAAAAGAGCGGTTCAAATATTAGGTTGTTCCAAAAGTTTCTTTCGTTTTGTAAGGAAATAATAGATGCGCAACATTTTTTGTTTTATATTATTTTATTGAATTATGTATGATCCATTTTATGGTAATAGAACATAATATATATATAATAAAATAAAATAAAATAGAAATATAATAAAATAATATAAAACAAATAATGTTGTGCATTTATTATTTCCTTACAAAACGAAAGAAACCTTTGGAACAACCTAATAGTATGAAATTAAACGATGTATGAGATTTTCTGAAAAGTGAAGTACGTCTTTAACAAGTTTTTTCTGTGATGTTTACACGAAATCACTTTCGTTCGTATTTTTTCTTCAACGCGTGCATACAGGAATCTGACAATTTCCGTTTCATTGTACCTGAATTTATATATTTTTTAAAGGGAAATCTAATTTCTTCGTGTAGAATTATAACGTAAATTTTCAATAGAGTCGGCGAGAAAAATATTTGTAGATTTTCTCTAAATTTATATTTCAAGTATACACGTTCACCTCTCAGCACTTATTCCAGAAGCGTCTGAGAGTCAGAGTCATGAATTGCGATTCAATCTCTTATCAATTTATTATGTTTCGTTATATTACGTATATCGGTATATGAACATGCGTATATTCATGTTATAATCATGTTATATTCTGTAATAATATCTAAAATTCTTCCCTTAAATTTGTTTCCTAAAATTCTCTATCTAAACTCGCTTCGCGATTTAAAATCCAATCTCCTAATAAATGTTACTAAAATTATTTCCAAATTGCTACAATCTCCTAAAACGCCCAATTAAACCTAAGGAAAGTTTGCTTTTGTCCGATAATCTCTACACTCCTCTATTCTACGCTCCGCTGAAACATTATCGTATAAACGTAACCCATAAATCTCTTCATAAACGCTTAATAATAGGAGATAAAGGAAAGTTACTTTCACCCAACAATCTACGGGTTCTTTCACCCCAAACTTCATCAAAGCGTCAGCAAATCTTTCGCGGTATTCGTTTCGCGAGTATCATCCGCGATTCTATGTAGCAAGGTAAGCAAGAAAATCTTGGTCCATCGCGGAGGAAAAATCGAGATAGTGAAAGCTTTTGCCTGTTCAGGTGATCGCAATGTCTACATTTAATTCGGTTGGCTGTCCGGTTGCGAGAACGCGTGAGCCGGTAACCAGCAATCTGGCCGCGGAAATGATTTCATTGTTCGGCGAGAGCGATAGCCACGACGAGGATAAAAAAAAGAAAAGTTTAGAGAAAGAAAGGAAGAGGCAGGCCGGTACGCGATTCGAAAAGATTTATCGGTTGGAAGGAGCACTTCATACTAACTTCATCTGTATTCTTTGGTGGAAACTGGCACGCAGGGGGGACGAATAATTCGATTCTATCGGTTTTGCCGAGTTCGCGGAGTACACGGGGAAAGATTTACGGTAACGAGATCACGAAACAGGAGGAGGAAAAGGAAGAGCGGAAACGCTGTATGGTCGAAACAAGCGGACCAACAGGGGCCAGATGGAATTTCGTCAGCAGCTGAAACCGCCATTGAATATCTTTCTGCAGTAATTATGTCCGCCGCGTGACAGCTGTGATTAAATGGCCGATCGATCCGCCATAATTCAACGGGACTATCAGAAATCGTGTTACGCCGATGTATCTCTTTGTAACCAGTACGGGACACGATTTCCGGTTCGTTGAAATTACGATTTTAAAGGAATATTCGGATTGAAATAAAATCGGAAATGAAATGGCTTCTGGGACTTTTTTTCTTTCAAGAATCAAGTATCATCTAACACGCGTTATACGATGTCGATGATTATTTAGAAATTTGTCGATAAAAGAGATAATCTACGTTAATAAAGTTTTACGTGTGAAATGTAACATATTCGTACGAAACGTAACGACATAACGCGATAATATAATAATTTGGCGTATTAAGTTCGTGTAAATAAATATTGCAATTTGCAACGAAAGAGCAACGTATCGAGAAGAAAATCACAGACGGTGTAATTCGCGCATACTTTTGAAATTATTTGAAATATCGTAGGTAGACGAATCGAGAGATATTCCACTCGTGTCATGTTTTATTATCCATACGTACGTTATTATGTAGGTATCGCGAATATTTTTGATCTACTAGTATTTTTGATTGCATTGGTATCGTGATCGAGACGAAATTTCTTAGAATTTTCGCGGATGACGAGTTCAATCGTATCACGGAAAGACGCTCTTAAAGCGTTACGGCCGATTGATCCGGCTGGTTCGCGAGATAAGAAAAAAGGAAAGCTGATTATGAAAGAGTTACCGTGCATGCGACGATGAGATAAAAATATTCGAGATGAAATAGAACGTTCGACGCGGAATGGGAGACGATCGCCATTGGGTCAGACAGAAATTTATACATCGTAAAATTTTCATGGCTCGCGGACAATTTCTTGTTAGAACTCTGATTAATCCTTTATATTCGATTTGAATTTGCATATCGATATTCCAGATTATATTTATACGGATAAGATATAGCAGATTTGTCAGTTAATCTTTCAACAAGTGCTTCTTTTTATAGTCGAACTCGAATCAGCATTTGTTTTCGTAAATGTGAGTTTTACTTTTGGAAATGTAAAAATTATTTGAAATTCAAAGAATTTGAAGTTGGCAGCGGCAAATAATTTTCAGTTTCTCTATGAAATCAATGAAACTTGTAATCCAATCGATTACTTTTTCAATAACGATACGAATTCCACCGAGAACGTAACAAACAATTTGGACAAAGGATACAAATTATATTTTGTATCTTTTTTGTCTTTTCTATATTTGCGACATTTCTCGTATCTTTCCATTTATTCTCTCAATATTTACTTCCATAACTTATTGTCAATTTCATCGATCAAATTGTAACAATAAAAATGCAAACTCGAATTACATCAATTCACTTTTCTTCTCGTATTGTTAATCAAACGCGACGATATCTGTATCGTTTAATGTGTACAAATTGTATCATTTATTCATGGAAATTAACGAACTCTGTGACGACGCAATTCTGTATACGCAATGTGTCAATTCTCGATCCTAAAATCCATAGTAATTATTTTTGTAAATTTTTTACAGCCTTTATCTTTGAAATTTACGTGCTACGCGTTTCCCCTATTTTTCCACGAGCTTGGGATAGAAACCTCCTCACTCTCTCTCTCTCTCTTTCAAATTTGTTCAACGTTTGAAACTCACACGATGATAAAATTTCATTTCAGTTATTGCTGTAATTGACCAAGGTATCCGAATTGCTTATCGTTTTATAGATCGTTCTGTTCACTTTTGAATATTCATATTTCTAATTTATCAAAGTATGTGTAACATACGCAACGTGAAGCGTAATCGTGGCAACGAATCACGAACTTTCGTAAGAATTCACAGTCCGATAATTACAAACTATCGACCAACGCTAAACTTCCTATTCGAATATCCTCTGTGTCTTGTACGTACACAGCTTTGACCTGTTCGACAGCACAGATCACGAAAACTCGATACTTGGAACGAAGGGACAAACGATCGACGCGTGAGCAGAGGCGGGTAGGTTCTCGGAACGTAAAATGGAAACTCCACTTCCTCGAATGATTCAACCAAAGAATAATAAATCAACGAGGCATAAAAGCCGGAGCAAAAGTTGCGTCGCTTCTTTCTATGGTGGCTTCGATGCCAATAGAAATGGCTGGCAATGTTTCGTTCGTTCCTTGCCACGGTTCCCTTAAATCGTTCTCTGGATCCCCATCCTCTGTCGTTCCCTGTTCCGCCCGATAATCTGCTCAGGCCTCGTTCCTCTCCTGCTCTTTTGCTACTTTCATTCGTCCTCTCTGGAACGGTTTCGGTCGATCGATTTCGTCGTGGATACGCGGCGAGCGGAGCGCAGCCGGAACACGGAGCGAAAGAGACGCTGGAACCGGGCAAAAGAGAGAAAATAGGAGAAAGAGAGAAAAAATCTACGCTCAGAGGCAAAAGAGAACGATCGTGGGGAAGACAGAGAAAGAGCGAGAGTACGAGAGTGAGAGCGAGAGAGAGAGAAAGCGGAGGAGAGTCAAAGCAGTTACAAACCCGACGAGGATGCATAACGACAGGAACAGAGAAGGGTTGAAAAAAGCAGGAGAAACGAGGTTGAAACATGGAGGAACAGAGACGAGCGGCTGGTGTTCGGAAAAGGACGAACAGAGAAGAGGAGGGGAAAAAAAAAGAGGAACGCCGCGGCGGAAACGAGATCGTAAAATAAAAGGGTTGCGCGAGAGAGCCGGGCTCGCGTGCGGCGGCCAAACAGAAAGGGAAAATCCGAAAGAGATAGAGATGAGAACGCTGCGAAGAGGAGAAGGAGAGACAGGAGAGGAGAAGAGACGCAGACGCGTTGTGCCTGGTTTTCAACTATCCGCCTACGGGGGAAAGGACGCGGGTTCGGTTGCTTTCTCCGATCTCTTCCTGTGCGTGTGTATTTCTCCATTTTACCCCCACCCCTTCTTTTCTCTTCTCTTCTCTTCTCTTTTTTCTCACTCTCCCATTCCTCTGTTTTCCACTTTTTTTTTCATCTGCCCATTCCTCCTCCGCAGCAGGAAAACAAATTTAAGTTCGCCACATGGAGGTATATGATTATACGGTTATACCACTGACGTGTACCGCTACAAACGTTATCGCTACTATTAATATACTGTTATGGCTGGTACAGTAGAAGTCAGCGTGTTTCCAACAACATCACTGTATCGTTACTTTAATTCGCGATGCAAGTACAGCGAGAAAGATTCCGTGGCTCGAAATAAGAAGAGAGCCAAGAATAGAAATATTGCGTTGGAGGTTTCGTTTGCGAGCAAATCGAGTTTCGAAACTTGTCAAGCAACTGCGTATTTAACTAATTTTCGACTCGACAGAAGTCGACGACACACGATAGGCAAATATTCTGCACGTGAAAGCAAGTTACAAATGCGGAATAAAATTTCGTCGTTTAATGTCTCGTTTTGGACAAAAATAGACTTTGAATACGACCGTTTGAACGTATTCGTTGCTACATACACTTTCCAAATTCGATATCCTCCAAAATGGAACTCCAGACGAAAAACCTTCGTTCTACGTTTTCAACCTATTTTCGCATATCATCCGCCGATTATCCACTTCACTGGACTTGCGAATTAGGCAAAACGTACATCCGAGTCGCAAACTCGATTTTTTCGAAAATGTAGCCTCCAACGCGATTTTGTTACTCTCGATTTTCGTCCTACTTCGAGCCGTAGAATCTCTCTCGCTTCGCTCGTGCCATAAATTTCCGACCACGGTGAGTACAACAAATAATAATCTCTCTACGAGTTTTCAGATCAGTTTTATATCTCAGCGACGTGACAGTCGTGTCTTACGATGCCAATGAAATTTCAACATCTTTTATAGAACGCGTAAAACACAGACATGAAAATTTTCTCCGGTAAGTGTTCGGATACGTTCGTGAACCAGCGTATACGAGTAGTAGAGATTATCTTTGCTATATTCTGTTAGTATCATCGACTTGTAGTAGTATAGAGTATCGAGTGAAATATCTACAGTCTCGTTCTCTAGCACCAGCATCGCTGGCTCTCCTGCTGGTAGTAGCGGCAGTAACAGCCAGCAGCAGCAGCACCGGTGGTGGCAGCATTCGTTCAACCCCTTTCGACGACGCCGGTGCGCGCCGCGGCGCTTTGAATGTAACTAATTAGTAACTACGTTCAGCGTGACGTAATAAGCAGCAGACGGTTTCTAGCAGGCGGGCTTGGTGTACTGTACGCCGCCCTCGTTATCGTTTTATTTCGAAATTTTCATCCCCTTGACTCGACCGCCCCTTTGCACCAACAACGAGCCCCGGGTGCTTCTTGCTTTTTTTCCAAAGCTCTCTCTCTCTTTTTCTGATTCTCTTCCTTGCTCCGACATGATTTCTCTTAGCCCGAAGCACATAGAAAATATGTATCCGACGTATCGTGCTTGTTCCAGCGGAACGTTTGTCTCCTTAGGAATATTTCACGGGAAGAAAGAGAGAGAGACAGGGGGAGTGAGAGAGAGAGAAAAGAATTTGAGAAGAGTAACGCTTGTGACGGCGCGAGAATTAATCGTTCGGGTTGGGGCATCGAGTTGGAGTTTCGAGAGGGGTGGGCGTTAGGCAAACCGGCGGAAGTTTTAATCGATGAAATCGAGTGTTCGCGGAACTGGGTCAACGTATCGCGGAAAAATTGCATGGAAAACGGGTAATTGCCACTGGACACGCTGGATATCCCTTCGTCATTGTTGGCAGTTTCGACACGAAGTTTCCATGCTTTTCTTTTTGTATCGGACAAAACTTTACTGTTGTGGTATCACGTTGTGTACGTGCTCGATGGTCGAGTACGAGCTGTATAATTGCAGACCATACGGGGCAAACCTGATAAGTTCACTTTTGTCGATTCTGCAAACTTGACGTTACTTGACGGTTAAAGGGAGCATTTTAATGCCGCACGGTCGGGGAAAGGAGCATAAAAATATGCGACGAACGTATCCATGTTTAAAAAACAAAAATCGCACGAAAGTAACGTAATAAATGCAATGGAACGCAGGAAATAACCAAAACAGTCGAATCTATACACGCGAAAAATTCAAAATAGCTAACTGATACTCACGACGAACGCTTAGAGCTGTACCGAGACACGGTAAGCACAAGAGCCGTGTTATTCGTATTTAAAAAAGCACAGAATTCATGTACAAAATCTTGAACCCTACGATCAAAGTATCGTAATCCTTCGATGGTCTAATAAAATTTAAAACGAACTTGGAATGGACATAATAATTACTTCTTCGTCGTCAAAATTTCTTGCGCTTTTTAATATCAAATACAACGCAAATCTAAAAGTGGCATCTAATAAAAATTGCAATAAACGTCATTAATTTATTCTACGTACGATGACGTTTAAAGACGCGCAACTTTCAACTTACGTCTAATAGTTCGCCAGAACCTGTCTTCCGCTACACTGTCAAAGGATTAAGGACTAAAAAGATATGACAACGAAAGTTGTAAAGCAGTCTGTACAAGTGGTAAGTAGACGTCGAACTGTCCAACATCACGAATCGCTGAGTTTGCCGGATACCGATAAGCTGTGTACTTGAAAGCTGCTTCTTGTTCTACTATACAAAAGTATTATTCATCGGTCGGTGGTTGATCTTTGTTTCGAACAAGGAGCTCGCGTGAAGGCTGACTTGGTCGCCTAGTAACCGAGGCTAGAACTTATCTTCTTGCCGCTAAATGGTCCGGTGTACACGTATATCCAGCCGAAAAGTGCACTCTCAGCACTTAGCCGCGATAGTAGATAGTTGGCGTCAGAAATTCGTCGAGTCGATTTAGCGACTTCGGGGCCACCGTTGCGCTCGCTCCATTATCGTAACGAATTGTTACCGAAACATGCACCCGCTGGATGAACCGTGGATGCAAAGTTTCAGCGATGATGGACGTAACTCGTTGCTAGAAATACGCCGGTGGTGTTAATACGCGTTTCACAGGTACGTTGTTTAAGATGAATTTGCAATTTTTATCGGTTGAGTATTCTGTGATTCAAGAAAGTAAGGAAGCTTTAAAATCGATCAGAAGATACATTTCGAGGGTAGAAACAAGTAATTTAACACTAGAACTACCACATCAGTCAAATCGACTGGTTTTACAATTTTATTATAAAATTCCTACTTCGTGTTATATCTCTTTTCCGCAATGACTTCCGCAACGATAACTAAAAGAATAATATAATGAATTTTATTTTGTTTTGCATGTATTCAAACTGAAAATAATTTTGTATCGAGGCTACTTATACCAATAGCAATCAAAATGACTGGTAATTCTCAAAGTGCAAAAGGATCCTGCAATTTGTTTATCGAACTCCAATTAACCAGTTTCCTCGTTTTCTACAACTTGCCACACGTTTTTCAAATTTTTACCGCGTATCATTCGATACGACGATATCAGTTATCAGGAAAATTCCTGATCGATCGCTAGATCGCTAGATGCTAACGCTAGAAATACCACAGCCATACCAAATGTGGCAAAATACCAGTGAAAATGACTGGTTGTACAATTTTATAAATTTGTCAACCCTCGTTTAGGGACGATGGTCCCAGATGGATTAACAATACCAAAAAATGTACTACATAACATGAAATTGCTTCCGTAAGAAAATAATAAATCAATAAATATAAAAATATTCTATTATTACGTATTTTTTAAAGACATTTTGACTGGTTTTGGTAGAAACAGCTTCGTGTTAACTATCGGTAGTTCTAGTGTTAAGATATTTCGAGCGAAACTACAAAGTCGATGATCTTAATCGTACGTTCTTTGTTCGAGTACATCGAGCAAAAGACGACTGTTTCCTATTGCCAAACTAGTTCCAATGAAATTGTAAGTAAAGTGATTATACGGATCAGAGGCGGATGAAAATTGTAGATGGGAGAATTGGGTGGCGTTGTCTGTAACGCAAGGTGTAACTATTCTCCTTCTTTAACATGAAACTATGTAACTACTCGACCTGCATAAAGTTTCAAGTAAATGCGATACTTTCGTATAAAATATAAGAAACAGTATTATACATATAACGTGCAGAGCATAACTTTCAATTTGCAATCTCGAATATCTTTGAGATTAATTCCACGAGATCTTGCAAAGGATTACGTATCTAAATCACTCTCCTACTCTATTACGTTTGTAATTTATCAACATATATGTAACTGTTCAAATATAGCAGTTCCACAACCAACGTATGAAACCGTCAAACTCGATTACTCGGAATTCAGTAATTCAATAGGAGAGGAAGTGGAGAGACGAAAGGGAGCTTGTGTTTAACTACGAAACGCGAGTGATCAAAGAAGTAAAAGTACCACGAATTTTTCTAGACGTCGACGGAGCGCATGCTGGATTCAAGGAACGGAGAGTTGGAGCACTAGACGATGAAATCGGGAAGCGGTCGTCTCTCTAATTAAAATCCGCCGCGATCCGCTTAGCCTGTCTGTCCGTGAATGACTATCTACCTCCGGGGATTAACAGCGATCTCGCGACTATTACGCAGAGGCCAAGTCAACGACTATCTCGCGGTTATACCACGAAACACACCCTCCTTCTACGTACCATTCATCATTTTTATTTTTATTTGCATGGCGAAACTTTCTACAATTTTCCAATAGATTGATCTTCATTCATTTATATCCATTTATTTATCTACGGAATACAACTTCGGTTTGTCTTTGTAAAAGATGAGAGAAATTTTTCTCGTAAGCTAAAAAAAAAAAAAAAAAAAAATATTCTAAAGGAATTAATAAATTTCATAAAATAATCCTATCCAAATTTCCTCTGTCGCGTTATCTCTTTCTTTTTTCTTGTTTGCTTCCTGTTCTACAGAATCTGCCAATCGACTTATTCTGTATATCCCATCTTCGCGACAAATCAGAAATTTGGCCGTGAGCCAAAGAATCGTTTTTCCAAAGCTTTTGCCAGGCTTGCAAGCAAATTACGAGAATCATCGCTGACAAATTTGTCAGCGCGTTACGAGCCACCGAGAAAAAAGTCTATTCGGCAAGGAACAGCTTAGGAACAGAGATAAACGTACGGATCCAACGAGTTACGAGTTTAATATCCGAACTACTTAAACGTATTTTCGTCAGGCAACAACTTATCTCGTTTGCGCGTGGCGCGTCGTCGGCACCGGCGTTGACGATATGATTTTAAATTCGCCGTGTTACACGTTAAACCGCAAACTCCGTTTCCTTATACCATACTTAAGTCCTTATTTAGTTTATTAGTAACTTAGGAACTCCGGTCGCTGCTTAAGGCCTCCGCCAGCGGCGTCTATGCATGTGCACCCATGGTGCTCGTGTTCGCAGCCGCATAAAGTTGAAGCTTTACACGCGCAACCGGAAACCGGCAGCTACTTTTACCGAATTAGGAGTATTTCTCACCCGATATTCTCGAGACTCCTTCAGAGGAATTCTGTTCACGTGGCGCAACTCTTACACCGGCACAGGCTCTTGTAACGTACGTACATGAAAGTATGAATGAGGTGCGATCGATCGATGATACCGTAATATATCAGCTGTTTCTTTCTCATTCTATTATCATTATCAAGATACAATCGACAAACTACAGATTAAATTTCAAATGCTTGTAATTCACAGCGGGATTGGTTATGAATATATAACTGAGAACATACAACTACAAATTACAATATAGTATCGTATTATACACAGGATGGTCAAAGAGATTCAATTGCTCGAGATAAGCAACAAAACCAGGAATGACAAAGTTACATTGGAGACTTCATCGTCCTGTGACAACGACCATACCCAAATCCACGTCATTCCACACTACCTGACAGTGAACCGTTAGGCTTTGACCTGGCCTTTGCACATGGCCCAACATTACATTTTCCCCATTACGTAGGGCAATCAGGACTCTCCTCTTGCCCCTCAACTCCAACAAACGTAAAATATAAAAACTGGGAGCATTCGACCACGCTAGTCTCGTGTACAGTCTGGACCGTGATTTGAACAACTATTTTAACTTCGCTACTTCATTGTAATATTATACTCGATCATTTTGTGAATAAAAGCCTACAAAAATATAAAAGCACAGTCAAGTTAAGCTATTGCTCAGCTACTCCTTTTTTTATCATTAATTGTACGTGACAGTCCCTTGGTTAATCAAGTTTCGAAATTTGAAAAGTATTAATTTGTCCAATTCCGAGCTACACAGTGATAGATAATCGAGAGGAGATCGTTGTAGGCAGATACGAATGTAAGAATGCAATTTTCTCAATTCTGAAATCTATCGATAACTCGTAATACTCGCGAGATTTCATCGATCGAGAAATTGTCCATCGGAGAATACCGAAGTCCGACACCGAAGACACGCACAACTTTTATACTTTGGTCGCAACGTTAACGCCAATTTCCCCACCGATAAATCTACGCTCTCGTTTATCGAAATGAATTTGACAGTGACTAAGCTGTGGAGCAGCGTGTTCGGGACGATTTCGAACAATTTTGCAGTGTATCAATGGATCGACACGGGCCGGTGCATCGGAAAAGGGAAACGTTCGAGCGTCACTCGACTACTCTCTCAGCAGAAATTTCGCAGACCTATGAAATTTTACGCGGCGATGGGATGCGGGCGTTATCCCGGTGTCCCGGGCTTATCCAGGTCGAAATGCGTTCGTCTCTTTCGCGATCGTAACGAGTTCTACCGACCTCGTATATGCTTCTGCGATTATAGTTACGCGATTGCCTTTTACGATCGTCTCGACACGCCCGCGAGATTCCACCGGGCTAGTAATCGATGTTATAACCATTGGGAAAATGTATCTACGGGACGACAGATCGCTTTTCTACACGAAATCGGTCGACGTCTAATAATAATCGTCAGTTGTGTAGCCTGCGTCGCATCTGCCAGCTGCTCGAATCTGACACAAGAATTTAAATATTATAGGAGAAGACTCATTTTTGTTTAACACCGGTAGAGTGATTGAAATGATCAACTTCTAAATGTTTCATAGAAATTTTGTAGATTTATAACGCTGCATTATTACGTACGTAGTTCTTCAGACAGCTTTCACTCTAATCTTTCGTTGGTAAAAGATTAATGCTTTAAGAGACATGTTATCGTCAAATTGTTGTCTCACTGTAGAATAATGTATTTGTAACAGTTGTTAATTCTTATTTCCTCCATCCAAATGAAAAATAGCGATCTGTCGTAACCGTGTTCTTCGTCAGCGAAGAAAAGTCCATTTAGTTTAGAGAGCAGGATTTTAGAATCCTTAAATATTCATATGCTATTAGAATCCTTAAATTTCTATGTCTCAACGTTGCATTTCTATCGACTTTAAAATATTGATAATAAAGTACAATTAAAATAAAAAATTACAACGATTTGTAACAGTTGTTAATTCTTATTTCCCCCATACAAATGAAAAATAGCGATCAGTCGTAACCGTGTTCTTTGTCAACGAAGAAAGGTCCACTCAGTTTAGAGAGCAGGATTTTAGAATCCTTAAATATTCATATGCTATTAGAATCCTTAAATTTCTATGTCTCAATGTTGCATTTCTATCGACTTTAAAATATTGATAATAAAGTAAAATTAAAATAAAAAATTACAACGATTTGTAACTGTTGTTAATTCTTATTTCCCCCATACAAATGAAAAATAGCGATCAGTCGTAACCGTGTTCTTCGTCAACGCAGAAAGGTCCATTCAGTTTAGAGAGCAGGATTTTAGAATCCTTAAATATTCATATGCTATTAGAATCCTTAAATTTCTATGTCTCAACGTTGCATTTCTATCGACTTTAAAATATTGATAATAAAGTAAAATTAAAATAAAAAATTACAACGATTTGTAACAGTTGTTAATTCTTATTTCCTCCATCCAAATGAAAAATAGCGATCAGTCGTAACCGCGTTCTTCGTCAACGAAGTTGATTTATTTTGAATTTAGTTTAGAGAGGAGGATTTTAGAATCCTTAAATTTCTATGTCTCAACGTTGCGCTCCTATCGACAAACGAAATGACTTTAAAATATTGATAACAAAGTAAAATTAAAATAAGAAATCACGCGTATCACAACAACGCTTCTTTCATATTTCCCTTAAACTTAAGAAACCTTTGAACGATAAAAATAAAACACGATAGAGCCTGAAATCATAGAAAGAGAGCAGAAGAGAGTCGAGTATTGTCTGCTTTGGACGTTTCACTCAGCATCCTAAACATCGCGAATGCAACTAAGTCGGAGAAAGAGAGAATATTCAAGCAAAGTTCATTCCAATTCCATGAAATCCTCTGTCGGATCGTAAACTTGGAGTTAACGTGGCCCGCCTTAGGGCACCCCGATCCCGTAAAATAGACGGACAAGTTCTCGCGGAAGCTGGAGCTGAGGCTGTTTCCGTGCCTAATTATTAGCTCGTTTATGCCCGAAACTTTTTACAGAATTCAAAGTGAGATTTCAAGCTGCCAACCTTGATGGATTCGGCTTGGTGACGCTTAATTAGAATTTAACATGTCGCTCGAGAAGCCTTTTATTCTATTCGCTAATAAAATAAGGAAGGAACAAGATAAGTCACATTTCTTGTTTGTTATCAAGCGATCCCATGATATTAAAATTATCCACTCGACAATTTTCGATTTTAGAACGTGTCTTTTATAGTAATCCGCTTCAAAGATTGAAAAATATCGTTTGTCTTAATAATTATAGCCGTAGCTTCCACGAAACTTTGTCGCCTTATCAGCTATTTTCAAAAGACTTTGCAGCTTTTGGACGTAGCAAATAGTTTTCATTTTCAATCGTGTTACGTTAAAATTTCCCTATTTGCTCGAAAATTAAAAAAAAAAATTATAAATAAAAATGTATATATTATTAAAATCAGAAAACCGAGAAAAATTGTATTTCACGTTTTTCTCCTCCCATAGCCAAACATTCGTTCACATGATAGATTTCTAGCAAGATGCTCGTATAGTTTCGAACTTATTCGATAAATGTCCGATTCTAACATCGAGGACTACGTTTCTTATTCCCCAAAGATGTTACGTTTAGAGTCGAGTCTACTCGAAGATATCACTTCCTTTTCTGAGATATTTATAGAACGTTGGAATCTAAGCACGCAGCCTACTTTCAGCTCGGTACTAACTGTGGTTTAACATCGATGACGGATCTTGTTAGACAAACGTATCGCAAAGATAATGTTCCATCGCGTTGTATCTGAATTATGATATCGCGAAGGTCGTAAAAGTCTATGGATGATTTAATATGTGAAACTTTGTTTGCTGGAAATATACTCTGAAGTCATTACATTAGGCGAGAGTTATTATACCGTGTAAATGTTGTAGGCACAACAAATTTATGAAGTTTGAATACTAAACGAGTACTAAACGTTGATATAACAATGACACGGGGACAGAATTTGTAACTCAAAGCTAAATCAAATCACAGTAAACTCAAGAGATATATTTTGTAAATGATAAATATACTGATGGGATTATATCGTTTGTATATAGATATCTAACTTGAACTTAATCTAAATTGTAACGAAGTTTCCGAACGAAGAATTATATTTTAGGATCTACGTTCAAGTCAAATCTCATTCAAAATATAATAAATTTACCAAATACGATTGTACAGGTGTGACGAATACATTAATTTGTCAATCGTATACGTTTTAAAATCTATATTTATTTAATCTAAATTTAACACAAACGAATGTTTCGATGACAAATGCGTGTTAATAGAGGAAATCATGTTTTTACAATTTATAATTAATTCAAGTCGGCTATCAAGCATAGCGAATATTGAAAGTACGAAGGCAGTAAAAGTGCTAAGAAGAAAAATGATATTTTGGAAGTTCATAAAACGAAAGGAACGAAAGTTCGCTAGTAAAGAAGGATCTAGATTAATGGAAATTATGTCCGGCTATATCGTAAGCCGGTTCATCGATATTTCAATATTCGGCCAGAAGCATCTTGGAAAAACATCTCGTCGAAAAAGTAACCGAGTTTTTCACGAGTCACAACGTATCTACTGCTGTTCTTCGTAACCTATTAATCTTTTGCAGGAAGCGATTTCGAGGAAGTCGTCAGTCAAATTTTCGATTCTACCCGGAGCTTTTCAACTTTCCGTGACGTATTTAAAATCCTTCCTCGGACTTCAAGACTATCCATCATCGTGATCTATAAAGAGAAGAGGTTCCACTAGCATAATTTCAACCTCACCCCACCCCTTTGTTCACGTATTATTTGAAATTTAGGTATGTCATTTATTATAGCCTTTTGTATAGGTGAATTTATAGTTATATCGCGGATATATCGTATTTTTGATAGAAAATAGCTTTTGTATGAGATTGAGAAAATCGAGTTAGTCAAGTGCAGGAAAAAGACATAGCAAGAAAGTGAATATATCTTTTCGCGAATGAATTATCTTAATAGACTGTCACTATAAAATCGTAACACGATATAACGAAGAACAATGTGGATTTATTGTTTCAAATTGAAACGAAAATACTACAAAACTACGAATCTTTTAAGAAAATGTAAAAAATACGTGTAACACCTATGTAATGGAATATCAAAGAAGTTTCGACATAAAATTAATACACCTGCAATGACCTACATTCTCATTCAAAGGTACTACAGGACAGGTCCTCGGTTAATGCAAAATGTGATAATCGATACGAATTATCAACGTTTAACTAGTCAAAAATTTGCATTCCTGCGAGATAAAGACCTAAGAATTTATAAAACTTACTTGGGAAAGTTACAATGTGATAAGTTAAGAACCTGTGTCGTCTTTCACGGTATTTACTGACTTAAACCTCATTGACAAAATTTCCAATGATTTACGTGCAATATTTAAAGGAGAGATTTATATATCCAGAAATCGGAAACAAAATCTGAAACAAAATAACAAGAAATACGCTAAAAAATTAATAATACTGACATATAGATGGAAAAATATTTGATCTTATTATCAGTAAAATAACATGCTTTTACCAATATTAAGCATATGGATGCTTTATTTATCTAAAATTCTATAAACTGCGCGCATCTTGATTTAAAGTTCCAAGCGAGACAATGGTTAGACAAAGTTTCTAATAATTATCCTAATAATATTTAAAGCACATTTCATTTTCTAAACGTGTCAATACGAGAACGGGAAAAATTGCGAATTTATTTTTTACCCGATATAATCAAATCTCCATGACAAATTTCTAATTTACTGGAAAAAATGATTAGGCTCGATAGTAATTTGACAGTTTGATAAGAAAATTCTATTAAGCGACACAAGGACGAAAGTATTTGCACGCGACATGATACGCGATGCACTTTTCGTTAACGCACGTATAGGCAATAATGTATCAGCGGAGGCGCGCGGAAAATTCATTTTCGTGAAAATATCGTGAAAGACTGCCCGCGGCGAGCATAGAATGATAAAGGGCCAATAATAACGTCGATACGACGCGGATTAACGCGCTTTCGTTGCTGTATTTTTGCGAACAAAGCTCGAAGGTAATAACAACGCCGGTGCCGTAGGATTTCCACCCCGCTCCCTGTCTGTTACGTTCATTAAAATTTAAACGAACAACACCGCGATCAGTTTATTCGGACGCAATTTACACGATGCGACGCGTCAGTTTAACGATACCACCAACGTTTTTACATCCGTGAATAAATTTAGCAAATTTACCATGGTACTAATGGTTGAAAATTGATCTCGACCTATCGATGGTCAGGAAATGCCTATTTGTACAAGGTTTCGTTAACGATGTTGCGGCATGGATTCTTATAATTAAACGGCGAAAAGTTTTTGAAAATTTGTTTGGAGAACTTATGGAACATCCAAATGTATCAAAATTTAAAGAATGGTAAAGTAAAGAATATTAATTTAAAGAATAGAATTTAAAGTACGTTGCAACAAGAAAAGTTTGCTAATTCATTGAAAAATTTCACTGGAAGATGTTAAAGAATTATTACTTGATCTGTAACTTTAGATTGTAAACAATTTATAGAGCGATATTGTAGTAAAAATTTCGTTATTAATTAATTTTTACTTTGTCTATGACCACTATATCTCTCGATTACCGTATTACTATTTTAGCCGATTTTAATTCATTGTACTCTACTCATCTCGTCTCAAATTTTTGTAACGGGGCTTTTTTAAGAAAAATTGATACTACGTCAAAACTTTACAACAGAATATTTTTCTACTGGGTAGATACTACAACATTATTTACCAATGTTTCCATCGAGATAAATGAAAGTTTCGACGTGACATATAAAAAATTCAGCTTACACCTGTACGATGCGCCATTATAGTGGCTTTCGCGGATGTTCCATGTTAGATCCGATTAACACAGGTAATAAATTAATTAATTAGATAGAAACCTTTTCGAACAAACACCGTTTCATGACAGTGGCTTCATATCTGTTCAAATGATAAAAATGAACATATTAATCAGCAAGCAATAAATTACGTGAATCGTCGTTGGAAAACTTCATGAATCTGTTTCAATTTGCCTGTCACAAACAATTAACTACTCGATAACAATGGACAAACATTTTTGCATTAATCGAAATCCAGATCTTAATAGCTTTATACTTCACATTTTAAATTTTACCGAATTTATGCCGAATATCTAAATATAAAATAACATGGTATAAAAATAACATGGAATTACGATAAATAATATCATAAAATACAAACTGTACATTATACGGAAAAAGTGTTTCAGGTAGAACTTGTCTACTTCGAGAGGGACATCTGGCGATGGTCGTAGATCTTATCTAGGTGGATGCACCTCTGAGACTCGAGGATGATCTTTGTTTTTCTAAATGATACGATACATTTTTTACACGCCATTCGATGCAGTTTTTAATTCTCTACAGAAGAGTATACCGGTACTTGATTCGAAAAATGAGTAGTTTAAAAGATATCTTAAATTTAATATTGTAAGACTTGTCGTATGAAAGGCAAGGAAAGATAAGGCAGTGTTCGTAAGTTTTTAAGCTTTTATTAGCTTTCACTCTGCAATAATACTAAAATGTATACAAAAGTACAAATATGCATATATATATAAAAAAATATATATAACAAATAAAAAAGTCTTGCCAAGGCAGCGAGTATTCAGGATGGAGGTTTTCCAGTTCCACCCTGTGGAACAATTCATTGTTTCTCCTGGGCAAGACTCCCACATCTCTCTGCGATTCATTGCTTCTGAACAAGATCTCCATCTTTCGGAATATCTCGTCAAAAATTTCGAGTGTCCGTGCTTGGCTATGCTGATCTGCCTAGTCACTTCTCGAGGTGAGACGACACTTTGGATTTCCCGAAACTCGGACCGCCTTTATATAGAGGGTGTATGTCATTTTGTATAGCGAGTTACAGTGGGGCTACAGTGGCTCACTCTACTGACTCATTCGCTCTTCGTATGAACTAAACCATCTTTTTCATTTTTCCTGCTTCACACTTTCCTTGTCCTCGCAACGTTTTATAACAGTGTTAACAATAGAATAATAGCGTTAACAGACAGAATATATAGTCTTTGTTTTTGATGCTCCTTTTAACATGCCGATCCGTATCCTTATAATTTTTTACAATCTCCAAGCTGAAAATGTCGCTTCAAAATAGAAAACGAAGAGCAATTCGAAAAACACTATCGCGCTATGAGCGTGAAAATTGTGACGTGAGTAGATGTGTCGTACCGTGCTTTAAAATATATCACACTCAATTGCATTATTAATTGCTCGATAAACTTATTAAAAAAAATATAACAAGTTTGTCGCATCATTTTTTGATCAATATATTTGGTTGGCAACTAAGTGATTGCGGATTTTGTCAATAGGTGGTATTGAAAAATCCGCAATCACTTAGTTGTCAACCAAATAAATCTATCTTATTTGTACGATCATAGTAACGAGAGAGATTCATAGTTATTCATAACGTAAGTAAATTGTCTCGTGAAAGACACGTTAAGATCCTTGAAGCTTCTATTCTATGAGCCTGAAAATTGTGACGTGGGTAGATGTGTCGTACCGTGCTTTAAAATATATCACACTCAATTGTATTAATAATTATTAAAGTAAATTATTAAAGTTAAAGTATATGCATCTTTAAGAAAAATGACAATTTAATTATCAAAAAATTCACTCCAATGCGTTTACGTAGAGAACATTATCCGTCACACATTGCAGTACTGTAACGTTTACGCGTAATTCGCGTCAAACTCTGCCGTATAGAAGAACAGCTCCGCACAAAATTCAACCGTACCTAAGAGATTAAGGAAGTAAAATTTCATATACGCCGA
Organism: Bombus soroeensis; assembly: GCA_014737365.1. Lineage (NCBI taxonomy): Eukaryota > Metazoa > Arthropoda > Insecta > Hymenoptera > Apidae > Bombus > Bombus soroeensis. Next base: position 567,838 of record JACXIL010000250.1, read on the forward strand.
CGTTAATGCATTTATGATGTTCGTTGTATTAATTCCATTAAAATACATTATATTATTTCACAGAATTAAATACACTTCGATACGTACGTAACATTAATATGGGATAAATTACTGACGAATATTAGTGGATTATGTAGAAAATGATTAGGATTATGCAGAGATTAATCGTGGTTTTGATCAATTAAATGATTACCAAAACGTAATATAATCATTCAATTAACGAACGAATTACAGGTCATTGGGATCGTGCGTTGAATAAAGCAGCAAGGGGAGAAAAGCGGAGATTTAAAAGAGATTGAAGACGACCCCGAACGAGAACCACGTCTATCCTAAGTATACCCCGGGGAGAGAATATTCCTTTACACGGCAGAAACTTATGAGTTTCATGGAAAAGTGTTCAAGAACCCGGTAACTGCATTACCGTTTCTCGTTGCAAGTTGACTTTGCCCAACAATTGGACCGCGTGCTCGAAACGCTTAAGAGACCTGGAATAGTTTCTTAACTTCTTGCAATTAATTCGCTTGGGACGAGAAATAATCAGCGTTATCAATCTTAGCGTTGTTCCGAATCTTTTCCGCTATGGTAGAATCTACACCAGCATCGTGTATCCTTTGGAACCAAGTAAATTTGCCTAATGAAGTTCTTTTCTATCTTCTGTCGTTCCAAAGCTACGTATAAAATTGACGTAGTTGTATTGGACAGCCTGTATAATAAAAATAGAAGAACATCAAATACGATATATGACGCGTAATAATTTCGTATAATATTTCATAAGTATAAATTTCCACTTAACGTATTATCAAAGTTTATGGGTCTGCGTTATACACGTAGTCTCGATATACTTTTTAGCGAAAAGTAGCTGCACGGAAAAGAATTTCAGATCGTTCACCGAGCACAACCGCGTGCGGGTATTTATTACGTTAAGTGTAAGTTACGGCGGATGCGAAATTAAAATATATTCATTGTGGCAGCCGACATTAGAGGAACGCGTTATTTTATCATTTTTTGTTGTGCAATACCGTGACGGATAGTAAGATAGATAACGTGAACGAACGGTAAACGTGTTCAAAATAATTTTACCAGGCACGACCAACAAACGCCAACGATGATAACAGCAAAGAGATATGATCGATCGTTGTAACGACGATACACAGTGGAGATATTAGCCGCTGAGTTTTATTAACGTACACCAAAATTATAAATACGATATAACGAATAATGAAAATTATAAACAAATTTGAACCGAGATACATTTTTTGAAGGAAGAAATTCTTATAGTTGGATTCATAAGTAATTTTTTATAATTATGTACACCATGGTCGTAAAGTATTATTAATTTCATTAGTATGAAAATACTCATCATATTGTGCAAAGAAATTGCTCAAAGAAATTGTGCAAAGAATAGCTTGCCAAATTTTACTTATTACTATTATTAATTTTATTTCATCTAAGAAACAAATATCGGGAGAAATATGGTTAGATTTATCTTCGCGTTATTTATTCTCTGTAACTGCTTTTTCTTCCAAGTCCAAAGCGATTGAAAGAACATCAACTTCGCCCGAAGCTTCGGAGAATATCTTAAAGCAAGTTCAAGTAAAATAACACCTTTACGATGATAAAGATAGTTTCGAGTTCACCTCGATCCAACTTCAACTTTACAAGAAAAAAATAAAAAAAATAAAAAAAAGAAAAAGAGTGGCAGATTTACATTAAACAAATACAAACAGACTTCAAAATCAACATAATCAAAGATATTTGAAATCCAGCAAAAGAACAAGGTTACGTCGATTTCAAATTACTTTGACACAAGCGACTCGCTATACGCCACGAGAGTAAACGTAGAAATGCGAACGAAATATTTCAAATGATCTAACGTAACAGGCTTAGAATATCAAATAGATTTCAATTATCTCAATCCAGAGTTGAATTCATATCGAATTCAAACCTTACTCGTCTAATCTGAGTGAGCCTTTAGAAAGAGACAGAGGGAAAGGAGAGGAGAGAGACAGAGAGAGAGACAGAGACAGAGAGCAATTTACCTAAAGCATCGTAGCTCGGAGAATTCAGTCGCAAGATAGCCAACAGACGTTCTATCAATTACGTATATGTTTAAGCTGGTCAGGTGTAACTATGTACGATAAATATATACAAGCTGGTATTTAAATACTATCCGAGGGTCTGGCCGATAGCGATGAGAACTAATTATAATCCTAAAAGTTGTACGGTTACGTGGCTATCTAGCTTTTCGAACGATGCCCCAACTCGCTGGTTTGCCCAACTTTTTCATTTTTCTCATTTATTTGCGGACGATTTTTCCTGCGGCATAATTAGAGACCGGAAACGGTCCAGGGAGAGGCGTTTTATGAACGGTATCGATGTTGGGGCTGCGCCGTTCCCGCCTCGTTCGAGCTTGAAGATTTATTAAGGAAAGTTTCGAGCTTCCGGTTTGATATCGGACCGTTCGACGAAGAGAGGAAGAGGATCCTCTGCTATCGAGTAAATGGTCTAATGGACTAGGTAAATTGATGGTAATGCTGTGTACTCCGCGTTAGGAAAAAAGATTCTGAGAGGAAGTTACGGCAAGTTTGAGGGAGTGAACTGAACTTCTAAATTGGAATTTGCTCGGGTTTATGCTATTTTATTCGCATTTCGATCTATTATAAATTTGGTTCGTATTATTATAATTCAAGTCGATCACGAGCATCGTTCAAGAGGTACTTGAGTCGATTCCGCATGAAGTTCCAACGAGTTTAGAATAACGATAGATAGTTCTGGAATTGAAACTTGTTCTCATCAAATAAGCGTAATAGCGATAATTCGTTTGAACAAATATTTCGCAGCGAGGAATAGATGAAAATTGAAATTAGTATGCACGTTAAATACGAAGAAGCTGGTGAATTCCAGAAGCGGATTATACGAATTTTCATCAGCAGCCGTTCGAATTTTTGATCCTGCTGACCTCGCAAAGTCTCAAACTAGCGGCATAATCTGGATGACGAAGGACTCGCGTCTTGCGAAACTTTCTATTTCCAAGTATCGAGTATCGTCGGCATCTGGCAACATTTTTCATATCCTTCGAACACAAATGAATAGTATCGTTTTATTGGAAATAAAATTTCGAACAACACGGATGACGTTTTATAAATAAAATTTACAAAATCACCAGTCTCTCCTCGTTATTACTAACCGATCAGTGTCGTAAAACCATAGGTGTATCATCAATGAAGGTAAAAGCTCCGACGTCGCTAAAAGGACTAGGAGAAAGTCGAAGATAAAGGCGGATCATGGAAGACACACGCGAGGATCACACGCAGACGGATGAACGGCGTACAGGAAGATAAAAGTCGTGTCGGTGGTTCCTTCTTTGGGTTCATTCCCATTAGGAGTACAAGTAACGCGTCCCTTTATGCGTTAACGAGACTCTCCTTGGAGTCTCGGGGCTCACGCAAGCGCGGAAAATCCAGCCAAGACGGAAAAGAGAGGGTTAGACGAGGCAAGAAGGATCGTGAAGGGGGTGGCAGGCTCTGGAGAGAACGGCGAAAAGAGTAAAAAAGAAAACGGAGATAGAACACGTTGAAAGAAGAGCAGAGAAGAGGAAATAGCTCTGTAGAGGCTCGAGTGTTCGTGTTCGTGTTTCACTCGGAGGAACACGCATATTTCCCCCGCTGCCACCAATACCATCTCGTCTCGCGATCCCTACACACCTTTGTACACTTTTATTTTAGTTCGTTCCTGTTCTCGTCCACGCGTATACGTTTAACCGTACGTGTCTCTGTAACCGTTTACACGCACGTGTCTACGCGTACGCGTGTATATCTATACAGGGTGTCACTTGTAAGCAACGATGATATAGTATTCCGAAGGATGTGGTTCTGCGCGTATAAATATCTCTTTCCTTTCAAATTGTAGCGTTAGTTAAGCGACACCCTGTATACTTTTGACTGCGTCCGCGCGCGTAATACGTGTTCTTGGTACCCGCGAGCGCGCAAAAGGGGCGGAGGGTGAGTCCGCGTGCACGTCGGCGTTGGATATTGTTCGTCCTGTGACAATGTCGCCTTGATTAGGGAGTCGTCTCTTCTGCCGGTTTCGCGTGCCGGCACGCTGATTCCTTTCTCTTAACCGCGGTCCTCCGCCCCGTCCCTCTTCCCGCCCCCGTGCAACCCTCTTTTTCTCTGTAATTCGCACGGCAGCCGGGCGTGCAGCGAAACTCTCAGAAATGAAGCGGCGCGCCGGGGATGAAACGACGTCCAGCGGCTTAACAAGTACGCACCGGGGCTTGCGTTTTATAATATTCCACTTTTCTACCACCTGGCTACTCGCGTTCGATGTAGCGCTGGCTGGAATATAGGCCAAGATGCCTATAGGAGTTTACGATGGAAATAATGACGTATTTGTTATTACTGATAAAAGAAACTGGCGAAGAGAGAGGAAATGTTTGTTGCGATGTAAGAAAGAAGAAGATCGGTAGATTCTATTGTACTCTTGGAAAGAATAATGGGTGTTTTCTGTTGGATAGTGAAATAATGTAAAATCGGAAGGTTACTGGGTTTTTATCAAGAAAGAGAAATAAGTAACAACATGTAGTGGCATTCCCTTAAGCGTTTCTTGGAGTAGATTCTGTTTTCTTGTTCTGTGGTGTGGTGATGAGAAATTGGTAGGTTAGCAGGTTTTTATTTGAAGAGGAAATGGCAAACAACGTGCTTATCGATCTTGCATGTACGTTATAGTAACACACACGTAGTACATCGTGGTTTATGTACGTTACAGTAATTCGTCCAATTTCATTTACGAAGGTAAAGGAAATTGGAAAATTTTTGGAAAAAGACAACGGACCTTCCCTGCAACGCGAGAAATATAGCGGTAGCTTCTCGCGCACCATGTCATAGCAATGTCGTAATTTCCAGCTATGCGTTTAACATAGGCAAATTTTCAATATGTACGATTTTATGGCAACAAACTAATCATCGGCAAGTATTAAAACGTCAGAATCTTTACTGGAGAGTGACAAAACTCGCCACAGGCGAGGGAAACGAGGATCTTCAAGTTCCGTACTTTATTTGGTCACGGGACGTGTTTCGAACGAACAAAGTTCGCAATCCACGATTTACATGCGAAATGTGAACAAGATCCGGGATCTGGTCCTGGAATTAGCGATCTGAGTTTACGACCGAAAATTCTGGATCTAGATAGAAGATTGGAAATCCAAAAGTGTTCGCATTAAATCTGCGATCCCGAGATCTGAATCTAAATCCGAGATCTGCGTCTGAACCTAAGACTCAAAGTCCAAAGATTGAGTTCTGAATTTAGGATCTTAGATCGGTGGTTTGGAAATTCGCGACGCCACGTTGATGATCTACGATTCTGGAGCAAAAATCCAAAAATCAATGGTTCCAGATATTAAACGCAAACACAAGGTTCAAAGTCTGGCATCCAGAACTATACATATCTCGTTCCCTGGACGATCTCTATATCGTGGATTTCGACTTTCTATCGCTCTCAAATTAGTATACATCGGAGATTGCACGTTGCCGAGTAATAGAGTTGGAAATCTGACGACTTCGTGATGGTTTCGGGCGTATTTCACAAGCTCGAAGCGATAAAGTTTAAAGTCCCACGTCTCCTGAGTAATTTGTAGCGGAGCCTATGATTCCGCGTAGTGAGGTTCGAGATTCGAAAATCCTGAGGATGCTGCGTAGCGAGGTCTAACAATTTCAAAGTGACGAAGTTGGTAGCCCCACGATTCCTTGGTGGTCTGTGGCAAATCCTACGATACTACGTAATTGAGTTTATACTCCCACATCCCTGGAGTGGTTTGTGGCCTATGCTATGACAGCGAGCTGATGAAATTCGAGGTCACACAAAGTCCATAGTCGCACGTGGCGATTCTCAAGACTTCTTAAGTGATAAATTTGATAGTACCACAAACCTGGGTGGTTTGTGGCGGATCGAACGACGACAAGATGATGCAGATTCGTGGTCGCATGATCGGTACCGTGACCGTGACACGTGGAACACGAAAGTTTAAAATACATTTCTCGTCAATACCACGCAAACTTCTAAGTAGCAGTTTCTTTGTACAAGTTTAGACGTTCGTCGTACAAGTCTACATTCTTTGAATTTTAAATACAACAGTGGCGTTAAGTTCAGCAGTTTCTTGGCATTGAATTTCGTAAAATGTTCGAACGTTTAATTTATTCGTCGCAAATATGAAACTATGTTATTGGCGTGATTGTTACTCGCACGACAAGTTACCTCGTCTTGCCCGATCAACAAGTTAGAAAAGATGGAAGAGCGAGACTACGAACGAAAAATAAAGAAGAAAGTCTAGTAAATTTTATCAGAGAATTTGAAGAGAACCATGAGAATAGTACGTTCCTATTACTGCACAGGAAAGAAGGTAAACACAATCTCACGAAATTTAATATTAGCCTTTTTTCTTCTCTCTCTTTCTCGCGCCGTGTGCTATTTAAATTTGCTGTTTCACAACCGACTTTTCACGTATTAATTTTTAATACCGTTATCACGTTATCACCGTTCGTTCCTCCATAGATTGCAGGTACAACCGGTAGAGAGTTATACGATTTTATAATTTACGCTCGGCTAATTTCAAAGTGCAGTGTTTGAAGAATTCTCCCATAAAGCGAATGAATATTAAAGAAATATATCTTATTAGAGAAATGAATATATTTCGGGAAATACATAGCGCGTAGCTTCGATCATTGTTTCCAATTATTTTCGAACATATCTTTAATATGTGTTTGCACATTTTTACGTAACATTGTTAAACGTGGGTTTAACACGCTTAATTGCACAATTTTGTGCGAGAGTTGCGATTAAAACGAAGAGACAGATGTGTCGAAGACCGAATTATTTGTTAAATTTTTTAACACCATTTGTTTGAGAACTCGAGTACAATGTTTGTATAAAACTGTACGAAATATTTGCATCGATAAATGCTTGAAATGTACATACAGGTGGCAATAAGGTGTAGTACGATTTGTATATTTGATCGTTTTAATAAGCGATGCTATTTTTTCAAAAGCTAACTTTAAAACACGAAAATCGTTGGTATCAGAGTTTTATAAATTCTAGATAGAAGACTTAATAAAAAAAAGATGAAAGATTATTAAAAAAATACGACAAAATTCGTCACCGATCCTGAATCTGTCACTTGATCTGACAATCTAATTTCTTTTAGTTTTATTTGATATACGAAAATCAATGGCCGTATTATCGATAGGATGATCTAACAGATGTGAACAGCGTTTGGGAATGAACTTCAAAAATTTAAGTGGACCGAGTAAGTTGAGTTTGCCTTTTTCTAGATTTTGTAATGAAAAATTTGTCAACTGCGAGTGCTCCATGTCACTCGGGTGTCGTAAAATGTTCGTCGCTCGAACGTTAGAATCCTCTTGATTTTCATTTGGTTACGTCTTTACGCTTACCATATAAATTGATATCGCTTTACATTCTTTGATTGCAATTACATTCCGCGTTTTCGTACCTTGTTTTCTTTGAATAAGCTCGTTGGAAATCATAAGATGAAAACATAAAACTCTCCTAGGAAGTTCTCAAAGGAACAGCCAAGTGACTCAAACGTACATTCGATCCTAAATCGAGCGACACACCTCCACTACTTCCGGAGATTTTGTAATTTTTCCGATAAACTTATTAAAAAAAATATAACAAGTTTTTCCTTCTTTGATCGATATATTGGGTTGGCAACTAAGTGATTGCGGATTTTTCAATACCACCTATTGACAAAATCCGCAATCTCTTAGTTGCCAACCCAATAAATCCATCTTATTTTTACGATCATAGTATCATAAAATCATAGATAATAAAATCCTAGAAGCTCACGATACTTTCTGAGATTTCCAAGTAGAAAGGAAGCAGGACTAAGTACATATTGTACAGGAAGGAAGTTAACTCGTCTTGTGCACGTGTCGCGATCGATGGATCTTGGGGAATGGATTGTCAAAACAATGCGCTGCCTTCTACGTCCGCTGGGAATTGGATTTCTCAATGGCCGGGGTCAGCATCTCGCGTGACATTTTGTAAACCGACGTGCATCGTTTCGAAAAATTCTATCCACGAAGAGAAACGGAATCCATTGGCCGGCTATTTTTCAGCGAACGCCTCACAAAAGACGCGATTATTTCCCGTAGCTGGTAGACGTGGTTGCTTGAAAAGCGTTCGAAAGCCTTGGGTACGCCTTTGGTCCACGTTACGTGACGTTTCCTTGTTCGAGAGAATTGAATAACTTTGCTTTCCTTTGTGCTTCCAACTGGAAGATCGATTAGTCTTGAACGAAATTGTACCATCGATATGATCGTGACGCGATTTAAAAAAATACCTTGCTATGGAGCGAACAATACATTTTTCAGGGTATAGAACAACTGTTTTTTTAGAAGAATATTAATTTTCTTTCCATTTCTTTTGTTCTTATTTTATTCATTTATGGATTATCGTACGTAAACATTTAATCCTGCTATTCTGAGCGCGTCTACATGCCTCGAATATTATATGTCGATAGATTAAACCTATTAATTGATTAACATTAGAACTACCACATCAGTCAAATTGACTGTTTTTACAATATATTTTTTATATTCTTTTTTCGCAATGATGTAATGAATTTCGCAACGAGAATTAAAAGAATAATATAATAAATTTCATTTTATTTTTTATGTATTGAAACTCAAAATAATTTTGTATCAAGGCTACTTGTACCAATACCAGTAAAAATGATTGGTACTTGTCAAAGTGTAAAAGGATCCTGCAATCTGTTTATCGAACCCTAATTAACCAGTTTCCTCGTTTTCTACAACTTCCCATACGTTTTTCAAATTTTTACCGCGTATCATTCGATATGACGATATCAGTTATCAGGAAAATTCCTGGTCGATCGCTAGATCGCTAGATGCCAACACTAGAAATATCACACTAGTGAAAACGACTGGTTCTACAATTTTATAAATATGTCAACCTTCGTTTAGGGATCACCAGATGGATTAATAATACGAAAAATGTACTGCATAACATGGAATTGCTTCTGTAAGAAAGTAATAAATCAATAAATATAAAAATATTCTATTATTACGTATTTTTAAAGACCAGTCATTTTCACTGATTTTGGTAGAAATAGCTTCGTGTTAACTGTCGTTAGTTCTAGCGTTAAATCAGTAAATTAATATCTATTTCGATGATTCGAAATATAGGTGTAAAGTCGTAAATCTCGGGGTAATTCGGATGATCGATTCTGAAGTCTGAAAATCGAGTTTATTGTGAAAGTACTTAAACAAATAAATAAATACAGGAGTAAACAACAGTTAATACCAATCGATAACAGTAAACAATAAATAACAAGTTCTGTACAATGTCTACCTGAAAATCGAGAATCGATTTTCAACGTCCTGAGCTACCGATCTTTCTCCCACAATCTTCGATGTTTTAAATAATTATTCTTTCTTCTTCGATCTTGTCTATCTCCGATATTGCTCTCTACCGTTCGTTTGGGAAATGAATGTCTCTCAAAATGGCTGTTCGTAAAACAAAGAAAATCCATCTGTCCGTGAAACAAAGAAAGTCGTGCTGTCCGTAAAAAGAGAAAGTCCCTATCACACTTGAACTCTAGGGAGTTTACATAGGTAATGTCTAAAGATGTAAATATTTGAAAATACGCTTTTCAAGAATAACTTATTTTAACATTTGGAAAAGAAAGTACCTGAAGAGATCGAGACGCGGAGAAGAAATGAGAGGGACCAGCGAGATTAAATAAATTGTACTAAGTTGACAAGGTAGTATCAATCACAAATAGTGATTGATTAAATTGTAAACGTTTCGAAACAGACTTAATTTATATTGTTCCAATGAGATTTTCTTTGTAATTAGCATGAATTAGCCTCTGCCGTAAATACGATGGATATTCGCAGCTGTGCACTTAGCAGCTTATAATACTTGGAAGCTTCTATAGAGGATAGAGCTGTAAAGTACAGAATTTATAGAGTATAGAGTGTCTAATACCTAAGAGCTTTTAAGAAAAGAGGAAGATTTTATATTGATTTAGGAGCTTCTGTTAGAAACTTCTAAATCTTTATGAATAGGCGCAGTAACAAGTACGCTCTTCGTATAAAAAAAAAGAAAAAGCCATTTATTTGCAACTATATTTTATCAAACTTAATCACGACAGTTGTATTTCGTTACGGTGTTAATGAAATTTCAACGTGTTTAATATAACGCACACAATCACGCGCGCATGCACACACACATAATACGTAAATAATGCGTTGAAATACTTTCGCGAGACGCTGCGTATATTTATTTCGCTTTTTAAATGTATTCAAATATGTGTAATTTTATGTGCTAGACTAGATTAACCGCGTAGTATTGATACATGTATGTGAATATGAGTGTGTGTGCGTGCCGCCCCGAAAACAGATGAATGCGAACTGTTCAGTCGGTTTAAGAGTCAGTTTAAGAGTCTAATCTGGAAGATGGTGAGACAAAAAAAGTGCCGAGACGCGTGCAAGTGTGTATCGATGAATATCTGTGAAATCGTTTACCAAATAAATATATTAATATTTTAATATAAATCCTAAGCGTAAATTTAGTGTCGCTACACCATTATTTCGGCAATTAAGATCCGTAATTCTCAACAAAATGCAAGATAGAATAGAAATAAAATATAGGCTCTGCCACATTTTCAAGGGATATTTTCAAATTGATTTTAGATATTCGAACGATATCATTGATAAAGTAACAAATCGAGCAAACGAGATGCAAATTTGGATACGAAAACAAACGACAGAGAATAAATAGAATTAAAGCGGTATTGATTAACAGTTGTCTCAGATTTCGCTGGCGAATATTTATCCAGGGTGGAAAAACATATCGCAGGCTAAATTTATCAACTCGCCGTTTCATCGATGGCATCGTTTATCGTGATAGCCAGAAAAATGCTCGGTACATAGGTGTGATCGTCGCGAAAATCGGGAGACACGTTTCCACCAACGTATTCTCCAAAACTATTGTAACGAGTACAAAAGCCTCGTGAAGTGATTTACGAACGAGTTTTACTCGCAATTACAACGAACAAAAATATAAAAACGGAAGGATTGGATTTAAAGCGAGGCCAGAAATACAAAAATGAAAGAATTGAATTTATAAACGAGGTCAAAGAAAAAAAGAAGTTAATCCGATTATAGCTACTGTTTCATTTTTTTATCAAATTAAATCAGAAGAGAGAGAGAGAGAGAGAGAGAGAGAGAGAGAGAGATAGAGAAGAATCGTATACAAATTATTGAAACAGATAGAAAGAGGAAATATTCAAAAGCATCTATCTAAATGTCTGTACACGTAGGCAAACAAACGATAGACAATTCGAGTGAAAATCGTTTGCAAAACGTTTCACAGCCGGTCGGAAATGCAGAGCAGAGAAACAGTATTTGCGTACATACAACTCAAGAAGTTAGAGTGTTTGGCTTTGGTCAAGTCGAGTACAAAATGTTCGCTTAACATGGGACCATAAATCAGTTCTGTCAGTACGAAAATCGATTCCCGTGCTGCTAACGTAGATAAAACCAATTTACTTCGCGTTCATAGAAGTAGAAATAAAAGGATTATATGGTACAGCTACTTGATCGATTCAACGTATAACGGTTCGTTTTTCTGTACTAACATTTCGTACATTGTTAACAAGCTAGTTCGTAGCTAGGCTACGTTGTTAATCGATATGGAATATAATAACTTGGTAGCGACGTGTGTCAAGATCGATATATTGCTGCCTATTTTCATGCGCGAACCTGCGATTTCGAAGCTGTTAGGCACTAAATCGAGTTAAAATCTCAGCAGACGAGCGACAGAAGGTGTTACAGGAGATCGAAGAAACTATCGGAGAAGAAGAAGAGGTACGCGGCCGGAAGCTGGATTCTCTCCATTTCCCGAGAGGCGCGATTCCGCGATTCGTAACGACAGTCCAAGCACGACATTTCGGAAACCAGGATATTGCCGCTCGCACCTTCTCGTCATTCCCATAACTTACAAGTATACGCTCTGTTCGGACCGAAACTACCGGCGGTAGCAACGTTTCTCCGTTTTACGACGTTGTTCGCGCGATCGATACGCCAAATTGAGCGTACCAAGTTCGCCAGTCTCGCGCGTATGCCTTCTCTCGCATGATCGAAAGCTTCCTCCTTAGATGTATACTACATGAGCACGTCCACCCTCTTGGGATATAAAGTTTAGGTTTATGTTCGTTCGACTTGGTCGATCGTTTCCCTCACAGTTTCTCGCTGATTTAACGTTTTGACATTTTCTTAATTTCCATGGATACTGTAACTACATTGTCGTAGAACAGTTCAAACGATACCGATCGTTTCATAATTTTTCATTCGAAAGTTGTTCTGTTCGCTAGGTATCTTTTGTACGATAGAACGACATCCTTCGTACGTCTGTGGGGGAACAGGTTGTTCCAACTTTCTACGATGATAATTTTCGTTAATTTTTTGAAAGAATCGAGACTCTGATTTGTCTGAATTTTGATGGTTCTATGGGAACAAATTGACGAACACTTGGAACGGCGCAAAATATTCGATTTAATTCCGTTACAAGGTAAAAATAGTTGATATTCTAATTGGCCTTGAGGATAATTACGTAGTTAATGAAGCGGTACATTAAATCTCGTAACAGGCACAACAAATTAATCAGTTTTAATTATTCACGAACTCACTCATTGACTTCTGTCGCTTGACGAGCGTAAATAGAAGCGGCACGGCCGATTACAGGCGTAATTACAAATTTAATTCCCGCAGCTGTTTCGTTTCTCGGTTCTGCCGCACGCTCTACAACTCTCGCTGTTCTTGTAGTTTCAAATTGGATACAATTAGCACAAAGTCTTCTATAGAATGATCTATGGATCTACAAATCCACGTAAGAAACTATATCGAAAAATCGTTAATTCTTTTCCACTGACTAAAAATTATTTAACGATGATTAATTTAACTACAGCGCAATATCTGTAATAATAGTAATTATTCTAATATTATATGACAGAGGTGATTCATTCGAAGCTTCGTTAGTTGATTCAATGACTCACACTGCTACACCATTTCTAACGTGAAATTACACCGTTTGTAATTTGAGAAATTAGCCGTTGAACTTTCTTCGTTGTTTACCGTTGCCACATTATAAATTTTGTAAACATCGCTCACCTTCTTTTAACGCTTTGTATACTTAGATATAATTATTATATTACATTATTGGTCGATAATCTAATTAACGTATTATCGACGCAACGACAATTATTATTATTACGTCCAACTGATAATTGCAATCTCTTCTAGCAATTATTTTGTATAGAATTTTTTTTTGCCCTCGGCTTAATCCTCGCGCGATCGTGAATGTTTCCCAACGCAATCTCACAACGCGTTCTCGTTTCTTTAAAAAAATGCCCCAGTTTCAAAAAACACAAGGGTTCAGTATAGAATTGTTGATTAGCGTAACGTTTAAAACATTTGCATATCGTTCGGAAAGCCGGACAATTTTTAAAGCAAACAATACGATAGTTGTAGCGTAGTTAATTAATCTGTTAATTTTTTATTCCGAGTTTAAATCTACAGGAGTTTAAATTTGTAATTAACAGGTAAAACCAACTTTGTCCTACTGAATAAGCTAATTACGATCCGCCCTTTGAATTTGATGAATTTTTAATCGAAGCTTTCTATAATCAAGCATGTCGCTTTGTCAAAAATTCATCGAGTCAATTTATTTTGACATTCTCGTCCAGCTATAGCTCTGTAATAACCGTAACCATGAAAAATTGTCACTGACAATGCGACATATTTTCCCTTTATACGTATAATTACACGTTTATTTTTCGCCCAATTCCAACAATTGCCAGACGTGGAAGTACAAATATATTTCACGTGACACCTTAATTTGAAGCTCTAATACGGCCTTTCAGGAAGCGCAAGAAAGGAACAACCGCAGGATCAAGGGGCTAAGCCACCGTGGTTCTCATCTAGAAACGTACGCTTTTCATAAAAACATACTTAGAGTAAAAATTTTCTAAAGTAAAAAACAATTCCTCCACGATATTTCCTGTACTGTTCATATTGGCCGAGATGCGATAGCTATATTTTAAAATAATCCATGCAACGATAATAACTCAGATTTCTAATGTACTGTGTCTTATGATAATCGTCGAACGTATGCTCCGATAGCAACGAATGCGCTCGTACGAATAAGAAATTACAAAGTAAAAATTGTTCCTACCCTTTAACCCATCATATGGCTATAAAGAATATATTTTTTCCATCTATTGTCAATAGTGGCGTTGCTTTAAAAACAGAGAAACATAAAAAAGTGAAAAGATATCGCAGGAGAACCTTCTCACATCACGTTTCTAATAATATCGAAGTTAATAGATTTCAGACGTATAAGATAGTGGATATCTAAGACATGAGCACCGACATTCAAGTCATAGAGGTGGAAACAGTACCTACGTATGATGGATACGTACTCATGCCTCACTCATGGCTGGTGAAAAATAGGTTTTCCATTGGAGGCGCGGAAGCCAATCTCGTTATGTCGAGTGATCGATCAAGGTGATAAGGCTTCTCGATTGCCGCGAATGCTCTTTGAACTTCCAATTCAGAGTTATAGACGTGACATCTGGAAAATACGTGTCATAGAACATCGAGTAACCACGATTTATGAGTTACTTTCGCTGTATTCGAAATTTACACAAATCTACGATGTGTATAATCGTCCTTAATATTTGGAGAATAAAGATTCTTAGGGATGTACTTAGCTTCCCTTTTCTGCTATATATCTCGCTCTAAAATTCGATTCTATTTTAAAGATATAATCATTAGAATATCTATGACTTTCTCAGATTTGCATCCTTTTTATAGTGTAATATTCTTAATTAATTAATATTGTTATACGTAGATTTCTCCTTTCTTTGCAGGTTTCTAAAAGTTCCAAAAAATCTCACACTCTTCGTAGTATAAAAAACAATTTCTCAAGAACGTCTCTCAAGCAAACATCTAAAAAAGGAAAATCTATCTGGCAAAGCATGGAGGCCACGAGTCGCTCGCCGAGGCACGCGCCTCTTTACCCAAACCTTCATCGACGCGAGCACGACAGCTCGAAACATGCAAATTGCGAATCTGCTGCGAGATGGTCGAGGAGAAATGAGAGAAAGATACGTTGCGCGATAAAGTCTCGTACTATCGATTTACCGGTGCTAGAGTCGTGTCAAATAAAAAAGAAAGAAAGGAGGAGAGAAAACGCCGAGGAGAAAGAGAAAGGAAAAGGAACGAAAGAAAGGGAGAGGAAAGGAGGGAAAAAAGGAAAATACAGGACGACGTTTCGCACGAGACTTATCTTTGAGGGTTGTGTTTCGAGTGTCTAGCTTTCACACTCGAGAAAGCACCGCTCTTTCCGACTTCTCTTCTCTCCTGCGTCGGCAGCGCACCGGTTGGATATTCCTGGTGAATGAAAAATTACAAGGGTAGGAAGCACGACTCCGCCAGGACATGGAATAATGATGGAAGGAAGAAGAACCGACTAGAGATGTTCCAGGCTGCAGGAAAATCACCCCTTTGCCAACCGTTCGATTCGGCTAAATGAGAATGGAACGCCTCGGAATTACTCCGACAATCAGATCAAGGATCCGAGTGAAGAACGACGATTAGCGCCGGATTTAAACGGGTTTATTAAATGTGTATAAAATTCATCGATGGAATTGCATTAACGAGAATTCCTCCGGAGAGATTCGATGAATTTTCGCTATCCGACAGCCAATTCGTGTGATTCTAATAGTCAGAAGGGGGTGAGTTTTGTATATAGCGTGATAATTGCGGATGACAGAGGTATGAAACGTTTAGGGTTAACAAGGGAGAATTTCAGAGAGATTCAGTTGTTATTTATTTGGCTAAATCTCGTGCTTAAGGAAGAGGGTAGTTTAACGATGAGTTTAGGTTGTGTCATTTTCAGGCATAAAATTGTAGCTCCGCTTAGCTGCGTACAGTTGATATGTGCGTTATAATGTTAACGCCACGAACGAAGCTTGCAACGTTCGTCCTTAACTAACGTCTATTTGAACGTTAATGCGACCGCGTCCTTAAATGGACGCTAACGCGAGACTTAAACAACGTTTGGCCGTCGAAGCTGAAACGAGAGATGTCGCCGGAAAGGACGAGGGTTTGAGGCGAGACGTCGCTGGAAAAAGACCGACCGTAAGGAAGGGTGACGAAGGGCGAAAGGTCGGAGAAGGTGCAATTAGCTTTATTAAGGGAGCAGATCGAGGAGACAGGACACGGACAGAGAAACCCCGACGGCTAAAGCGGATCGTTTTCTCCGACCAGCTCCACGACCAACGAGACAACATTTACCTGGTTTCAGCGCACGTGATGAAGGAGCACACGTTCGGCTGATGTTTTCGTTCGATTGCAACGCGATCTCTTGAATTTCGTCGAGTGGAAATTTAAGAAACGTTGGGCACACAAGGGGTGGAAAATTTGGAACGGAGATACAACGAAACGTTTTATACAGTTTGCTATTACTTCTCATAGATTAATTCAATCAGTAGCTTAACAAGTTTGTGATATCTTGTGGAAAAAGATATGAAATGATGAGTGAATTAAAGAAATATTCTATTTATTTTGCGTAACTTTGTACGTTTTAATGTTATCGATGACACGTGAGTCTATATTATTATTCGTTTTTAACATTGAAATAATCCGACTGAGATAAAACGTCGTATTAGGTTGACCGAAAAGTTTCTTTCGTTTCATAAGGTGATAATAGATGAATAACAATTTCTGTTTTATATTATTTTATTGAATTAGGTGTGATCCATTTCGTTCTATTTCTATTATTATGTTCGTGCATAGTTCAATAAACTAATATAAAACAAAAAACATTTCCTTATAAAACGAAAGAAACTTTTCGGACAACCTAATACGAAAGAAAAGATAAAATGTAGATGTTTTAATTATATTCGTATTTTCAATGACTCCGTTACAGATTAAAACACACGTTTTTTTATCGTTTCTTTTGTATCGAAAATTTGAATGTTTAGGTACGAAGTTTCAGTAAAATTGTCAATATTTTCATTAGTTACGTAAATCTCGATAGAAAAAGATTTAATACATCGTTTTCCAGTTTTCGATCATTGCTGCGTATTTGAAAACGTTTAAAGACTAAAAAGCACTACGTTTCGAAGTAAGTAAGCTACATGCTGTATAAAAGAAATGAAACTGATATCAAAGTGTCTCCGATCATTCATGCAGCTAATTTTTATTTCGTGAAGTTTCCAATAGCTTTGTCGTTCCTTTTCAATTGCTCCTCTAGATTTTTCACTTACGGATATTTCAAGAAATATATTTATTTCCAGAGGAAACGTAGATACAATTCGTAGATTCATACGTTCGTCCACTTTGCCCCTATACACCTGTTTATCGTGGTACACACGAGCTATAAAAATGATTCTACAAACAGGTCAGGTACTCGAACGTGAGTAGCGAACGATACAAGGGTTGACCGTACGAAAGCGAAATCTGTTCCGTTGCCGATTAAGAAAGAAGTTACTCGGTTTAAAATCGTTTCTTTCCTTCACTCTGTAACTTCATACAGTTGATTCTGTCGTACGTGCACTTTCATCATTCGTGAAACTTAGTTCCATTGCACGCAACTTCCTATTCACTTCCTCGGTATGGGATAAAATTGTCAAACTAGATCTCGACTTGTTCGAAATTAAATTGCAATTTCGATCTTCAAGAATTCGCTATCCTCTTTAAGTAATTATATAATAACTCCGAAAACTGTGTCTCAAAAATTTAGATCTCACGTAACTCGTCGTTAATAGAATTTTTCCATATGCAAATTTCTTTCTATCATTATCCTTTATATTATTACAGTTTTATCGAAGAAGGTATCGTAAAATATCTTTATACGAACAAGTTTTTCGTGTTTTCTAAATATTTGACCACTACCATAGTGATATATATCTTTTCTAATTAATTAATATATATATTTTCCTGTATCCTGCAAATCAGTGGTAATTTTGTCTTAAAATAAATCAGTCGCAAATTAAAAAGAACCAGTTTCAATCCTGAAACGGTAGAGTTACATTTAATCATTAATCAGCTCGCGTTTTAACTTTCAAACTTATCGGTGTATATAAACGAATAAACTATCCTCGTGTTAGACACGCGAGTTAGCTATATTACAAATCGATCTTCTGAATAATTATTACTACGTTCAACTGACTGATATGTACACCATTAATCAGTTATTCAGAATCATGGACTCTGACAATTTAAAAGGAGAATTCCTAGTAATATTTCATTCCAAAATATTGCCAAGCTCGATCAGTGCAGAAAACATATTTAACCAAGTTATATTTATAGCGTATTATTTTTCTACGCGATGTTCTGAGGTTTTCACGAAGATTATGCGTTCTCTCGTTCTTGCGTGATCGTCTCGTTTAATTATGGAAATACTGCGTGTGGTACTGCGCAATCACGTGTAACGATCTTTGACAATAATTCATTCGAGGTGTAATCGTGGGAAAAAAACTTCTCCGGTAATCTTCATTTGAATATCAATTAGATATTGCTAATGCGCATAAATTTTATTAAATAGAGAACGTATTGCAAAAAAGACACAATGTTTTTGAGTAATATTTTTATATTATATATATTTCCCCTTTCGCCTTTTATTTCTAATATGATATATGCGACATGTCTAATGATTTTATCTCTTGTTTTTTACCATACAGTCTGTCTTATCTAATAAATAAGATTTATGAATTATTTATATACTTGCAATACCTTGCGACGATGATGAGCGAGTTGATAAGGCGGAACATTGAATCCTGGTAGTCGCTAATCGATCACTGTAACAAACCAAGATGAAAATTACATAATATTATGACGATGTATTTCCGGTGTTCTTTTGTTCTGATCTTCCGTCATTCATTTCACTTTCATTCGTATCAATGCATTACGTTTCTATAAGTATTTTAAGTAGATTGCGAAAATGTTTATGAATTGACAGAAGATTTAAATGAACAAAAATTTATAGGACGCATATGGTATACAAGAATGCACAAAATATCCAAAGTTCAGAATTTGTTAAACTATATAGACAACGAAACAAATGCCTATGTGAACTTTGTTTCTTTAGTTGCGTTCTAAATTTATACGAACAACGATAGAATTAAAAAAACTAGATGCGTATAAACATCTACAGTCTAATTATAAAGTATTTCACTCTCGGTATTTATTCTCTTCATTCACAAAAACGAACGAACTAAAACAAATAAAATAAACAAACGCCATCGTATTTCACGGTAAAAACGCTATTCATACGAGCGCGATATAAAAAAAAAGACCAAAACTTTCAAATTCAGTGAAACAATCAAACCCAAAGAAAGGAAACGAATTCTGTCATTTCCTTCTTTCACAACTTCGGACAGATCCCTTCGTTTTTTCATATTTCCTCAATTTGCCGACACTCGTCCCTCTCGCACGATTAAAATCACCTGACATCGTTCGACCAAATTACTTCCTTTTTCTCCATCAACCAAAAAGACTCGCATCTCGATTCTCAGCTCATTAACCAGACTTTCTTTCAAAAGCTGGCCATAGAACCAACTATTAAATGCTTGAAGCCTATGTCGGTTGACTCGGTCACTGCGTGGACTGTTGCAGCGGCCAGCAATACAATTACGTTGGACATTCCCCGAACGTCACGCACGTTAATTGCTACCCAGAAGTCATTCGTATTTCCCGTTGATCCCATCTCGGCGACGTTTTCATGTACGTTATAGGCTGTCGAGCGTGTCAACTCGGTCTTAACCATCTCGAGTGTCACGGATCATTGCAGAAATCAGATCAGGAAGTGCTAAGCTATAGCGCTTGTTTCATTTCACGTGGAACGTTATCGGTCAGCGGGATCTCCATGTTTCTTCGTTACTAGACTATCGTTACGATGGATGTGCGTTCTAACGAATAGACCAGAACAATCAAACACAGGGGTGTCCGTGATATGGCGCATCAGCGTTGGACCAGCGTAACCGTATCAATGCAACACACTGTAGATTTAACATTACGAGACGTTCAATTTATTTGGTTCATTTCTGACGTCTTCTGAGTTGATAGCACGTTTGAATTTGTCTTTACATAAGGTATACAAATATATATATATATATANATATATATATATATATATATATATATATATATATATATATATATATATAAATATATTTCGGTCAGCGGGATCTCCATGTTTCTTCGTTACTAGACTATCGTTACGATGGATGTGCGTTCTAACGAATAGATCAGAACAATCAAACACAGGGGTGTCCGTGATATGGCGCATCAGCGTTGGACCAGCGTAACCGTATCAATGCAACACACTGTAGATTTAACATTACGAGACGTTCAATTTATTTGGTTCATTTCTGACGTCTTCTGAGTTGATAGCACGTTTGAATTTGTCTTTACATAAGGTATACAAATATATATATATATATATAGCATCCTATTTAAAAAACTGTGCAATATTCTCGCAGATATAAAAAAATCGATGCACCGTATTACGTTGGCTGTAAGAAACATGAAACTTCCTTCCTTTCACTGTTTTCGAATATCTAGCATTTGCGAGAAAAACATTGGTCCATAATACCGTGAACACCTTATAGATTCTTATAAGCGCGGTTGGTGTTCTACGATTTCGTCATCATTCAGACGGTTGGAAAGCGACTTTAGAAGGGAGGAAATCAGCAGTGGCGCGAGGAATCATTAATTGCACCCAGAAAGTGGCAAATCGAATTAATTATCCGTGGCCGGCAGGAGCTTCTTTCTCTTATTTCCTCCTCTATCTTCCTTTTCTCTCTTTCTTTCCTTTCTTTTTTCTATCATGCAGATGCTGCTTTTCTCGCGAAATTTTGCCAAGCCACTCACGAGGTTCTATCATCAATCACCTTTCTCTTGGTAACTGTTTGGAAGTTTGAGAGAAAGAAAGGGAGAGGGGGGCGTCGCGCCTCGTCATCTCATGAACAAACGAGGAAAAGTCTGACGGTTCGCTTTTCTTCTTCCACTTCCTAGGAATCAGTCCACGACTCGAGTGCTCGTTGAATAATCGTTCTTTAAAGCGAATTCTTTGCACAGAGCGTGAACGTTTCTGGATCCTATTGTAATTCTATGAATCGTCCCGAAAAATCAAAATCGTTCCATCTTCGACAGAGTTGGTATGCCGGGCTAGTAAAGGGGTGGTTAATTTAATCGTATTATTTGGATCGTTAATAGTGATTTTTACAGTTAACAATTATATCATCACGATTAAACGTTACATCTACGCAATTATATTTGTTAGATTTAAATTTAATCAGGTCAAGTATCAAATATATTCTATTTACCTATTTATTTATGTATTAATAATATTTGATTTTCTAATTGCTGATTAATTTTATAATTAATTTTTTCTAATTAATAATTTAAATGTTTCTCAAATATTTTTCTTATATAATTATATGAGAATCATATTTTATTTATCGTTTCCTGAAGAGGGTGTACCGTTATAATAACATGATATTCATTTATAACACACATTATTTCGTATTTTTCAAATCAAAGTAAAGAATTAATTAAATTTTTTTGTCCCATAAGCAAAATACCTTCTTATTGTAGGGAATTAGGGATAATTTCTATGGTACGCGATATGTATTTCAGATTTCTCTGTGAATTCCGTTTTTAATTTCTTTATCGCACGCATAATTAACGAGCTACATATTATTAGCTCTTATCTATTATCACGGTGTAACGCGAGCGCGGTTATGAATTTATGTCGAGCTATAAACACTCTTGCGAAAGTTTCGCCCAAAAGTTTTTACGACCGAGAAATTTAAAATCCGTGTAATTTTCTAGAGTGATACTTAAGTACATTTATATTCTTGCTATCCACTGTTACGAGCTATTTTTATGAGATTTAGATAACCTTTCCTGTTCCCGAACATTGTTGCATTATACTAAAAGGATCTTGTAATAATAATGGAACGTAGTCTTGCTAATATCGATTAATGAAAAATTTATGTACTTCGTTTCATCTTTAATTCGTATTAAGAAAAATTGTCTTAAATTCTAACTTGATGTTACGCTCAAGTGTAAACGAATATATCCTTAAAAAGTATTATAATAAGTAAAATTAATTATATTATATAAGAAATAAAATTAATTATAAAGACGGAAATAAAATTTATTGTATTAAAATCTTTGTGAAATATATTCCTACTCGGACATTAAACTTTCAATATCTAGGTAAGATTAAATATTAAATATTAAATATTATTTACACTTAGATACGATTATGCAAATAATAACATTTAATAATATAATAATAATAATAATAATACACTGATGTACATAATTTGCTTACAGTATACTCACAGCAGAGAACGATTACCCATTATTTGTTAAAAAATTCTTTGAACTAACTTTCGTTGATTCTCAAACTCGTCTCAAGTTAAATATTTCATTAATTATAAAGACGGAAATAAAATTTATTGTATTAAAATCTTTGTGAAATATATTCCTACTCGGACATTAAACTTTCAATATCTAGGTACGATTAAATATTAAATATTAAATATTATTTACACTTAGATACGATTATGCAAATAATAACATTTAATAATATAATAATAATAATAATAATACACTGATGTACATAATTTGCTTACAGTATACTCACAGCAGAAAACGATTACCCATTATTTGTTAAAAAATTCTTTGAACTAACTTTCGTTAATTCTCAAACTCGTCCCAAGTTAAATATTTCGTAGTTTCTTTCTCGACTTCTGTCTCACTTATTATCACTGCGCGCTCAAACGAAAGGCCACAACTATATCGTATTAATCTCACCTTTTATATCTCTTCGCAATTAAATATACAAACGTATGCACGTCGAATTCCGTCAGTTTTAGGTATTTGGTATCTTTCAAGACGAAGACTATCGATCTTCCTCGATGGGAAGTGTTGGTTAACTCACGCTCTACTGGGTCATTTGAGACTGGAGGGTTAAACGTCCACTTTGTAGCAATTACATGGAGAGTAGGTACAGGCCGGAACAAAGAAATTCATCAGTGAACGAAATATAAAAAAACAGGTAACTTAATTACTCAACTAATCGTTTCGAGTTAGGAAAAGAGGACGATTCTTAGGAAGATAAACGAAAGGAAATAATGTGAAGAAGTTCTAATCACGCACAACGTGCGAAAAATATGAAAAAAAAAAAAAAAAAAATAAAGAAAACGCAGAGATTACGTTTGATCAAAGATATATCTCTGATTTCCAACAAAGTTTATTTCTAGCTTTACAAATAACAGCGAATAACGCGACTAACAGGCAGTTAGGAAAGGATGAAAAAAGAGAAGCAAACAACTGTTTCGTAATAATTAAGCCGCGGAGATAATTGACCGGTCTGGAAAGAGTAAAAGTATTCCCAATAGCGGATACGCCTTATTACGGTATTCGAGAAATGATTTCAGAGGGACGGGAAATGCATTAACAACGCGAAAGAAATCTTTCGATAGGGGACAGTGCAGCTTAATTGCGAAACGTTCGGTATCGAGGTATGCAACGGACAATTGTCGTAAATTGCTTTATAACGTGGTAACGATTTATCACGAAGATAGATGGATAACGTGCTTCTTTTTTCCACGCTTCCTACTATGTTCGTGTTTCTCTTCCTTCGCTCAGCGCGACCAACGAAACTCTTTCGTTCTGGATCTAATCGCGCGAAAATTCAACTAAACGCGCAAGAAAGACGCCGATGTCTACCACGGTGATATATCTTTGCGTAATTTTCGGAGTATAAAATAGCTTTCCTTTTTTCCTGTAGTTTATTTCGTAGCTTTTTCGTACCGCGGATCGATTTGTTGTCCGTTCGAATTTAAGAGTTTCAAATTTAAATTTCTGGCTAACCGTACGTAGAACACGTGGAAAATGTTTGATGCTAATAGATTCGAATGAATTAAACGGGAAGCGATACTCCGAGCAAAAATGAGAAAACGCGAATTTTTGTGAAATGAATATTTTTTCGTAACAAGTTGGCAGAAGTGTAATTACGCTGGTAGGAAGACTGAAATTATTATCTGTAATTTTTTTACCGCGATGAAAAGTACCTGTTACGCAAAAAATGTAATATTTGTTTTCATCGTCCATCGTCCATCGTTTCGTCGTTTCATCGTTGTGTACGATAAACAAGAATTGCAATAAATGTGCGCAATTTTTAACGATATTTATTTAATAAGGCAAATATAAAGCTACATGCCGCGATATTCGTTTATTTGGCAACGAAATTACAGGTAAAAAATTATTCTATAGATTCGTCTTATTTTTTGTTCGCTTCTGTATTTCCCATTTTGTTTGTGTATGTTCTCCACTTGAATGTTCGTTTGATTAAGTTTCACATTTCATTACTTCGATTCCCGTTTCTTGAAACTTGAACAGAATGCTAAACGATAAAATAGAGAAACACTTCTGCCTAGATATTTCTGCGCTCGTTTCTGTAATAACAGAATAAATTCTGTTGTACGATTCAATTAACCTACATTTGGGCAAAATTACTTCGCGATTGATTTATCAATTAACTCACTCAATCTTTAATATAGAACGGTTTGTAAATGTTTTTATACGAACATACAAAAGCACATTTACATTATAGAAAGTCGTATTCTATCTTATTCTTAAACCGATCTTGGACAGTTACGCTACCAGTTGAAACAACATAAAATTACTCAATCTTAGATCAAATTCCGTAGAATTGAAATTCACAAAATTTACATAATAAAAGATTATATTAAAATTTCAATAATTCAAGACCAAACACTCGACTGGTCGTATTCCCAGAGAACGAACAGTCTCTATCGTTTACGATCAATATCAAACCAAATCACATTTTAATACAACACAAAACTGTTAACTCTTCCATTCAGATTCATCAAATTTACGTAATGGAAAACTTACATAAACGATACAAGGGTCGAGACTCTTAACGTATATTCGTGCAGCCTAAGAAACAGCATTTTCATAGTAAAGAACGGCTCGGAACAACGAGAGA
Organism: Bombus soroeensis; assembly: GCA_014737365.1. Classification (NCBI taxonomy): domain Eukaryota; kingdom Metazoa; phylum Arthropoda; class Insecta; order Hymenoptera; family Apidae; genus Bombus; species Bombus soroeensis. The sequence goes on from JACXIL010000250.1 coordinate 592,975, forward strand.
GAACGAGAGAACAAAAGAAAACTGCTTGGTATTTAAGTTAAATCGGTTGCATTGATTTATCCACGGCTAAGGCAAACTCGAGGTTAATAGTAATTACTATCGTGATTGCCAAGAGATAATGTCAACGCTCGCAACCCGTGGTTTTCGATCGAGCAAGTCGATCATTACCGCTCCTGTCGTTATTAAAACGAAGACAGGCTGTCCGAGAAAAAGGCCACTGGTTTGCGTTGATCGTTATTATTATGGTTGCTCGACGGCGTAATTTCTCGTGTGAGAACACCGGACTCGTTATCCTTTCTTTTTCGCCTCTCGTGATGCTTGCGACATCCTTGCGACATATCCTGCTTTCCGTATTGGCCAACACCGAAGCGTCGCGGAGTCAGATATGTTCCCACTGGCAAGAGGCGAAAGGTCGACACTGCTATCTCGTCGAGGGTATTTCTGAGGATTCTTCGTTGGCAAAACCTTTCAAGTGGTCAAGAAATCGTGTTAACTTGGAGTTTAGCGATTCTATCCTGGAATTTATCGCCTTCTTACACTGCTACGAAGCGGAGGCTCTTAGGGTGGTAAAGATGAAGATTTATCGTTTGCAATTGTTTTCAGTTCGAATTGCGTAATTCGGTGGTAAAAGAATTTTTATAAATATGAATTATTTCGTGTAATGCTTTTGGAACAATCGAACAACCGAATCGAGTAATTTTACTTTGTAACTGGCCAAGTTTGTAGAGCGCGGAGTAGGATAAAGTGGAGTATCTTGGTGGAAGAGATTAAAACTTATTGGATACTTTGTACAAGTATAGAACATTTCGTGCACAGATTTTGAAGTAGCCAAGTGATACGATTATCTTCGAAATGGTAACTTTATTTTCGAACTGATCGCTTTTCTAGAGTGTTATAAAGGCGGAGAAGATGACGATTCCTTGTTAAAAAATTCTGTTCAGTTTAGGTCACAAGAGAGTTCTTGTAAGCACGAAACGTGTATTCTTTTATACAATTTTTGAGACGATCAAGGAATATATTACATTGAAATTTGTGATTTTCTTTTCAAACTGACTGTGTTTGTAGAATATCAAAAAGTAGGGTATCTTAGCTTATGAAATATGAAGTTTATTTCCAATCGTTCGATAATTTTCCTCACTTTGTATCCGATACATCGATGGCAAGAAAGTTAAATGTTTCATAAGCGTGCAATATTTCGTTAATTAAAGACACTGGTTTAAGGAAAGTAGTACGTCGAACAGAAAGTTCCAGGTCATTGCCAGGACATTCTGGTAAAAATATCAGACGAATGTTATTATTCCTCATGTTTGATTTCTCTCTTTGGATGTTATGCGTTTACCTAATGATATGTAAACGATAATGCTCCTGCTAATAATTTAACTTTCTTTTCGAAAATTGAATTTATATCACCGACCTGACATACATATATTTTTATATAAAGAAGAGCGTACACAAGAAAGATTTACTATCAATTCAAACTCACTGCGAAGTAGGCAGTCAAGATTCGAAAGACTGATTTCTTACATCGAAATTACATAATTCTCGGCATATTATAATTCACGATCCAGTATACTTCTTTTACAAGCAATGAAACCAAAACACCAAGTTCATTTCGCATTATCTAAAAGCTAATTACCCGAAAAAGTGTAGAAAATTAATTTATTCGTCGCGTTCTAAGTCCCAAATCTCGATCAATAATCACATTCAATGGCATCGACTAATAACAAAGTCGCACTCTAATCTCGAAAATTCACCTTCGAAACTCCTTAATCCACTCAAACCATTAACAAATTCCTTCGATCCCCGAATTCCAATCAATTATCGCGCGTAATCCTTTCAAATCGGATCAATTAAACCAAGTTTCCTAAAAGAAATGTCACCATTACGATGCAATGTCGCGACGGAGCACCGCGAACGTTCCTTTAAAAAGGACGTCCACAATGCCAGCTCGCAATGATCGTAATTCACCAGTGGGGCCATCGATCAATCACGTGGACTCTGATGTGCCTATCAAAGCTGACCGTTGTTTCGAGGGCTGACTAGGTCCGATCGAACCGTGGCATCGTGTATCAGTGCACGTTACCGAATATCATTCCCGACATGAATTATTTCCGCTTTTGTCCTCCGAAGCTTCTCGCGATGGCCATTTCACGCGGATGAATTTCGCGGCCAGAGGAGAAACGGTAACCGCGTTTCCCGGATTTCGTGATTCGCGCACGGATTAAGTGGATTCTGTTACGAGGAAATGCACTTAGTGTCGCGCTATCCGCGATAGGCGAGGCAACGGTGGTTCTGTTGGATCGCACGAGCAAGAAAGATACAAGAGTAGAACGAAGGGAAGACTCTGTCGGAGATTGTGGATGATTCAGAGCCGAACAGGTCTTGGTATTAGGCGAAGAACGTTGGTTAAACGTTTTTATAGGATCCACCAATAATAGGGAAATTTTCTAATTGATTTTCAGTGTCTCTTTCCTTTGAATTATGCACGGCTGGATAATTTCTGACTCTCTGTAGAATCGAAGATATTGGATTCCGATGTAGCGCGACTAACGACCAGCAAACTGACTAGAATAAAATAGCAAGTAAGAAATTGCGTTAATAGAACGTTGACGCTTAACGGGTAACCGCGACTTCCAAAGCTGTTAAATGCTTATCTCCCCAGACTATAAGCGACTATACGGTACACTGCAGTATAACGCGGTTAAAACACTAGAACTATCGGCATTTGAGACGTAGCTATCTCTAGCAAAGTTAGTCAAAATGACTGGTCTTTAAAAAATACGTAATAGTAGAATATCCATGTTCTGAGATCATAAAAACTATGTAATAACAATTTTAATAATAACGATAAGTACAATAACGAAGAATATTCAGTACCAAAATCTTTGGTAACAAGAATATTAAAATAAATTTCCATTGGTAAATATAAGAAGTATAATATAATAATATAATAATAAGTGTAATAAGCGTAATAGAATAAATAAAATACAGAAATAACTTAAATTATTGGGTACAAGATTTATCATTCGTCACATTTTTTACAAACGTAAACTTTCTTCTGCGTTGCGCGCTATATGGATTCGCGTTATAGGAAATTCTGGTGTACGGGAATTTTTCTCGTATAACGCGCATAATAATCTAAGGCAACATGTTTGAAACGATTATTGCTATGTTAACTTTTATCTTCTATGTTTTATGATACAAGATAGTACCTTAAAAGAAAATATACATTCCTCGTCAAAAACATAACCCAGGTGTATTATCTTTAATTTCTCAATAACGCGTGCAAAGTTATTCGTTTGTAACGTATAATATCAAAACATTATGAGCTGAGGATATGCGGCTTGCTGGAAATAAGCCGAAATATCGTAGACGTTTGTATACAACAAAGAAAAACTGTTCCATACTAAGGTCGAAATGATAACACACTCTGTTAATACGTTTAGAAATTGCTCAGTAGTTTATGATCTATCAACGAGTAAAGATTACAGTATATATATTATATAAATTTGTAAATATGGGACGCGGAAAAAGATTGAACGAGTCTGAAAGAAAACAAATTCTCGAACTAAAACAGCAACGGTTATCGATAGCAAAAATATCGAAAGTAATAAGAAGAAGTCGTAGAGTAATATACAATTTCTTAACAAATGTTGAAGATTATGGCAAAAAGAAAAGTACTGGTCGGCCGTCATCGTTATCCGATCGTGATAAGCGAGCAATTTTGCGTGTAGCTTCCAACTCGCAGTTAACCGCAAAGCAAATAATGGAGAAATGTAATGTTAATGCCAGTGTTTCGAGTGTTCGTCGAGTTCTACTATCGTACAAAAATATCAAGAAGCTAAAATTGAAAAAGAAACCTTCGTTAACAACGAAACACAAACTAGAACGTTTACGCTTTGCAAAAGAAAGAGCGCATTGGAAAAAGGAATGGAGAAGGGTACTATTTTCACACAAAAAAAGATTCAACTTGAATGGTCCTGATGGGTTCCAATTATTTCATGACACAAGAAAAGAGACAAAGTCGGCAATTCGACGACAAATGGGAAGAGGCAGCGTGATAGTTTGGGCCGGCATCGGTTATTTCGGCAAGACAAATATCAAGTTCATCGACGAGAGAATAAATAGTGTCCGATATATAAATTTAATCAAAGAACAAATAAATAATCATGCAGAACGCATTTCTGGGCCTGATTACATCTTTCAACAAGATAATACATCTATACACACATCAAGATTGGTCCAATCATATTTTAATGAAAATAATATATCTATTTTGCCGTGGCCTGCACGATCCCCGGACCTTAATATTATTGAAAATTGCTGGGCAGAACTTGTTCACGGCGTATACGCGAATGAAAAGCAGTATCAACACGTACAAGAATTAAAAAATGCAATTGTACGCGAATGGGATACGATAAGTGAAAGTTACATCCAAAAAGTATATAAATCGATACCAAATCGTATAATAGAAGTAATAGAAAATAAAGGAGGATGTACCCATTATTAAATAAGTATATATGTTTGATAAGTAATTATTGTTAATTACAATCTACGTTGAGTATCATTTTCTTATTGTACATGTGTTATCATTTCGTTCTTAAAATAAAACAATTTTTTTTGTTACACACTAAACCTCATAATATTTTTAATTATTTCCAACGAACCGCATATGTTGAGCTCATAATGTTTTGATATTAAACATTACAGACGAAAAACTTTACACGCGTCATTGAGTAATTAAAGATAGCACACCTGGGTTATCTTTTTGACGAGGAGTGTATACCAAGTTGATTGAAAGACGTATTATCATTGTATGTAAAAAAATCGTTTGTTCCATTGAAATTTAATAAAAGTGTAATTAAACAAATTTATGCGTTATGTTTTTCAAGATTTTCTACGTTGAAAAATACTTTTACTGTCACGATTATTAGTCACTGTCCGAATCGTTCAAAGTCACTTTTCTACGTCTTCGTTTTGATGGAAACAAATGTTCATTTTCAATTGTTGAATAAATTTCGCTTACAGATTCGATCTTTTCAACGGATCTATTATCTTGTTTCGCGTTGTACGGAGAATCGCGTTACATGAAAACGGTAGTCGCAATATCTTTGGCGCGTTATAGGAATTCTCGTTGTAGGAACTCGCGTCATACGTCAGTCTGTTGTAGTTTTGTCGCAACAATGACAAAATTATCCTAAAGTAAGCTTATTTGGCAAGCAAAGAAAACTGATTCTAAGCTGAAAAACTGAGCGTAGCGTTGCGACAGTGCGTTTCCCCTCCATTTGGAACGCTCGTATTGAGGGAATCGCAATTTGTTAAACGAGAGTACACGGCTTTCACGAATAATTCTTTAACTCGCGGCCGCTTTGCCGACTCGTGGCGGTCTCCCGACGCGAAATCCTTTGAAGTAGACGGATACAATTCCGCGATGCTCGAGGAAATTTTGTAAATGCACGGGAACAGGGGCTACAAGTCCAGAGACCCGTTAGCGTTTTGTGTCGCGAGAACATGGCACGCGTGAAAAGTTAGTCTCTGATTTTCTCACTCCATCGCCCTTCAGTGCTACCTATTCTTTTTTTATTTCGTTGCTTCGCGTGCGCGCGTGTGCCACACGTCCCGTATAAAGAACCTTTTCGCTACACATTGCACGTGTTTCGGCGCGCAATGAACAACTGCCGACAAATGGTGCCATTTTCAACGACAACGGTTCGTCCACGTTTCTACGATGTTCAGCTCGTTAAAAATTCTCGAATTATGGCTCGAATTGAGCCGAGTCGATATCTCGCGGCAATTGGTCACAATTATCAGATACGTCGTCGAGGAACGCCAGTTTAAGAGACAATTACCTGGACACGTTTTTTGCAGAAGGAGAAACCAAATGAGAAGGATTAACGTTATGATAGATAATTAAGAATGAAATAGTAAATTATAAAAATGCCAGAAAAATAAAGAACGATTTTTAAGAGCTGTTGGTCGAGCTCTTTATTAATTAATTTCTTGTTTCTTACTCGTTTATTAGCGACCTGATTTGTATACAATATCGGACGACAGCTGAGATAAATAAAAATGTAATAAATGAATTTATTTAGTACGATACATTTCTTTTAGCACTGAGTCTCTCTCTAGATCTTTAAAGATAATAAATGTCTACAACCGATCGATTAATTTAAGTAACTCAGATCGAGTTAAGTAACAAAATTAAACGAAGTACGTTTTATCTTCCTACTGGTGATTTTTACTATTGGTACTTGATCATCGTTTCTATTTATTAAACACCGTGCACAGTAATTTGTGGATTGTGGAGTAACTGAGGTTTGTTATCAAGAAATCGTATATTTAATAAAGAAGAAATTTTCCAATAGATAGTGTGGTAAATGTAATTTGCATGTGTCGAATAATCAGGCATTGTTAACTTTGAATAAAATAAGAGTGGAAGTCAAGCGTTAATCGTTCACGCTTCTTCTCGTCGAGAGAGAATCCTCGTAGACATTATTCTTCACTTAAAGGCAAAGCCAAACTCCAGTAGGTACGATATTTCCATCTACAAATTTCTTCTGCATCTACATCTACTTGAGAAAGAGTTTCAGTCTGTCCTACTTTAAAATCAGCATGTATAATGTGGTTAATACTCTTTGAGACTTTTAGGTCCTTGTGAATCACGTTGTTGTAAGGAAACTTTTTCCGACGTTACAAATAGTCAACTATGTTAAAGAAAATGTAGTAGGAACGATCTGCTCTACATTTTTGTAGAATCTGTTAAAACGTGATTAAAATATAGATGGAAATAATCATCGAAGCGATCGAACGTTGTGAAATTAAGAAATTATAATCCATAATCGACATATATAACCAATAATAGGTACGATATTAGCATAAAGCTTCAAAACGCAAACAATTAAATAAAATATGTAACAATGACAATATCATAATATTAGTCTCGTATAGAACGCGATTCCTAGAGAAATAATTAATTAGTTGAAATTTTGTGTTCATTCAAAATGACGATCTGAAATACCAGGTGGTACGAAATTGCGAAAACTACTTGCTAGAATTTTATAGAAAGATAATTAGTCAACAATTATACGCTGACGTTTATACAATTCCCTCAACTAAATCTCATTGAAAAAGTTTGAAACGAATTAAATTCTTTACAGTCTACATGTAACTTATTTTACAATATAAAACGCGATAAGATGTCTAACATAAATAAATACGTAATTCTTCGCAATCTAAGCATTCTCAAATGTAGTTTCACGGATTACTTCGTTTCTCTCCAATTCATCTTATTACCGATGAATGGGCACGTATATTCGAAAAGACAAAGGCACAGCTCGCAACTCTGCTTTTCAATGGTCTCTTAGCTTGAACACACGTGTTTAAATACGCTATTTTAATTAAAGCTTATTCCTCTAATATCCGCGGATTTCCACCATTCTGTTTGTATACGTTAAACATCAAAAGGGTTGGAGCTCGAATAGATTCAGTGATCATCAAATTCTATAACGATTCGTCTCTTTCTGGTTAATTTTTACCGCGGCAAAAGCAAAATACTTCTCGGATACAGAATTTCGAGTGGCTATACGAGATTTTCGAACTACGAGTCAGGCGTATCGGTTTGAAAGCTTTGATTCCAAGCGCTGGATCGACGTATTTTCAGTCGAACGAGCATATTTTTATAGATACACGCGTAACAAGGCGTGCTCCCGCTCATTCGAGAGAAGCTTTAAACTGCACGGTCTCGTGCGCTGATACGATTCCGCATCGTAAACAATTCACGTAAAATCATCGATGTAAAACATATCGGTGAATTACGGCCACTCGTACGTCGTTCGCTCGATTCGCTCGATATTTGCTTGACTGCATGGAAATGCGATTGTTTGAATTGCCATTCACGGCGTGTCTAAATTCGATTATTTCGCCCGGGAAAAATATACACGCGCGCGGTCTATGGTTCAGTAACCGTGGAGCAGAGGAGGCCATCAGACGGGCCTCACTTTCTAATTTCCACGGTAATCAATCGTTCCTGCTATTCAATTACATCGTAATCCCGATGCAAAACGCACAAATGATGCAACGTTCGATTACCCTTCACCCGTTCGATCTTCTCTTAACGCTATACAAGATTTTACTCCTTTTCGCGGAATGGAGATGATGCGAATATTTATGAAGGAGATAATTGAGCTTGTTAACAGGCGACGACAAATTAACTCGACACTGTAGATTGTCGGCATCTTACACGTTATAATGATAGTTCATTCGAGCCACATATTATAGAAGCCACGTTGATCAAGTTATACAGCAGAGAAAAGTCGCGAAGTTGCAAACTTGATTTCTGAAAATTTATCTTCGTATTTACAGCCTCTTGATGCTATCTATTATTAAAGTATCTTTTTGTACATCTAACGAACGTACGAAAGTAAGTCACAATTCTTATTGCGAAGTTTAATTCCGATCGTGCGATCGGGTAAAAAGAAAATACGCGTTGATCTTCTAAGAAGCTTATTTAGGAAGACCTACGTTCTTTCGCCATGTCGAATTTGTTAAAAGTGAATTATGATATACGTAGATTCGAAGAGACTATAGGCGACGTAACTTGAATCAATTCGTCTCTGTTAGCGCTTCATTAAGTAAACTTACAGTTTATAAAAATTAGGTTTGCATACGTTCTGCTAATACTGCGCTTAGATCGTGTAACGAAGACGTTGAAAATGACAACGTGAGTTCGTGCTCGCCATTCATATGCAGATGCGCTAGTTACAGTAAATAGTAACTAGAAGATAGTTCTAGATACAATCGATAGATTTAATCGATAGGTTTAAGTTTGATTTATCCAAAGAATAAAATAATAGCTATTATGATCCTACTTCTGCATACAGAAATAACAACGGAAGATGTAACACGAAACAATCGTTTCTACGTACATTGCAAGCAACATGAACGCTATGAACTATAGTTTCGAATATTCATTTGTGTATTCTCAGTGGAAGACAAATTTACGACACGGAAATATATTTAGATGAAAAGAATTTGCAATACTCGGCACAATTTATACTAAATCAGACGGATGGTCCTATTGTACCTACGTAGTCTAATCTCGTTACCATGACATATGACAGTGATGACTGGACACGTGAGATTCTATAGACAAGCCTGTGGAAATGCCAGGCTCGCTGTAAATTACCCAAGAACCATGAGATTCACTATTCGAATAATGGCATGCAACGAAGATGAATCAACACGCTTGAGATTCAACAGACAGACATTTCAATTTCTTCCAACCTGATCTGAGTAAGTACGATTAGGTCAATGGCCGTAGATAGTCATGAAAGTCAACGTACACTCGTTAAATCAGAAAATATTACGTTGAATTTGTTTTACGATGGATTTTGTCGGTTCTCAACGTCTCTATAGCGATTGGGTTTCGGTTTGACGATCTTTGAAACACAGAGATCATCGTCTCGCGATAGTCGAGGTTCTCCAAAACGAGTTTCGTGATTTGTCGATGTCTCATACTTTGTATATTACTTTGTTAATCTCATTATCTCGCAGATAGAAAAATCGTTGATCCAGTTATCGTTTTGAAATAATGAAAATTGAAAAAGGCTACCGTAATAAGGAGGCCTTCATCGAACTTCATCAAAATCACGTCACTTTCTAAATTCTTGTAGCAATAAATTCTTACACTTTTAAGTATGAAACCTGCTACAACCTTCTTTCTCTTCAAATAAAAATAATTTAAATATGAAAGTTAGCCAATATCACTACATTTCTTCAATTTTACACGGATAGTGTTCGATAGATAAAAATTGATAAAAATTCGTTTCGCGATTCGATAAGAGAAGCCGTGCAACATAGTTTGCGTGGAATGTGCAGCGGTTTCACGGATTGTCGGAACAACTTGCCTCGGTTGCTTTCTTTTTCTCTTGATCGCTTTCCAGCTAGGGAACCGCAAAGGATGCGGCAACACGATAAACGATCGAAGTCTCGCGGCTAGACGATTCTGGTACGCCGTGTCGTTGGCCTCGGGTAGCCTTGACACGCTGCACTCGAGGTTGTAGAAGGTTGGAAAGAAGAAAACAGCCGGTCAAAGTATGGGAATTGGCGGAAGAATGTCTAGCGTTTGCCACTTAAGGAATCGATAAAAGTAAAAGTAGTATAGAAAGATGGTTATTTTTTGTAGAACGATATAAGCTACTCGTATATTAAAGATCGATAAGGATTTATTAGATATGTGTGTTAAAAATTGAAAATTGTTTTTCATCGTCTTCTGTTCTCGAAATAAAATATTTCTGAAGGAGAATAGCCAACATTTTGTTGGTAAGGAAGATCTTCGTTAATTCATTAATGGTCAACGTTCTGTTAAAATAACATTTGATTTGCGATTCTTTTTCGCTCAACTTACATTATCGAATTGTGTTTCTTTAACACTGAGTTTTATGATCTTTGGAAAAGATTCGTTTGAAAAATGTTTGCCATCGTAATGTAGGATTAAAATTGTTTAAATTAGCCTGCATGGAAGAGGGATCCGTATGAAATAATTTTTCCACTGCACTCGATATTAAATGTTACGTTTCGTATCTCAACGGAATAAAAAAGTGGAGTAAAAGTCCGCACGAAACTCGAAACAATCGGCCAAACACGAGATGCAGATTTTATGCGAGTTTCCCAGTAAAATCACTCTCTTTTTTTATTTCTTCCCCTCCACTTGCGTTTTTTTACGCTATACATCCAGCGCGCGTCGAATCCATTCCTCGTTTTCCATTTTGATTCCATTAACATGAACAAACAGCGAAACGAGTGATTTGGTTACAAGGTGATTTTGTCTTTGTCATCGACAGCTTGGCCACGCGATGATTCGTTGTAAACAAATTGACGAATCGATTGACTCGATTTGACCAACTGCAGAATCGTTCGCCGTGCCAAACTCTATTCTACGGATGCTTAATTATAAATGCAAATTTGACATTCGCACTCGCGACCACCTGTCTTCTGATTGCATTCGTTCCCGTCGATAAACGCGGTAAAATGTTACGAGTCAATCCTCTTTATCGTACTTTTAACTTTCATTACGTTTCACGGTGTTATGAAAATTATTGCCCCGTGTAATTTATAACACGTAAATCAACAGAATATTTGTGACAGAATATTTTTTTACGGAATATTTTTTTAACAGTCTACAAAATGTATTCCGAACGAGAAACAAATATTTCGTTCTTGTCATTTGATCGTAGCTGTAACGCAGTTAATTAGAACAAAATGCAATAGTTCTATTATTTCAAACATTTTTCATTTTAGGTACATGTTCAATATGTAGATTCCTTAATTGCAATGTAAACTATCCATAGTTAATTTACTAAACCATTTATAACTGAGAATCCTTAACGCTTGCACCGAATAATTCTCGCTTATTGTTAACTGAAACTTGAATATTCCAATGGTCGCTCTGATCTACAAATATCTATAGTCTTCAAAATGAAATGTTCTCTGTTCGATATTCGTATATATGTCTTTTAATAAATACAACAAACAAACAGAAGATACTGATACTAAATACCAATCGGTCTATGCGTCTAAAATAATCTTTTTAAATTTCTCATGCAACTGAACCAAAGCGTGGTAGCTTTAATCGCGAACGACTGCGAGAGATTAAGAAAAGCAGCAGTTACAAATCAGCCTTTAAAGACCGCAAACAATCAAAAAGAACTGAAGAGAAACCCATTGAAACATTACTAAAACTTTACCGGTCACGTCCACAAGCTTTGCAATTATTCGTCGACCACCGTAATCTATTACTCGATAGTCCATCGGGTCTTGGTCATCAATAAGGAGCTAATTGCGAGGCGGACCCGGCAAGTCGGACCACGAAACAATCCTAAATTCAGCGCTGTCGATCGGCTCGGACAATCGATACGGCGATTGTGCAGCCAACGGCATAACACAAGAAATGAATCCCAGACGACTAGTCCGAAGAGCCGATTCGCGATCGACCGATCCTACTGAATCCTACTGAATCCTACTCGCGAATCCTGCTTGTTCCACGTGGTTGTTCCACTTAAAACAGCAAGACTTCGACGCTGAAATCTCTCATAATCGGCTCTCTGACTGGTCTTGTGGCGAATGATTGTCGACTAAAATCCAAGATCAAACAGTATCGTTGTATTCTTTATTCTTGTTACGAAGGAATTTACGTCTGCGTAGTCTGTGTTCTTTTAATCGCTTAACGTATACACACGTTCGTGACACGTACGATTATGAGTTCACGAATCTATGTACATTTATTTTAGCTAGTTATATCAATCTGTCGATCTTTATGGATTCAAGTGGCACGACAACTCATACCTGTTAATTATGGTTAATTAGCATGCAAAGGTAAAAACCTGTTCAATCGACCTTTTTCTTTATCGCTGTTCAATGAAATATTTTACGCTTATACTTACGAGTTAACGACAGATAGGTACATACGCGTTAAGTATACTTGGTTTTATGTTTATTTTATTTTTCTATTAACGTACGGTGATATAACGCGAGAAATAAATCTTTCGATTCTAGAAATCTAGGCTTATTTCTAGGAATCATCGCGAATAACGCCGCGATAACACTTCAATAACTTGACTTCAATGGAATGTTTGATACTGAAATAAATTAACAATTGTTAATTCAAACGCTATCTACGGTACAATATTACTAGAGGCGAGCGAAGTTGTTACGTTACATAATCTAATGGCGCATTAGCATTTTACGCGTAATTGACATTAACACGTGGCATCGGATAAAGTTCCACCAGCCCAAAAGTTCACGTAGTTTCTTTATGACTTTGACCACGACACGTGAGAATATTTTGAAATCCCTAGTTAATTGCGAAAAAACTATGCTGTACATAGTATTTCGGTAGCTGGTGGCGATGCAAGTTTGGCAAGCAGATTCAGAAATGCAATCGAGCGAGTATTCCACACTTGTAGCTACGTCCGCCAATATCGGAAGCGGAGGCTGGGTCAATTATGATCCACGTAGATATTCCATGTTTTTTTACTTCCTGACCTACACTCGTACGTTATTATCCTATCAAAGTACAACGAATTTATTATCGCAGCTATCTCGTGTAATAATATCGTTACTCGTAATAATATCGGGACTAATATCGTTAGCAAAAGAATATTTTACGAGCCAGAGGTTACAAGTTATCGGTAACTAATAAATTCTTTCGCGTAACAACGATGAGCTTGATGATCGAACAAACGGGATTCTACGAGTAAATTCTACAAATTACGAGCCCGGTTATCCGATTCTATTTAGTATCGTTAAAATCGTAAAAGAGAAGTTTATATCCCACAATTTCAATTCACCAATATTACCAGTTGATAAATTATATATGTAAAAGAAGTCCTCTGGCGCTTTTTAGCTGATTCTTCGCTTTTTCGATCTTAAGGGGGTATTCTGGTCTAGAGGCATGAATTTTAGGTGTTTTTTTAGGCCCAATAAAAAAAACAATATTTTTACTATAAATTTTTTGCAAGATATTTGTTAACGTTTAAAGAATACATGAAAAAATAGTGAAAAATTTAAAAATTCAAAAAGTTACAGGCTGATGAAGTGGATGGTGTCAAAAAAATGGCGCGCGATGGTGGTTACGATTGCAAGCCTACTTGTAATCCGAGACAAAAGAAAAGAATTTGTAATCTGGAAGAATGCTGCTATAGTCCGGACTAACAAAAAGTTGAAAAAAATTTTTTCGCAAAATTGCGGTTATCTGAATAGAAGGTAGGTTTTTTACCATTTTTTTTACCTTACCAAATTTTTAAAAATAGTAAAAACTAAAAATTTGTTATGATTCTTGTTACTACGATAAAGAAGTGTATAGAGAAGATTCACACCAAATTTCAAGTAAATTAGTTCAATAGAACTTGAGATATCGTGCCCACTAACTCGAAAAATGTAGTTTGGAGAAAAACGCGTTTAAAGTTTCGGGTTAAGTTACGCGCAGTATAAGCCATACAATGGTACTTTATACGTACATTTTTTCAATCTGCGATTCCTGCTCCATACATTAAGCCCTCCTCTACTTAAAAAAAGCATTTTCCGCACTTCTTTTTTCCAAACAAGCAGTTCTGGCCTCCTTTGAGGCGTTTAGATGCTCGTATTTCTGAGCGCTCAATCCGGGTATTGTCACGTTTAACGGCGAATGCCTAAGCTTCTGAACCAATCGTGATTCCCATAACCTTCGGTATTTTTAAAATGGGTATGAAACCTTCATTAAAAATACTAACAGCGAGAAAAGTAACAATTTCAATGGTCCGCCTTCCTGCATGAATGCGTTTCGGAGCAAAAGTCCAAATCGAAGAATTTAACGATTCGTTATTATTCTCAGTTTTAGAACCCAAACATCGTTCTAATAAGGTATTTGCAGACAAACTTTCATAGATTGGCTTTATAACTTCCAATATATCGTCACTTAGAGGAGAATTTTCATGGTCAAATTCATCGATAGTGCCCTGAGCCACAGCTTTTTGCTTTTTGTTCGATTCGTTCCGGCCGAGTCGGTTTGGATGGCGGGTCACTAAAACAGCTATATCTCGGAAAATAATGTAAATTTTAAAAAATCCTTTTAAGGACATATTCTTAAAGGTTCAAGCTTTGAAAATATGAAAATAATCGATTTTTTCAAATTTCTAGACCAGAATACTCCCTTAACTAGACTTGGTTAACTGGCAATAGAACTGAAATATTAGACGTTTGTCGATAACGGTCGCTCAAAACTACGTTGGTCGAGGATCAATTTGTCGAACGAGGTGAAATGGTAAAAGGGCGCCCCTATACAGCTGCTGTTAATTTTACCAAAGTGACGGGAGAACGAGCGTTCGCTCGCTTTGTTTAAACGCACTTTTACTCGTAATCGAACCAGTCGTGGACAATTTCTGGCATCGAGGCGTATTTTTTCTCTACACAGGCGGGACCATTGTAGTAGAAAGTAGTTTATCGCGAAGCAGGAACGCGAACAAGACAAAAGAGGCCCATCAACACGCGTCGAATTGAGCTCACGCGCGCCCCAGCCTACTTTTCATCCAACTAAAACGCCACTCTCGCCTCTTCGCGCGAACTGTGTCAACCCGTGGCAATTAGCGTCTCCTTGCGTTGGTCTGCGAAGAAGTAGCCAAATTTCGAGGCCGGTTGCTTCCGAACAAAGCCACGCAACACAGTTGCAACGGATACTTGTCAGCAAAGCACATACTGAATCTTCTGTTACGAGGACCGTGTACTTTTCCCGTAATAGCCGCTACTGTGTGTAAAGAGCCGGTGACGACTACGGAACAGCGAAACCAGGCTGAAACCACTTTCAAGATCTATACGTCGAAAGCGACGGTTTGGAAATCGCGAAACTCGTTTCAGAGGACTACGTTTTACGCGTTGATAGGCGAAGACTTTGACCGTAAAACGCAGCTGAAAGAAGATTTTAGACAACTTTTAACGCGATTTTAATGTCGTTGATTTCATTAGATATTGCAGGATGCAATAACAGACACAGACGAGTGTGAAGTTATTTTTTGTCGTACCGCAACGACGTGGTCGTTAGTTAGACCGTCAATTAGATGAAAATGCAACGAAACCAATTATTATTATCGGAAATCTTAATTACGATGAGTTTAAAGTCACATTGAAATTTCATTTCTATAATGAACGTACTGTATTAATTTAATATCTACCTATAATAGGTATCTATATCCGTAGTCTCCTTTCGATTCTAGCATTGCTTAAGACGCAACGATGGTGCAAGAATTGTGCAGTTATTAAAAGATTTTGTGTGGAAGGAAGAATAAATTCGAACGAAATAATCGTACTGGTTCGTTTAGTCGAAGAAAACTATTTTTTAATATCTACCGACCTTCTCTTTGTGTCCATCGTATCTTTATTACGTAGACGATATTTTTGTTCATCTACCGATCCCAATGTCCATTGATCCTACGGAAGGCTAAACTTTAAGAGCGTAGGACGAACACGGATATTCGAGGGCCAATAACCGAGGGTAGAACGCACAGATTCTACGATAATTTTCTAGAAAATTTCCGATCTTCCGTGCGCTTTGTAAACACTGTCAGAACTGATTTCGCGTTGAGGAAGTACAGTGACAACTGCAAATCCACAGTTGCCGGGACAACACGTATTTCCTTAAAACGCGTCGAATCGCGTTAAAAAGCGTTGAAAATGTGATTCATCGCGCTTTTCCCCCGAACTCATCGAACGTTAAGAGAAATGTTAAGAAAAGCGACTTAATAGCGTTTTAACGCTTACGTTCATCGTTAATAAGTTAATCAACCCTCGCGGCTCCACAACCACCGCTCCAATTTTAGCAGCTGCACGCATTCGCAGCTGCGTTTTCGCGTTACATAACGTCGGTCATAACGCCGGTTAAAACGTTACAGGGCTCGCGTAACAAAACTTTCTCCTGCGATATCGGCGACTGTGAGGCGGGACTATTCCATTGGAGGCGCCTGAGGTGCTCGTGACGAAGAGCGCAGAGTCTTCGACCGAGTCAAGGTGGCTGGTCGACAATCGCGGCGGTGTTCCTTGGCTCGAGCTGGTTTTCTGTTTGCGAGCCGATGCAACTGCGGTAGGCAGGTGCGCGTACCGTGAACCCCGATAATTGTGGTTCCCTCGCTAGCCTCGACCAGGTGTACGGGATGTTTCATTCTGAAACGCCTCTGCGCGACACCCCGGCCGCGCGATTAGCGGTAATGCACGCCGGCCTACTTTCACGGATTAGTGCGGCTTTGTTTATGGGCTGTACGTACGCGCGCGCGCGTTGGCGCTCGAAATTACCTGAATTGTGAGATCCATTACCAGGCTGTTAAGGACTCACAGCAGAGTTTACGCCGCGCGATGGAGCCGACGCTGGGTTTTGAGCGATGTTCGTTGGCATTAAGACGTACGGAGTCGTTCCGAGATCGTGCTACAACCGGATAGGATGCGATTTCACGTGAAAAGATACGTTGAAACGTCTGCTCGATCGTATTATCGTCGCGATTCTCTATATTTCAACTTGCTGTAACGTCTTGGTGTAACCAGACAATTGTTACTTAAATGAACATCCGGTATACGTTAGGTACAGGATACGTTAGGTTTTACAGGAGAAATCCTGTCCTTTCTGGCTCTGAACCACGATCTTGGAATCGTCTTGTACTTATAGCACGATAATACTCATTTGGAGGTAACGAATTCTTCGTTTAGTTTACCCGTCGAAAATGTATTTTGGTTGTTCGATCCAACTTTCTACGAAGAATGAATATTACTATTATTCGGGATATCGTTCCGAGATCGTGCTACAACCGGATAGGATGCGATTTCACGTGAAAAGATACGTTGAAACGTTTGCTCGATCGTAGCATCGTCGCGATTCTCTATATTTCAACTTGCTGTAACGTCTTGGTGTAACCTGACAATTGTTACTTAAATGAACATCCGGTATACGTTAGGTACAGGATACGTTAGGTTTTACAGGAGAAATCGTGTCCTTTCTGGCTCTGAACCACGATCTTGGAATCGTCTTGTACTTATAGCACGGTAATACTCATTTGGAGGTAACGAATTCTTCGTTTAGTTTACCCGTCGAAAATGTATTTTTGTTGTCTGATCCAACTTTCTACGAAGAATGAATATTACTATAATTCGGGATATGCTTGTAATGGTGATAGGAATGGTTCAGAAGTTACGTCGATCAATGTTATAAATTGGAAAGTAGGTTATACATTCTACATCTGTTGAAAGTATCTAAGAGGTATTTTAGTTGCTTTGAATGTTAATTTGGATAACGGTGGTTTTAATATGTAATAATTGACTGGTTCAGAAGATACAATGAAGAACTTCGTAAATTAAAAAGGTAACACAAAATGATGATAATACGAACATTGTTTTTTGTACTTTAGCTTGGCATTTATGATTACTCGTGTTATATTCTTACAGCGTATAGACGTATGGAAATAATTCGTTTGTTTTGCAAGAACTTAAGCATTAATTGCGTAGTCGAATAATGAAATTGAAAGATGTAGAAAAGATAGAGCGAGAAGCTTAATTAATTATCAAAGACTGTTGTTCTTTACTAAATCCAACACGCATATATATCGGCAATGGTTAACGAGTAGATTATAGGAAAACAGTTTAACGACCATTCAAGAGCAAGTCTTTTGATTTTGTTACTACCTTTTAGTATAATTAGAGTGGCGGACGTGTAAAATAAATATTTATTCGATTGAAACACAATTTAAAAGAATAAAAATAGAAAGATCAAAAAGTAAAGAGAAAATAAAAAAGTAAAATATAGGTTTCAACTTAAAATTGCAGTTTTTGATTGGTCTCGTGTTAACCATATTCCCATCAGTTTGGTTTAAAACAACGTTGATTTTTTCAAAATTACCGGTATCAAGTAGCAATAGAAATTTTTTTACATATACGGCTGGCTAGACGTGTTTCAAGTTTTCTGTGTTTGTTTTTATTAATCGACACATTTTGAGATTCGCCAATTTTATATTCGCATTTAAACTCACGCATATGATCGTTTCATTTCACCTGAAACATTCACTCGAAGCAGCTTCGCTCCGCAAAAATGTAAAAATATAGAAATGCTAAACTAAGATGTTTCGTCAAGAAAGAATAATATAGATCGGTATTACAAAAACACGATAACCGTACCGTGCCATAAGTTTCTACCACGGCCCGTTAAATAAGCATCGCGGGTGCAATAAAAGTTGGA
Organism: Bombus soroeensis; assembly: GCA_014737365.1. Classification (NCBI taxonomy): domain Eukaryota; kingdom Metazoa; phylum Arthropoda; class Insecta; order Hymenoptera; family Apidae; genus Bombus; species Bombus soroeensis. The sequence goes on from JACXIL010000250.1 coordinate 611,717, forward strand.
TAGAAGAAACCGCGTAGAACTTGCGAGAAAAGTTGGCGAGAGAATATGTAGGTACTTGCACACACTCGGTCTAGTCAAGGCAGGGTCCAAATGGCGTACAAGAAAAATGGAACGCGCAGGCATGTCTACACCCGTAATCTCCACAAGCGAATCAACGATATACAACATGTCCATTGAACGAGTCGTGACGAGGTTTTCAACGTGGAAAGCAGACAGAATGGATCGTGGTACGATTGAAAAGTCAACGCTAATGTAACGCGACGATTGGATCGTCCACTGTACTCTATTCAAGTGTAACCTTTCAAAAAATTGTGCCAGGAGTTAGAGCATCTTTTGAATAACGACGCGGGATCGGTCGATCGATAAATCAGTTGTTCTCGCGACCTCGCGCGATAGATACGCGCGATTTATCGGCGGCCTTCGCCATCGATCCATCGATCGCATGCTAAACGTTTGACAACTGAGTCACAGTGTTTCATAATTGGCTGCAATTTTCCAACGATTATCCATTGTGCCGCGCCTTTTGTTCTTTCTCTTTCTCGCTCGGTCTTTGACCGCGCGAAGGCTGTGATCTCATCCGCGGACGTTTCGTACGACCGATCGTAATCGAGGTTACGCAAGTGGTCTCTAGAATCGTTTAGATACGAATCTTGCTGGCCAGAAGAAGTCCGAACGCATTCGTTTTAAACTCGATACGTTTCGCCAGCGGAAACTCTTCCTGTGCTTAATCCCGCTGCCGCATCTTCTAATTTCTTTGTATTTAAATTCTGCCTCAGCGTCGATCGGGAGAAAGATCTAACGTTTTAACAAAATCTTTCGCGCAGAATCGAAGAGATTATCTGTGTATCAGTGCGTTTGAAATTTTGTTAACTAAATATTCGCCGTATCAAACTGATATTCGTTGTATTATTGCTGTAAATGCGTTTGTAGTTATATCGTACTATGGAAGAACCGTATTTGATTGAATTCTGAAATCGTCGAGAATGAAATTTCTAAAAACGATTTCCATAGAAAGTAGCGTAATCCTAGTCGATAGCCCTAAATCGACGACAGTCGAGATACTTTTAAAAATTTTCGGAATATACGAAGCAATCGAGAAACAGACGAGAGACCACGATGATAAATGATTCGATGAAAACTAATTTATTATTTTATTTCTCAAACGGATTTCGTACCATCTATTGGAATGCACTGCCAGGTGTAGTAATTTTAATTATTCAGGTCAGAGATACGTGGAACGCGAGTCACGCGTATTCAAATAAATCCTCTGGAGAAGTAGAGGAACTTGCAACATGTTGATCGATTAATATAAACAAAAAGGAGAGGCCAGAGATGATCTCTGCGTTTCATGGCACGCTGAATCGAGGAATTCTCACACGATGAGATTAGCTTCGAGATTATATCTGCACAAGCCATTTTGTAAGAAGCACAGCACAAACTATGGTGTTGCAACGGAGCTACGATATTCCTATCCTTGAAACGCGTTTATTGACATGTTTCTTTGAGCGAAGTGTACTCGACCGTGCCTGTGAATGACCTGTGAAGACGTTTATACAATCATTAACGCTAATTTTCATGAATCTGCATGGACTCGCCAATTGCCAATTAATATACATTTTCTTCAAACATATAGAATGTAAAAAATGTAACAAAGCATGGTTACATACATAATAAAATAGATCTGCTCATACTACTACGATGGATCGTTCAAATATTCCAATTTCTGCATTCTCAGACTGCCAGACGAAAATTTTCTAATTTCCGCGATTACAGAGATCCAACAACCGAACAAAAGTTCCTCTCACTCGCAGAATATTACAACGGTACTCTACTTTGTTAATAATTCGTATATTTTTACGCACTACATGCATTCCGTGTATTTTTGCATCCGCGAGTTCCCTACAGATGCACAAAAAAGCCGTGTGGTTCGATCGTTAATCATAGAGGAAGGTAAAAGGAACGAGAAACATTGCGACGAACGTAACATAAAACGTGGTGTCATAACAAAATGGAGTATTTTTATCGGAGGAAGATCGAGTCACTCGTTAACGTAAACTCGTACACCGCAAACGTAACAGCGGTTGCACAAAAAACGAATCCTTCTGAGAATCGGAGTACTTGCGACACGTTACTTAACAATCTTAATCCAAAATAAATAGCGGAAGGTGATCTTTCTCCTTTTTACTGCACCAAACCTAAATGGATTCACACGATAGAAACGTGGCAACGGTTGCGTACTCCGATTCGCTAGAAGGCATTGCACGAAATATCGTGTTGAAAGGGATTAAATATTCTTATCTGTAGAACGTCGGGGCACGAGGCACGCAAAAAGTGCAAGTGAAATCATCAAGACATCCGCAATAGGACGTTACGGAAGGTTTTTCGTTTAAATCTACGGTTCTTGTATTATAACGCTATATATTGGATTACAAATTTTCATTGCTTGTGAGAACAGATTCTTCGATTTGCACGCTCTAAGAAATAATATTTAATTGCCAGGCTATTCGAAAATATTAATAAACGAAGGTATAGTATTTTAGGAAATCGATACTTTGGTTTAATGAATAGACTTAATCGCTTGTTTAAACAGAGAATCTTCGTTACTGTCACTTCAATGATCATAATCACTCAATATCACAGAAGGCCGTAGGAAAAGAGAAGGCAGTTACATCACACGAGAGCCTGGCCAGACACGTCCGAATTGACGACTTGGGCCTCGCAAAAGTTCCAAAATTATTTCTTCTTCCACCTACGAT